>JAPTJF010000003.1:0-502709 GCA_029339195.1 Micractinium sp. NFX-FRZ
GTTTTTACACACGCTACCAACCACCTTTGCAACCACGTTAGCTTGATACGTGTGTGTAAGATTGCAAGACACGATATTACGTGTGCAACAACATGTGGACAGTGAACGTGTGTGCAGTGAACGTGCGTGTAACCAATACACACACGCAAGAAGGTGTGCAATAACGTGTGCATAATGGAGCTGAACCACTAGTGTCCTGCCACCCTGCCCCACATCCCCCTCCACCATTGGCATTCCAAGGCGTGGATCAACCTCGTTGAGGTAACGCCGGTTGCTCGGGGGGCAGTACACGAGGCCGCAGTGACTCGAGGGAGCCCGGGCTTGCCCTTGCTCAACCTTGTGAACCCCGGATCACACTTGCCCCTTGTGAACCCCGCTACCACCCCTTCAATCCGCACCCCTGATGCCTAGGCATGCCGTATAGAGCTTTTTAAAACACCTTGATTGCCTGCTTTACAAGATAAAGTGTGCATCATCGTTGCGAAGGAGTGGGGAAAGGCAGCCAAGCGGCGGGCCTACACAAAAGAGGCGGCGTGCCTGGCATGCGGCTTGGGCAGCTTGGCTGAACAAAAGGGGGGGGTCAAAAACATTCAATCCAAAAGTTATCAGTTCAAAAGCGGATATTGATACAAAAAGGTGTGCAGTGCAGCACCTGCGCGGGTGGGCGCCTCGGCAACAAGCATGGTGATGGAAAGGGGAATGCACAAACGGAGCAGCAAGAATGGGTCTTCTCAGCAGGGTTGTGGCACAGGTGTGATAGTGCAGGGGGTGGGAAGAAGCCATGAAGAGCACAGACATTGGAGCGGTAGGAGGAGGCGTGCGGTAGCGGGTCGGTCTCGGTCGGGAAGAAGAACGGAGCATCAAGCGAAAGCGAGGAACAATTTGGGCAGAGAAAGTTGTGCGCGGACATGCGTTTCGTGGGTGGCTGCCACAACACTACAGACAGCACAACACACGGGGGACAGCAGCGGGAGGGATCAATAAGGTGAAAAAGAAAGACAGTTGCAGGGTGGAAGTCTTAAGACCGCATGAGCCTTGGGGGAGGCGTCAAATGTGTCACGCTGCCATGGCGGGCGTTGTGGAGGCACCGGCACCATAGCCACCCTCCTGCTGAGTTGCCTGCACCGCTCGGCCGTAGTACTGCGCTGCCGCCGCCATGGCCAAAGGGTATTGGTACTGCAGCAGGTGCTGGGTAGCTGCACGCCAGTCCCAGAGGGACACCTCCTCACGAGCTGCCATGCCCACCCGCGCCCGCAACTCAGGGCTGGCCACCAGAGCAGAAACTTGTGCGCACGCCTCCTCCACGTTGCCTGCAAGCAAAATGTGGGGCAGGGGCAACACAACCGAGGTTACAGAGAAGCAGGGCCGAGGCAATGAGCTCAAGGCATTGGAGCAAGGAGGAGGCAGTGGTTGGGCCAAGAGCAGGCGTTAGGATAGCAACGTGCATCCCCACAGCGACAAGGGTGCGTGTGCATCCCCACAGCGACAAGGGTGCGTGTGCATCCCCACAGCGACAAGGGTGCGTGTGCACAACCAGGGTGCGACAGCTCAGCCCGTGCTCGCTTTGTTGCCTATGTGCCCCCCCCCCCCCCCCCCCCCCCCCCCCATGATATGTCCCCTCCACTACTTACCTGGCTGGTACAGGTATCCGGTATGCCCCTGCTTGGTAAGGATGTCCGGGATGCCGCCTGCACGCACTGCCACCACCGGCTGCCCGCTGGCCATTGCCTCCAAAACAACAAAGCCTGTTGGTGGAGAACAGGCGGGATGGCATAGGTAAGAGAGCTTCATATGATGGGGGGCTGGCAATAGAGGGCACAAATGGCAAACACATGCGAAAGCAGGCATGTGGTGCGCTGCCCTTAGGGCCAACTCAGGGATGTGGCGAGCGATGCAATCCAAGGCGTGGCCTGCCTGACCGCAACGCCCGCCCGCTAGCGCAGCCAGCTCTCCGCCAGCCAACTCCCATGCCCTGCCCAACACCTACCCCATATTAATAGGCCATTGTTGGTTTTCAAGTCCTTGACAAAGCGGTGTGCCAATGCTGAGCCCCACCCCCACCCACTGCCCGTGGCTTCAAAGCAAGTGCAAACTTGCATCGTTTCATGAGGATCCTCCAATCCAAACACAAACAAGCATGGCGAAGATAAAATGCATGCTACGCATAGGTCGCACTGCTAACTACCACCCCTGCACGCCCAGGTGCTCCCCCAATCGATGCTTCATAACACAACGGTCAAGATCACAATACTCTTGCCACCCACCCAAGGTCTCTGTCTCGGAGGGCATGACGAAGATGTCTGCCGATGCGTAGGCTGCGCTCAGGTCCTCCCCGTGCAGCATGCCCATGAACACAGTGGGCGTGCCCGCAAAGTGTTGCTTCAGCTCCTCGCGCGCGGGGCCGTCGCCCACAAAGGCCAGCCGGGTGCCCGGCACACGCGCAAGGATGTCCTGCGGGGCACCAAACCAATTGGGGGGCAAAGTGGCCAATCAGGAACATCAAGGATGATAACAGTTGCGAAAAGGAGGCAAGTGGGCACATACACTTTTGCAGGGGTGCTAGAGGGCGGCGGGCAGGCGGGAGGGGGATGTGAACAGCCAAAGGGGGACAAACGGTGCATGACATACATTGCACACGGTGCCCCATGCTTTGCCCAAGCTCTGCCGCAAAATAAACCCCGATCACCACCTGGGGACCTCACGACACCATGCCCCGGTAAAGCTCTTCCGCCCAACAAACACCTTGAGGAATTTCAGGTTCTTCTCGTTGCCCAGCCGCCCCACCGACAGCAGCAGTGGGGCCTCGGGGTGGCCGCCGCTCAGCCGCTCACGCATCGCGTCGTTGCGGAAGCGTGGATGAAAGGTGTCAGAGCAGACGCCCTTCTTCCATACATCCAGCTGCGGCGCGGGCGGCGCAGACTGCGGGCGTGCATGGACGGAGAGAAGGGAGGAAATTGATGACAGGTTGAGGGGGAAGGTCACATGTGTTGGGCATGTTGTACTTGGCAGCGGCCCGGAACAAGCGGACAGGTGTACAACCCGGTCCTGCTTCCGTATAACCTCCCCGCCCAATCAGGCGCTGCGACATATCACCTGCAACCGAGGTTGATCTTAAACACTCGTGCGCCCTTGAAACCCCCAGTCCCCGCCAAACTTTTTTTCTTCAACCCCTGACCTATACCGCCAGCTCTTATGCCATCACCACGAGGTGGCCCTCACGCCTCACGCCTGGCACTCACCGCCACTCCTATTACTTTTCCTTGCAAGAGCTTGCTACAAACGCCCCACCCCCACCTGCGCTGCCAGCTCCTGCGCCATCACGCCCGAGGTCACCAGCGTGAGGTGTGCTGCCGTGTGGAAGAAGCGGATGATGGCCCACATCGCGGGGATGAGCAGGGACATGGCGTACCTGCGGTTACGGGATGTGCGGGGCCGGGGACGGGCAGTACGTTGGGCCGTGGTGGCGGTTAGGTGTGAGTAGGTACAGATGGTGTGGAGACGTCATGGGGTGGATGCACCGGAGCACGTCAAGGCAGGGCGCATACCACACATTGCATAGCTAGCGGGTTCAGAAAGTGCAAAGAGCGTGCCTGCCTTGTGCCTGTGTTGGCTAGTGAGACATGATGAGGCGCAGCCCTTGCCCCGCAGGCCCCCACACCATACCACACCACATAAGGGCCCCAGCCCTCTTCCAAACGCTGCCCTCCTCTCACCGCGGCATGTACTCGGGGACGTGTGTGTGGTACGAGTAGACCAGAGGGGCGCGCAGCAGGCGGGAGTAGACGAGGGCAGCCAGCCACATGATGCCGGGGGAAGAGCAGTGGATGATGTCGGGTTGGAAGGCCCTGCAAGGCGGGGCGGGGCGGGTGCACAGATCCGGAGTGTGAACAAGGGCAGGTGGCATGGCTCGGCGCAGCACATGGTGTGAAGGGCTGCCTGACGGATGGGCGCTGAAATGTGCCAGTCCGCGGCAAAGCCAGCAAACCAGCTCCTTGAAAGTCACGCATTCGCTGCCTCCGGCATGCCTTTCCTGCACATCCTGCCCCGATGCACCCGGCCCCACCCCACTCCGCCTTCAAGCTCCCCCAGCTCACTTGACCTCCCGGTAGATGCGGGGCGACAGGCCAAAGGAGAGGGGCAGGGAAAGGTACCAGGGAAGGCCAAAGGAGAAGGCCTGCACCACCTTGGCTCCGTGGAACTCGGCCGGCTGGTCGCAGGCAGCCGAGAAGTCGGTCCCAGGCATGGTCATCCCAGGCCCGGGGGTCACCACCAGCACCTCCACCCCCGCCTCTGTCAAGAAGCGGATGGTGTTGCGGTAACGGTTCATGTAGCCGCACACGTAGGTGAAGGGGGAGGGCTCAACCATGATGCACACGCGGCGGGGACGCGGCGCACCGCTGGCGGCGGCGCCCGCGGTGGCGTCAGCTGGGGTGGCACACACAGTCAGGTGGCGCCGTGGCAGGCGCGGCAGCAGCACTGCAGAGCAGGTGAAGGCAACGAGTAATATAGGGGCAGTGGGTTGGCAGGTTGGCAGGGCTGGGCTATGACAGGCAGCGGGAACCAGTGGGCAGGGCGCCGGCAGCGACGTTTGACGGCACCGCCTCGTGGCATATTCTGGACCCCGCGCTTGAACGGGGCTTGCCTGGGGCCGCCAACCGCGTCACAAGTGCCCGGGCAGGCGCAGAGCGCGCTGCGAGCAGTCGCAGTGCGCTGGGCGTGCAGCTCTGTTGCTGCTGCAGCACGGCGGGCCGGCCGCTGGCTGCTCGGGCCTCCAGGGCAATCATGTCGGCGACAATGACCAGTTGGGAGCGGCCAGGCCTTGTTGCAGCAGCAGGGGACTGCGGGAAAGGGCGCACGCAGCAAGCTGTAACCCGTGCTGCGGCGTGCTGAGCACCACAGGCAAGCACCACAAGGCCTCCCGTGCCTCCCGTGCCTCCCGCTCCAGCTCCCCTGCCCTCTCGACAGTAAGTTTCAGACGCCCGGCAGCCCGAGATTGCAGCTTGCTCCCTCCTCGCTCTCCACTCGTCGCTCCTCGCAAGCTTTGCTACTGCTGCAGCCTTCAAGATGTCTGGCTGGCTGCAGGGCATTTTGGAATGGTTGAGGAGGTGCGCTGGGCAGAGCCCTCAGAAAGTGGCACCTTGCTCGGAGCTCAAACGCAGCCCTGGGCAGTGCAGCGGCGCCCAGTTGTTCGTTGCCGTGTCGTGAAGAGCTTTAGAGATGGAGCTTTAGGACTGCCCGCAACACCCGAAAGCTCTAGGCTGAGTGGGCAGTGGCGGCAGCGGTGGCAGCAACGGGTGGCGGCGGCCCGCTGAGCGCCCCTCACCCTGGTTGGTCGTCTGTCTGTTGGGAGCGTGCCACGGTCTAACAGCACTCGTTAGAGCTGTCCGCCCACGAGCCTCCCCCTGCTGCGCCTGCACCCCACCACTGCACTTGGTGTTTTTGTACTTCCTTTCTTGTCCCCCTCCACCGACAGCCAGTTCTTACGAGCGACGGCCGCGAGCAGGTGTGAGCCCTGCCTCTTCCTCACTCTTTCTTCTCCCCATCACCTCCCCTGCACTTGCAGCCTGTTCTTCCACAAGGAGATGGAGCTGAGCCTGATTGGGCTGCAGAATGCGGGGAAGACGAGCCTGGTGAATGTGCTGACCACGGGGCAGTTCCACGAGGACATGATACCCACGGTGGGTGAGGTTGGGGAGGCAGGGGAGGAGAGGAGGTCTGGTTGGGTGGCGTAAACGGGAGTGCGGAAGGCAGAGAAGTCAGGGAGCGGATGCGGTGGCCGGAGGCAGCGAGGAGGCAGGGGGAGGGGTGGCAGGAGGTGGAGGCCGTTGTGAGGGGAGCCAGGAAATGCCGGCTGCACTGTGGTCACGTAGGCAGGCAGAGAGTTGCAAGTGTTGAGGGGGTGAGGGGAAGGGGCTCATAGGGATGCGACCAGCAGGCAAAGGAGGCAGTCGGGCTCTCAGCCAAAGCTTGCCGCACCGAGACAGCGGGTTGGTGGGCCAGGTGGCAGGCGGGGGTGCGATGCTGAGCAGCCGCAAGCGGCAGCTGCTTAATCGTTGAGGCAGGCCGGCCGGCAGGCATCGTACAGCGGCCAGGTCTTCTGCCCGAGCCTGCTCCTGGCTGCCTGCCCCTGTTCTCGACACCCTGCCCTGCTGCGAGTGATGGGCAAGGTGACATAGGCAGTCGATCAAGGGCTGCGGCCCCACCGCTGAACCGCTGCTCCTCTGCCCCACTGCAGGCAGGGCTCAGCATGCGCGCAAGGTACTGGCCTCCAGGCAGCTTCATCAGCGCTAACCACACATGTAGCACCCTTCCCCCCGCTGCTGCCCTGTTGTGTCTGCAGGTGGGGTTCAACATGCGCAAGGTGACCAAGGGCGGCGTGGTGATCAAGCTGTGGGACCTGGGGGGGCAGGTGAGCGGGCGGGGGGAGGGCGGGCAGGGGCGGGAGCTTTCAGTGCGTGCATTCTGTAAGTCACAAGGCCGGACAGGGCGGCTGCAAGCTGTGCCTCCTGCAAGCATTTGCTGCCCTCCCCCTGTGCTGCGCGCTGCTATCCAACTCTCCTCCAAGCTTCCCCCTCAAACCTCTTAGTTGTGTGCCGCACCTCCACGTCCCCAGTCCTCATCATCTCCAGCTCCCTCCTGCCCTGCCTCCTGCTCTGGCAGGCGCGGCGCTGCTCGACATGGGAGCGACTGCCGTTGGTGCAGGCCGATGTGTGTGCTCCAACTGACCCGCTCGCCCTCTTCATTCCCCCGCTCCCCCCCTCTCCCTTGCAGACGCGGTTCCGGTCTATGTGGGAGCGCTACTGCCGGGGTGTGCAGGCCATTGTGTTTGTGGTGGACAGCGCTGACCTGGACTCGCTGGAGGCGGCAAGAGAGGAGCTGCAGGCGCTGCTGGCCAAGCCCTCGCTGGTGGGTCGCTGAAGCATGCCTCCTTTGTGTGTGCTGCTCCCCTGTGTGCGGGGCTGGCTGCGGGCAGCGGAGCTGGCGCCTGCTGGGGAGCCCGCTGGTGCATGGCGGTCGTGGGTCATTGCGGAGCAAGGTTGGGGCTTGGGGGGATGCGTTGTGGCATCAAACCGCTGGGGGGCAGGGCCCATGCTGTATGTCAAGCGCAGGGTGGGGCCCATGCTGTTGGTCCAAGGATGGAGCAGCTTGAAGCCCCGGCTGCCACCTCAGCCGCCCTTGCGCGCCTCCCGTCGCAACTCCCCCCCTCACCCCGCCACCTCCGGCTGCCCCCTGCCTAACCCCTGCGTCCTGCTGCCGGTGCTGGGCAACAAGAACGACCTGCCTGAAGCGTGCTGCCAGCCTCCTGCGCCCACCCCAACCCCGCTCCCTCCCGCTCCGCCCTCCCTGCCTGCAGGCGGGCATCCCGCTGCTGGTGCTGGGCAACAAGAACGACCTGCCCGAGGCGCTGTCAGCCAACGAGCTGATCAGCCGGCTGGACCTGAAGGCGGTGCAGGACCGCGAGACCTGCGTCTACTCCATCTCATGCAAGCGGCAGTCAAACATCGACGTCACGCTGCGCTGGCTGCAGGCGCACGCCAAGTGAGGCATGCCGCTGCGGTGGGGCACAGCCGTGCGGGCGGAACCTGAGCGCCTCCGTGCTCCCTGTAGGCATGCCAGACCCTGCCCCCCACCTTACTCGCCGGGCCCGCGCCGAGCCGCCCAGACTGTACTGTACCATACATGCACACAGACTGATGTACCTCCCTGTTCCAGCCGCCGTGGGTGGGAGTGACCCCCCGGAATGCCGCCTGCAGGCACAGCCCCTGCACGCGCCCCGTCTCCTTCCCTTGCACCCACTTGAATTCTTTTGGCACAAGCAGCCATCCCACCCCTTGTACTCTGTCTCATGCCGTCCTTGCCGCCTGGCTGCCCTGCCCCCTGTAAACTCGGTACACTCTTGAGAGCGGTGGTGGGGCCCCTCTTTGGTGGGGGGCTGTTACAGCAACAGATCAAGCTGGAAGAGAGTAAGAGCTGAGTGAGTGAGTGAGCTGGGCAGTGTTGAGAAAAGGGGAGAACCGCGCCAGGCGGGGGCCGCCGGCGCAGCGAGAGCGGGGGGCCGGTGCAGCAGCACCAGGCGGCAGGGGCGCTGCGGGGCCGAGCTGCCGGCATGCCAGCCAAGTGGGGTGGGGGGAATGTGCGGCTAGGAGTGCTAGGTACGCCGACAGGCCTGGTGCGGCAACAGGGCTGCTGGCCGGCTGGCTGCTGGCAGGGGGAGGTGCCCCAGGCGGGTACTGGCGTGGAAACGCATGCGGCAAGCGGTGGCCACTTGCACCGGCCGCAGCGCCGGCGCCAGCGCCTCACTGCCGCTGCGGCCGCGTCAGCGACCGCCGCGGCGGCGCGCGCAGCGCAGCCGCGCTGAACGCGCGCTGCACCAGCACCGCTGCGCGGGTCAGGCCCAGGCTGGCGCTGGCCAGCACGGTGGGTGGCTGGAAGCCGCGCTGCTGCTGCTGCTGGCCGCTGCCGCTGCCGCCCTGCTGCTGCTGCTCCACCCCTGCCGTGCTGGCAATGAGGTCGTCATCATCAATCTCCTCGTCCTCGTCATCACTAGGGGGCTCCTCCTTGGGAGGCGACTTGCCCTTGGGAGGTGCCTTGTCCTTCTTCCCCTTGCCCCCCTTGTCCTCGGCAGCAGCAGCGGCGCTGCCGCCAGAGACTGCAGCAGCCTCGGTCTCCATGCGGCGGATGCGCTGCTGCTCGCGCAGCAGGCGGCGCTCCAGGTTCCGCTTCCTGCGCAGGGGTGGGGCGGAGTCGGGCGGCGGGGATCAGCAGGTGAAGGGCGGGGTGGGGCGGAGATTGGTGGGGGCGGTGATCAGAGGGTGGGGCGGGCGGCGGAGCTGTGTGCAGCGGAGAGCAGGGGACCTGCCCACCCCATGAAGCCATCTTGCGCCTCTTCTCTCCTGGTACGTCTAAGCAGTCTCTTGCTCTGCGCCACCAGCGCCCAACTTTCAGTCCAGCCCGCCGTCAGCCATCGCCTGCCAGCGCCAGCGCCCCCAGAAGCGCTTCTATGCCTTGGCCGTGACAGAGCCTTCCTCCCCTAGTGCTTCCCTGCCCACCCTCCCCAGAGTGCCAGAGCTGCGTGCAGCCACAGAGAGCCCCCATGTGTCCAGCCCCCATGGTGAAGCCCAGCCCCTGCCCCCGCCAATGTGTGACCAAGCATCACGCTTGGCGCCCTAGCACTGCAGGCATTTGATGTGAACCAGAACCAGCAAAGAGCGGCACTCACTTGCGCGCCTCCTTCTTGCGCCACCGCTTCTGCGCCTTGGCCATGATGGAGCCGGGGGCGACGTCATAGGGCAGGTTGTAGCTGCCAAAGATGCGGGCGTGCAGCTCCGCCGCCTTCTTCATCGCGCCCTTGATGCTGGGCACGTCTGCGCGGGAGTGGAGCAGCAAAGCAACGGAGTTGAGATGGAGGTGCTGAAGATCCTGTGCTCCTTCCCGCCGCGCACAGCAATCAGCAGAGCAGAGGTGCCCCCACCAAGCGTCCCTGCCACCTCGCACCCCCAAAACCCTGCTCATGCCCCGCCCCGCGTCCCCCGCTCACCAGGGACGGGATGGCACTGCCCCAGGGGGCCGGGCGCCAGGAACTTAGTGCCGTGGGGGTAGTGCAGCGGGTCCTGGGGGGACGGGGGAGGAGGCGGGGTGGGTAGGGGGCGGGGTCAGGGTGGGCCAGAGCCGGCGGTGGCAGGGCGGTGGCAGGAGGGGGCGGGGGTTCAGGGAGCATGACCAGGCATGCATCAAACGTGTGCGGGTGGGGGGGCACGTGGCGCTGGTGCAACCAGGTACTGTGCCTAGGTGCCATCACAGCCCCCCAACCCTGGCCACACAGCTGCATGTGGCGGGGCGAGGTGCTGCCAGGTGCAGCCAGGTAGGTAGGTGTACACTTGCCTGCCACCACCACCACTCTGCACGCGCCCACACATGCAGCAGCAGCAGCGGCGGCAGCGGCAGCGGGGGCAGCGCACCTGCATGAGCGGCGCGGGCATGCCGTTGCCGTCCTGCGCAAACCGCCAGGTCACCTCGCCGTCGGGCTTGAACTCAAACATGCGCGCCTTGCCCACCACGCTCTGCACCTCCTGCTCCGTGCCCCTGCAGGCAAGCACACGCGTCGCCCAGGCGGTAGCGCGGTGGGAGCAAGTGTAGGCCTTGCACTGCCGCCTGCCGCATCGCTGCGCTCATCAGCTTCCCTCTCCTGATGCATTGCCGCACCTGCCGGGAACGTACTGCCGCCCCTCTCGCTGCCCTCCTCTTGTGCCCTAGCTCTCCTACCTTGCCCCTTCGCTGCCCCAGCCCCGTCCCCGCTTCCCCCACCTTCCCCGCCCCGGCCCGCGCCGCCCAGTCACTGGACTCAGCGCAGAGCATGGGAGTCCCCAAAGCCAGCAGCCCTTGCCACGCAGCAGCCGGCCCCTCCCACTCACTTGACCTCTCCCAGCGCGCACCACCCGGAGCTGGAGTCGGGCCCGGTGTAGTACACATCCCTCAGCCACGTCCCCATGCGCTTGCGCCCCTCGATCTCGGGCTGCGCCTCCGCCCACGCGGCGTCGGGGTCCTGCCCCGCCTCCACGCGCTTGAGGAAGGGGGTGGTGTCGTACTCCACGCCGCACCTGCACGTGCATTAGCGCTTGGTGCACAGCTTCAGGGCTTGCATCCCAGCGGGGGTATTGCACCCGCATACCCCCGCTTCAAAAAGGCGGGTGCGGTGCCGTGCAGCATGCCGCCCACTGGGTTTGGGGCAGCCAGGGCCAGGGTGCAACAGTGAGCAGAGCAGCGGCAGCTGGCACGAAGCAGCACGCCTGTCCAGAACAGCCAGCGGCCGCATGCAGTGACCCGCCTGCAAGCGGCTCAGCCCGCCTGCACACTCACAACGCTGCCTGCTGCGCGCCGCCCGCCAAACTGCGCCCCCACCCAGCATGCAGCTGCCACCACGCCCAGCGCAGCCCAGCCACCGCAGCAGCAGCAGCCAGCCTGTCCCTGCTGCAGCTGCTCCAGTACGCTGCTGCAGCTGCTCCTGTACGCTGCTGCTGCTTTTGCACATCCAACACATTTCCAGCAGCCAGCGGCCCTCTCAACCAGCGGCCCCTCTCCCCACTAGCCTGCCCCGCCCCGCCCGTCCCATTGCACTCACCCGTGGCGCATGCCCGCAGTCCACTCCCCGCGGTACACCCGCCCCTTGGTGCTGGTGTACTGCCCCATGCCAGAGGCGAAGCCGGCGTCAAACTCCCCCTCGTAGCGGTCCCCCCGCTCCGCGCGCTGGATGCCGCCGCCCAGGCCGTTGCCAAACACGAGCACGCCCTTGTTGTGGGGGATGTCGTTCAGCATCAGGCCCTCGTACCTGTTGGCGGCAAGGCAGGGAGGAGCAGGGGTGCGAGGAATGATACATCAGGTGCAAGCGGGGCCCTCGGGTTCAGGTCGTACAGGACCCGAGGCAGGGCTGACAGGTGCCAATGGGGACACGCAAACACAGCGCCGGCGTAGTTGTGCACACCCATGCTGCCAGCCTGGCACCCAGGCTGCCTCCCGCCGCTCACGTGGTGCCATCATCATACACGTAGCTGTGCCACTTGAGCGCGTTGCCCACAAAGGGGGCGTAGGGGTGGTTGCTGCCCGCCAGCCACCACTGCACGTGGAATGTGGCACCGAGGGCACTGGGCGTGAGGAGAGTGCACAACACGTCGTCGCCATGACAGAGCCACATAATTCCAGATGAGGCGCCACATGCATGTGATAATCATGCACCGAGCAGGGCCCCGCAGCGGGCCCCTGCCAGCCGCCCGCCGCCGCTGCCGGTAGTCCTCGCCACCACCGTGCTGCTCGCGTAACTGCTAGCTCGCTCCCTGAGCCTGCTATGCTGCACACACGCAACCACGAGCGGCTGGGGGCCCTGGAAGCGGCCGAGAGGCGCCAGCATGCGTGGCAGCTCGCCCGGCCCTCACCTGGGGGTCCTTGGGGCTCGCTGTCAAAGCGGAACCACCCTTGCCCTTCCAAGCCGGCACCGGCGGCAGCCCCTCGTCCTGCTCCATAGTGATAGCCGAGGCGAGTAAGGCGCCCTGGTGCTCTGCTGCGGCTGCCGGCTCTCAAACCGCTGGCGATGGGGATGCCGGACCGCTAGGAACGGTCAGCCGTGACGCCGGAGCTCGATAGGCAGCAGGAGGTGATGGGTGGCCGGGCTGTATGCAAGCTCCCGGCTGTCTGCACTCTTGGACAGCCTCTTTCACGAGCCTGTCGCTGCCAGCGGTGGTGGCACCGCGCGATGGCTTCGTTATCCCCTGCAACTCCAGCTGGAGGGTCGCGGCATGCACAGCAGGCCTGCCACCAACTCTCGCCTGCGCCCATTGCCGGCATCGGCCTGCGCACCTCGCCAGACACGCGTCATAAATATCATAGCAGCAGCCGCAGCAAGCAACCATGGCCTCTGCAGCTGCAACTCTCTCACACCCTGTGGGCAGGGCCTCCCGGCAACAGCCGGCGGGCGCCTCCTTCAGGTGCGGACTCCCCTGCATTTGTGTGTGGTCCATTGGACGCACAGGGCCACACCTCCCACCTTGTCACTGCGCCCCCACCATGTGCTCCCACGCTGCCTTGCAGGCCCTCTGCCGCGGCTCCCCGCCTGCGCACCAGCAGCGCGGCCCCCCTGGAGCAGCAGCAGGTGATCCCCAAACGCCCTGGAGGCCTGGAGATCGCGTGGGGAGTGGGGAGAGCTAGGCAGAGCGGCGGAGGAGGGGTTGCCGCCGGGCGGCGCTGTGGCTCGCCGCACGCACACACACTCCGCGAGCCCTCCAGCTCCAGCCCCTGCTGGCGCTGCTGTCGACACCGTCATGCAGCTCACCGTGCGTGCCTGCTGTCTCCCACTGCTGCTGTAGCGTGCGGCCCAGCGCGCGGTGCGTGCCAGCGCTGCGGAGACCAAGGTGGCGCAGGCGGCCACCTCGGCTGCTGAGGAGTACTATGAGGTACGGACAGGAAACGGGGTCAAATCTGTGATGCTTGATGCGATCGATTGTGTGGCAAGGGCTTGACAAGGGAAGGCATGAGGGTAGGGGCCTGGGCGAGGGCGGCTCCCAGAGTGTGTGTGGGCGGGTGGGTGGGTGAGGGGCAGCAGAGCTCCCGCTGCTCATCTGCCATCCATCGGCAGGCATCGGATCTGCCGTGTTGGCTGGATAAGGAAACACATGCCTGTGGTGTACAGCTGCCAGCACAGAGGGTCTGGGTGCCCCAGCGTTCCTGCCCGCCCGCTGTCGCCCGACGTTCACATGTGGTGCCACCCCTGGCCATTCCCACTGGCGTCAAACTTGCGCCCACCGTAGATCGATGCCGAAGGCACAACACCTGCGTCCTCCCCCCCCGCCCCCCCACAGGTCACCCTTGCCAAGCCCATTGGCGTCAAGTTTGGTCGCGGCAACGACGGCGGCGCGTACATCATCCGCACAGACCCCAAGCTGGGCAACACCGACGAGCGGGTGGGTGCAGCACCATGGCGCTGCTGAGTAACTGAAGCGCGGGCATGCGCTGAATTGGGGGTCCCTTGGCCAGGCAGGGAGGCTGGGGGCCAATGGGCCCGGTGAGCTCTGAACGCCGAGCTGGGCGCCATCGATGCACGCACACTGGCAGCTGGGTGCATAGTTGTACCGGTGATGTTGAGACGGGATGTGATTGCAGTGGCGGGGTGGGTGAGGCAGAATGCGGGGTATGTGCGGGTCTGTGGCGCCGGCACATGGGGGAGGCACATGCCCCCCCTGCTCATCTGCCGTCCCCCGCCCTCCTCCTCTTCTTCGGACATGCACCCGCAGATTGAGGTGGGAGACAAGGTGGTCAAGGTGTCCGCATCCTTTGGCGGCGACATCTGGGAGGCGCTCAACTTTGGGCAGGTGGGCGGGTGGCACATGGGGGCGGGCCAAGGCGGGGGGGGAGTGGCGTGCACCTACTGGGTGTTGAAGGAGGGCGAGGGATGCAGTGGCGTGGGTGACGTGCACCTGTTGGGTGATGGAAGGTGTGTCATGCAGCGGAGTTGGGCAAACGTCTGCGGGGCGTTCACCTCTGGGCAGACCAGGGGGGTGAGCCGCAAACTGCGTCTGGGTGGGGTTGGAGGCGGTGTGCTGGTGCGGGTTGGGTGCGCTGAAGGTGTGCTCGCCCCCTGTCCCGTGCCCTCTCCCCATTCGTCTCCCCCTCCCTTCGCACTCCCAAATGTGTCATCACCCTCCGTGCCATGCGGCCTGCGCAACTGTGATGTCCGAGTGGAGACATGCGCCAACAACGCCCGCCATGCTTGCTGCCAACTGCCCTCAGGTCGTGTACGCCATCAAGACGCGTAACGGCGACGTGTACCTCCAGATCAAGCGCAACTTTGGGGACATGAGCGCGCTGCAGGTGGGCACACGCTGCGGGGGGAGAATGCGGGAGAGGGTTGGATCGGGGGAGGTGCCGTGCTGCTTGTTAGGCGCAGGCCAGATATTGCAGGGAGGCGCGGAGCTGTGGGGACATGAATGGGCTGCAGGTGGCCATAGAGGGGGTGCAGGGCGAGGGAGGACGCTGTGTTGTACTCACGGCGGTACACGCGGCGGCGCTGGAGCCGCCACTCGGAGCGATATGAGCTCGCTGCAGTGCGGGTGAATGTTTGGTGGGGGGCAGGAGAGACGAGGGCAGTCGGCCAGATGCTCATGGATGGATTGGATGCTCATGTTTTCTCCCTCTCTTTGCACTGCACATGGCGTCCCGCCTCCCTAGTGGAATGGCAAGAAAGGGGGAGGGGGCAAAGGCTACAGGGCTGGTGTGTAGGCTGAGGAACGTGCACCCAACAAGTACAGAGCACACTTGTCGACCCATCCCCTCTGTGTGTTCTTGGCAGGAGGAGGAGCTGACCGAGGCTGAGAAGCAGTTCAAGGCGGAGCGCGGCGGCGGCAACTACGGCGCCGGCACCAAGGAGATGCAGGTGGGGTGGGGTGGGGTGGGGTGGAGCCGGGGACGGGCGGGACGGGTGCGGGACATTGTTGCGGTGCGCTGCAAAGTGACGGTAGTGGGCATGTCGGTAGTTCCCAAGTTGGTGTGTGGCTAGGACTGGGGCCCCTGGCAGCTGCTGCCAGGCTGGCGGCAGCTGCATGCGTGGAGCAAAGCCCGGCTCCCCGCCCTACCTTAGCTGGCAGAGCCCTGTTGTCACCCGTCTGCCCCTCCGCCCTGCCCCCCCGCCTCCACCCCTGCCTCCAGGCGCGCAACTACATCAACCGCAAGGAGCAGGAGCGGGAGCGGCGCCAGCTGTTTGACGACGCGCTCGTCAAGTTCAAGAAGGGCACCATCGAGGAGGTGGGTGGCGGAGTGGGTGGGCCGCTTGCCTGCCTTGTGTTCTTTGCTGATGGGCACCCTTGCGCACCCTGGCTTCCGTGGCGCCACTTGCCATGTGGAGGATGGGCGGTCAAGGAGGCAGGGGTGTGGGAGCGCGGCTCTGCCTGTCCCTGCCTGCTTCGGTGCCTGTCGCTGCCACGCGCTTCTCAGCACTGCGAGCATGCCGCTCACTCCTGGCCTTCCCCCGTGGTTGCTCAATCAAGTTGCAGGGCATGCATAACTGTGAGCATGCGGCGAGCGCACACCCAGCTTCTGTTGGTCACATGGTGTTCCCCCCCCGCCCCCTTCTCCTGCCCGGCTGCAGGCCCTGATTGACTTTGAGAACGTGCTTGCGCTGGAGCCCAAGAACTACCTGGGCGACGACTTCTCGCGCGTCACCCAGGTGGGCGGGGGGCCGGGTGGGCGGGGGCGCCAGCCAGGCGCAAGGGGCTTTCGTTTCCGTGGCAGGCTGGGGGAGCGTGGTGCGGCTGCATGCGTTGGGGGGGGATTGCGGGTGTGCACACCAGGGGCGACTTGTTTCGCGGGAAGCGGGGCAGGGGTGCTGGCCGAGTGCGTGCTCGGGTTGCGCCGCCCACCTGGGCGGCAATCAGCACGGCCGCATGCGCGTGCACCCGCCCTCCCAAGGAGTCCACACTGCCGTGCAGTACGACGCCGGGCTCCCACATGCTTGCTTACACCACGTGTGCTGCTCCTGCCCCTCCTCACGCGCAGATCTACCGCGTGACCCAGTACAACATTGCGTGCTGCTACTCAATGCTGGAGCAGACGGAGAGCGGGCTGGAGGCGCTCAACGCAGCCATGGCCGCGGGTGAGAGCTTGGTGCTCCGTGTGTCGACAGCTCACTATGTATGCACTTGTGCAGTGATGTGCGGGAAGAGTGGGAGGGAGGGTGGAGACGTATGTGCGCTTATTGGGTGCCAGGCAGCCGTGGCCTCAGGGGAGAGGCCCAGGAGGGGTGCGTACGTTGGGTTTGCATGTAGCGTCAGTGCGGTCGTGGGAAGGCAGCGGGGTGGAAGTGGGCGGCATGCACGCCAGTCTGCTTGGCCCCGTGGGGCGTGACCCGGCCTGGCCTGATGCCCCGCTCCCTCACCTAGCCCACGTCGTGCTGTCCGCTACCCTCCCCCACCTGTTCCTTGCTTTGATCCGGCTTTGCCTGCCCCACCTCCCATTGCCACTGCAGGCTTTGAGGACTACTCCAAGATCCGGTCCGACCCCAACCTGTCTGTGCTGCGCAAGTCGCCCAAGTTCAAGACGCTCATCAACCGCTACGACGAGCCGCTGATCAACGAGGGCGCCATCAAGGCCCTGAAGTCCATCTTCTCCTTTGGCAAGAAGGACGAGGATGACCTGTGAAGGGGCCGGTGCTGATGTGGCATCAAGCTGACGTGGCACTGCTTCTGACGTGGCGCTAATGCCCGCACAGCATCTGACAGCGCTGGCGTTGTGTTCAGCACAGCACGAGTGGCCCTGGCTGCCATGTAACCCCGCACTCCCCACCCCCTGCCCTCACTGCCCTCCCGGGCGGGCGCCACCCCCTTGGAAGACGAACGAGAAAACCGAACCCTGCCCCTAACCCACCCCCTTACTGCATCCCCTCTTCTCTTTATTTGATTCTGCTGCCCTCCGCACCGCCAATTCGTTTCCTGCCTACCCATTGATGCCTGGCCTTCTGATGTTGCAACGCCAGACGCCCCCCGCAACACACACGTCCCAGGATGCTCACAGGCCAAGCAGGCAGATCCGGCAGGCGGGCGGGCAGGGTAGACAAGTGCTGATGCCAGGGTCCACCAAGCCAGGCAATATGAAACTTTCCGAGGCCTGGGCTGCGCCTTGCTACATGGCTGCGCAGGCTGCATGGCGTGGGTCTGCATGCATGCACGACTGCCGGCTTTGAGATCGAGTGCCAGCCCCCCAGCTCCTGCGCCTCCTGGTCTCCTGGGCTCAGCGCCGTGGGCCGCTGCGGCTGATGGGGCGCGGCCAGCTCATGACGTCTTTGTCTTGCATTACAAAGCTTTTCACGGTTATTAGCAGTAACTGGTTGAAGGGGAGGCCCATCTATCGTGTGGCCGGTATTCTGGAGTGCAGCCAGGCCATGACGGTGGCAAAGGCGTCGTCTGCCGCCGGGTCCAGGTCGGGCAGGGAGTCGGGCAGCGACAGCGGGGGGCTGCCAGGGGTGACGCCTGCCGCAGCTGCTTCTGCTGCGTTCTCTTTCTGCAGCTCCCGCACGCGCTGGGCGTAGGGGCGGTAGGAGGAGTAGGTGAACCTGCATGAAAGGGGGGGGGGGGGGAGCAGGGGGTGCGGGAGGCACAATGACGGCGGTAAGCATGGCGTGCAGTTGGGACGTGCCAGAGGATGTGCTGGTGAGGTGAGGGGCAGTGGGTGGAGGTGCAGGACAAGGCTGGGGGTGTGGGGTGGTAGGGGATGAGCGGACAGCACAGTGTGTGGTGTGGTGGGCCAGGCAGAGGTAGGGCACAGGTGGTGGGAGGGTGGGAGGAGTGAGTTGACTGTGCAGAGGGCAGCGGTGGCCATGAGGGGCGCAAGGGGGGAGGGCCACAGTGGGAGGAGGATGCGGTGCAGCAACACGGAACGGGTGAACAGGACGGGCTGGGGACAGCGGTGGCAGGCTCATCCCCTGCCCGACCACTCCTCTCTTGTCGTACATCTTGGCCCAACCCCGCCTCCTGCTGCCTCCCCACACCGCTCTCCAACCTTCCGACCCTCCACCCCATGCCGCCCCTGCCCAGCACTCCCCCCCGCTCACACATGCACCACCTGCAAAACCACACACGTGTCCCGCGACAATCGCAGCTCACCGCTGCCAGACGCGTGCCATGGCCGCCCGCATCTCCTGCCGCCGCTCCTCCGACACCGCCGCCAGGATGTCGGGCAGCTTTTCGACGTCCTTCTGGGCGATTCGTATTGTGAACTGGGAGAGGTCGATGACGGAGTCGAACGACACCACCACGTCGTCCTGCCAGCAACAGAAGGGCCGAGAAGAGGGAGGGTATTGAGACGTGGGCTGGGTGTCGGAGTCTGGGCAGGCAGGCAGGTAGGCAGGCAGGGCCCCTCTCCCACCCTCCCCATGTGCCCTACCATGATGATGACGGGCAGGCAGCCGTTGAGCGTGGCGTCGTCCATGCGCGCGCTCCACCCGTGCCCGGGCACCACGAGGCAGAAGATGGAGGAGGACATGAGCTCGGAGTAGTCGCCCGGGAAGTCGTCGTACCTGCGCATACACACACACACACACGAACGAGCGGAATACGGAAGTGTGGGATAGGGGTAGGGTTGGGAGGCAGGAGACGGGGGGCGGAGGGGAGCAGGCGAGGGCGGGAGCCCAGGTCACCCTCCTCCCTCCCCGGGTGTGCCACAGGGGGGGGGGGGTGGGAGGCGCAGCAGCGAAGCAGACATTGTTGAGCTTAGCAAGATGCAGGGGCAAGTGGACGGGGGGTGGACAGCGAGTAGGTTTCTGTGTGGTGGTGGGGGGCTTGCAGAGCGGAGCAAGGGCTGCTGCATTGCGCAGCAGCAGTTGTGGTAGGGGGAGCGAGCAGCAGGGGTGGGTGTGCTGACAACGGGCGGCGGGCAGCTGAGCTGCGTACAAGCCGGCTCCGCTGCCCCACACAAGGCATGCCGACGCGCACGTTCCGTCTTGAGAGGGAGGGGGAGGGAAACGGCGGCACTCACTCTCCGATCTGTATGTTGTACTTCTCCTTCCAGCCGCCCGCCAGCGAGGCGTTGACCAGGCGCTGCCGGATGCCGCGCGAGTAGGGGGGCCACCCCATCTGGACCTGCATAGAGGATGTGATGCAATACATCGCGGCTTTGCTGGACCCAAGTCAAGTGCAAGCAACCTAGCAACAGCGCAGGGCCCCTGTGCACGTGCCACAAAAGTCTGGGTCAGGGTCATCAGCACCGAGTTTGGTAGACGAGCAGAGCGGGGGCGGTAAGGCGGCATGCGCCCCTCCCCGCCCTCCCTCCCCGCCCCCCTCCACCGCCACCATGCAAGCAGGGCTGTGCACGCGTGCCCCCGCCTCACCAGGCCGCGGTGGAAGGCCAGGATGGTGCGGTTGCGTGTGTGCCCCCCCAGCAGGGGTGACTTGTGGAAGTGGTTGGGGTTCTTCATCAGCGGGACCACCAGGTCCTGCACAACATACAGCAATCAAGTACATTTGCCTTGTGGAGACGGGGTTGTATGGGGGGGGGAGAAGGTCGGCGGACAGACTTGCGTGGTGCCAATGCGCCAGGAAAGGGAGCAGAGTTCAGCTGCACACGCGGCGCAAGGACGAATGGTTGGGGTGGGCAGCCAGTCAGCTGCTCGCAAGCAGCAGCGCCAGGCGTGCCGCTCACTGCCACCCACCCACCCTGCCCGCCCCCTGTCTGCTCGCCTTTTCTGGGTCGTAGCACTGGTGCCCCTGGAACTTCCACAGAAAGCCGTCTGGAGCCCACTGCAGGGACAAAGAGGATGCGCCGTCAGCCCAGGCCGGCCGGCGCTGCGGGGCTCCCGCACGCCCCCGCTGCCCTGATGGCGCTGCCAGCATATCATGCGCAGCATAGCGCATGATGCACAGCGCAGCAACATGAGCAGCTGGCATGCACACATGCTGCAGGTTCACAGCCCGAGCAAGCAAGCTATAGAATGCACGCTGAGCCTGCACCCAGCCAGGCTCACATGCGGGTGTTGGAATTCCACCGAGTACTCGTCTTCCCAGTACCTGCAACGGGAGGGGGAGATGAGGGGGCACCTCAGATGAAGGCCCACCCACAGGGGTCAGGGGAGACGAAGTCAGCTCAACCTCCTAATACCTGCAGGGTCAAACACAAGCAGTGAAACCAGGGAGGCCGTAACCAACTAGCAGGCAGCATGGATTGTTAGAGTGCGCATGCTCCCGGCACGTGTGGTGGTGACACGCGCACAGGTGCCAGACACTGGGATGAGCGGCTCCAGCAGCAGCTCAGCAGCGACTGGCATGCCTGCTGCGGAGTGCACTGCCTGCGTGCGGCACCCTGAGCCTGTGCCTGCTCTGCCTGCTGCCAGCGCTGCCCGCCTCACCCCGTGGTTGTGGTGTGGTTGGGCCCGTCCATGCGCCCCCAGTGCGTGAGGATGATGCTGGGGCGGATGGCGGAGGGCACGTAGCAGGAGGCCTCGTCGTGCGACACCAGCCAGATGTGGTCCTTGCCGCCCCGCCGGTCCCTGCAGTACAGGCAGTGCATGTCGTACAGTGTCAGCGACGTTCTCTCACTGTTGCTCGGACTTGCACCCGGAAATACTATGGTCGCATGCCCCCCGACTTACAAACCTGCTGCACACTCATATGCTGTATTGTATGTAAACCTGCCCCTCACCAGTAGGGGTAGTGCGACTGCACCCAGTGGTACGCCTCCAGCAGCATGTTGGTCACGCCATGCACCCGCGTCTCGTGCACGCCGTACCAAAAGTCGCGTGGCGTGTCGCTGACGCCCCTGCAGCCAATGTCGAACACGTGGAATGGTTGCGGCACCGGTAGGGCAGGGGGAATTGGACAGAGGCAGGGGCAGGTGTGGTGGTGGCGCAGGTCATTGTCAAGGTTCCAGGCCCTTTGGACACCCCCCTGCCCCCCGGCACATGCAGCCCGCACCTGACTGGCTCGATGAAGCAGGAGGTGAGTACCGGCACGTAGAAATAGTCTGCGCACAGGCAGGTTGAAGTTCGAATGAGGGTTTGGGAAAAAGCAGGGGACAGGGCAGCAGAGGGAGGAACAACCATAAAAACACAGGAAGGGATGGAGCGGCGCTGGAGTGGGGCAGCGCATGGCAAAGCGCATGGCCAGGACTGAGGGCAGCTGCACCGCAAGAAGCATGCCCTATAACCACTTCTCGCACCAACTGCTCACGCCCAGTCCTTTCCTACCCCACCCCGAGAGTGAGCCTCCCGCCCGCCCTTACCACCCACATAGCCCCACCCCCCACCCACCCGCCTCCTCCGGGTCCAGCGTGCGGTGCTCGCTCTGCAGCAGCGTCTCCAGGAATCCAGGCTCAACATTAAAGGTCCAGCCTGCGGTGGGCCACCGGGGAGAATGGAGGGCGGGACAGAAACACCACGGAGTTGGAGCATGCGCATGAGTGCAGCAGCTTCTCTAGACTTGGCTCAATGCCCATGACCTAAGTGAAGCACCACCAGTGTGCCTCACTGCACCTGCCGCCCTCCCTGCAGCGCATGGCGCACCCGGCAGTGCTCGCCTTGGTGCTCTGCGGGTGAAGTGGGGGAGTGCCCACTGCCCTCCCCAAGCTGTGCATGCTCTGCTGCTCACGAGCGTGCAACCACACCACAGCACTGCATTGGAAGTGTTGTAATGCTGCATTGCCACGCTAAATCCCTCCCCCACCCCCTGGTCGCCTCGTGCTGCACACGGTGCACGCGTGCACCCACCCGACAATGCGGTCTGGTTGCCTGCGGTGTAGTGGCGGGACGTGCAGCCGTTGCGCTCGTGCCGGTACTGCATCATCAGGGTGGCATAATCTGCGGCCATCTCGTACCTGCAGGCAAGTTGCACAACACACATGTCGCATGGCATCATGCATGCAGTGCCAAACGGCAGACTGATCTGAAGAGAGGCAGAGGCAGAAGGTTGTGAAGGAGGGGAGGGATGTGCGTTGATGGTGCATTGATGGAAAGGAATGGTGCGATCGGTTGGCCTCTCGCACGCGCCGACCTACGCAGACCCACCCCGGCCAACCAACAGAGTAAGGTGCGATGAGGAGGAGTGAAGTGGAGGATACACAGACCGCCATGCCCAAGCAAGCGACTCCAGGCGCTGTGCGGAGGCATGCTGTTGTTGAGCAAGCGCAGCCAGCAGCCACCACCTCACGGCACCCCTCCCTTCTCACACTCACACGTATATGAGCGGCCGCTTGAGCGTGGCACCGGGCGCAAAGTCCTTGGCAGCGGGCGTGTGCACGTGGGGTGCAATCCAGGGCCGCTCAGCCTCACGCCCCGGCTTTGAGACGTCCGCTGCCTCGCTGCGGTGCGCGCAGTCAATGCCGTGCCACCCTGCAAGAGGGAGGGAGGCAGGGCGCACGCAAGCAAGCGGCGTGTGTAAAAGTTGGGTGGCGTGCAGCAATGCAGGGTGCTGCAGCAAATGCCTGCACAGAACAAACTGCACGTACAAACACACACACTTTCAACGCCAGCCCACCCTCTGCTCCAGCAGCCTGTCGCTGCCAGGCCCGCACCTGGGTCGCACTTGCAGTAGCCGTGCAGGCACTCCCCCCGCCCGTTGCACTGGTTGAAGCAAAACTGCATCCACAGGAGCAGGGGGGCAGGGGCAGGGAGGGGAGCAGTGTGCCGGTTCAGCTTGGTATCAACAGGCAACAGCAAGGTAAGCGGCAAGCTGACACACGCATCGTGAGGGGCTCCGCTGAACCGGCCGGCGCTGCACACGCCTCCCCACCTGCTCATAGCGCTCCTCGCAGCCGTTACCGCCATAGCCTGCCAGGGCAGAGGGAAGCAACAAAATGCAGGTGGGTTGCAGTCAGCTGTTGGCACACACAGGCCAGCCAGAGCACCTTAAGGCAACTTGCAGGTAGCCTGGCTGCTGAACGGGCAGTTGAGCACACCAGTGCTGGGTGGCGTGCACACGCGGGCAGACAGGCAGCAGGCAGACAGCGACAGGGCAGCTGGGAGGCCCTGCCCACCCTGCATGCAGCCACCAACAAGCTGGAGCCCAATTGTCCACCCTGCAACCAGACGCACGCCCCGTCAGGGGAGCACCCATTCCTTCCAGTGCAGGCCGTCGGGCGGGCGGGCCAGCCGGCAGGCGGAGCGCAAGGACCAGTTGCCTTCCCCCAGCGCGCTCACCGTCGAGGAAGCACTCGCACTGGTGCTTGGGCACCTTTGCGTTGCACCACCCCTCGGGCCCAAACAGCAGCTCCGGGTCTATGGTGCCCCACCCCGTGATGTTGGGCTGGCACCAGCCGCCCATCATGCGGCCCTGCCTGATTGGCGGGCTGCCTGCGGGCGGCACGGCAAGGGCGGAGTGAGAGCAGGCAGGCAGGCACCAGCTCTGCCCTGCTGTGTGCTGAGCTGAACAGGATCCCTTGCAAAAACGCCCAGCAGCGGAGAGCGACCGAGACAAGCTGCTCGTCCAAAAGCAGTTGTTGTGCAGGCCAGGGCCCAGCTGCTGGCCCCAGATGGCCCTGCTGCCCGCTCACCCTGTGGCGCCTCCGGAGGTGCGGGGATCCTGCCGTACGTGGTGTTGCTGGGGCAGTAGCAGGCCCCAAGGTCGTCGTCGCACTCCCCTGCACACCAGGAGGCAACCAGAGACAGCCAGGGGAGGGGCAACCAAGCGGTGGCATTCATGAGTTTCCCAGCACCGGGCAAACGTCCTGGCACGCTTGTGCAGAAGCCCCAGCCACCATCCAGCAGGTGAGTGTAGATACGAGTGCCCCATCACCCTGACAGCGCACCGCAAAGCATGCCTACAAAGCAGGCTCGGCCTCTCAGCCACAGCAGGCAGGGCATAACACGGCGGCATGCCAAGCCCTCAGCCACAGCACAAGCGGCATCGCATGTCGCTCGCCCAGCGCAAGACCACAGCGGGCGCAGCACACAGCGCACCCACAGCCACAGGGCACACACTGGCATGGGCGAGTCCCCCAAGCGCAGCACAGCCCCTCCCACCCCTGGGCGCGGCCTCACCCGCGCAGCGTGAGCGCGCCCATTGGAACAAGTGCGGCCCGTGCGGCCCCGCCGCCTCCGTGAAGTTTGGCGGCATGCGGTGGTGCTCCCACCCCATGTTCCGGTACTTGTGCACGCAGTGCCGCTTCATGGGGTGCAGGCAGTTGAAGCCGGTCCAGCCTGCAGAAGGCGGTCGGAACCGTCAGGCCAGGCCTCACAGCATGGACACCCTCAATCACAGCAGCAGGCAAGTGCGCGAGGGCCACACGGCTAGCCAAAGCGCGTACAGGCTCGCGAGATGCTGCACACAATACATCATTCAGTCGCCTGCACCCTGCCACACAGGCCCTGGTTCCCCTTGAAACCACCACGTGGCCCCACCTGCTGGGCACGTGCACATGCCGCTGAGGGCGTTGCACACGCCAACCTGCAACAGAGGCGGTGCCAGTTGGGGTGAGAGAGACTGGCTCAGAGGCAGAGCGCGCCGACGCACCACTGAACACACCTGGGCTGAGGTGCAGCACCAACAGCAATATTTTCTTGCTGTGTTTGAGCTGTGGAAGGTGCAGGGTCAGGGCAGCTGATGGCAAGAGATCAGCCAACACCACTTCCCGTGCAGCAACCGCCACACACCTGGTTGCAGTCGAGGCTGCACGTCTTGTTGCCGCGTGGCGCCGTCCTGGCCGGCACCTCTGCCTGGGTGTAGTAGTCCACACACCACGTGCCCAGCGTGCCTGCACACCGCCGCTCAATCTCCGGCGTCACCGGCTGGGCCTGCGGCTCTGCCGCTGCCTGCTGCTGCTTGGGTTGCTGCCGTGCTGCAGGCTCCGCTCTCTTGGTGCCACCGCCGCGACTGCTGCTGCTGCTGCCTGGAGCTGCTTGTGCTGTGGACCCCTGCATTGCACAAGCGGGGCGATCGAAAGGTATGGCATGGACACACCAGAGCGGCTTGAACAGAAGGCGGCGGCACGTGCAGGCGGCACATGTGACTCTCGGTGGCGGCGGCGGCGGCGGCAGCAGTGGCAGCAATACCTGCGGCTGCGATGCGGAGCGCTGCGACATCCAAGCTCCCTCCCATTTGCCAACGGCGGCAATTCCCAGCACTAGCGCTAAGGCAAGCAGGGGAAGCACCAGTCGCCGCCCCCGGCCGGCTTGCTGTCGTCTCTGCAGCGCCATGTGTGGGCCCTTCCAGACACCAAGGGCTACCAGCCCATCGCAGGCAGTGGGACTGAGCCCACGAGGGGCTTTCAACAGCAACTCTGCAGCGCAGCACGGCCCAGCACGAGGGCCCGTCCCTTGACTTGTGCTGCCCTCAAAGCGTCCAATTGAGCATCAAGACAAGTGTTCCTAGTTGGATCAAAGCCCGTCGTCAAGGGACCTGCCGCGGCTGTTGCACTCCAACCTGGTACTTGCTGCCCGTTGGCAGACAGGTGCCCCGGCGCTGATATTTGGAATGAACACCGATGCGAAAGCTTCTTGGCAAGCCAGAGCACCACTTGATGCCCACATGCCGGAGTTTTAAAGTTGTGCCCGTCCAACTGTACCAATGCCAGCTGGGCTTCGCCTCGCTCTCTGCGGCGCCCTGGCATCGGGGAGCTGTCTGTACTCGTCATCATGGCGGTAGCCCGCCGGCCAGGCCGGCGCTGGGCGGGCAGGCTGGTCCCGGCGCTTGCGGCGGCTATTACACTGGGTGTGCTCGCCGTCAGCAATTGGGAGGGGAGCCAGATGTCTCGGCGCAACGCGCCGCAGCAGCAGCATCAGGTGCGGGGGTGGGGAAGGGGCAGCTGCCGCCGCTGCCGCCGCTGCTGCCGCCGGTGATGCAAGCCAACACTCCTCACTTGTTGCAGGGTGCGTCAGAAGTGATACCCGCCAGCAGTGCAGGAGCAGACGAAGGTGCAGCGGCAACAGCAGCAGCAGCAGCAGCAGCAGCAGCGGCAGGAGATGCCAAAGCGGGGGTGCGGCAAGCAGCGGCCGAGCCGCAGGCCCACCCTGTGACGCTGGAGATTGAGCGGCGGTGTGCCGGCACGCTGGGCACCTGGTGTGTGGACTACTACACCCAGGCAGAGGTGCCGGCCAGGACGGCGCCACGCGGCAACAAGACGTGCAGCCTCGACTGCAACCAGGTACGCGGGATGCTCCGTGGGAACTGGCTGTGGCGTGTGCCATGCCCCTCTCAATGCAAGCATTCAGAACTCTGAACAGCAGACAGGCAAAGAAATTCGTGTGGTTCTGCTTGGCCTACCCCAACTGCCGCCGCTGCAGGTTGGCGTGTGCAACGCCCTCAGCGGCCTGTGCACGTGCCCGGCAGGCAAGTCGAGCCAGCTGCCGCTACACTTCCTTGGCACCCACCCCCAGGCTCCAGAGGCCTGTGCCAGACAGCCACAGCACTCTGCCCTGGAATGCCTTGTCTGCCATGCCATGCTGGGCACCGGCAGCTTTGCCGTTGCCAAGCTGCGTGCCCCGACCTGGCGTAGCCTGCCGCCCAGCTGAGCTGCCCAGTCCTGCTTGCGTCGCCGCCCAGTTCCACCCTTTGCTTTTCCACCCTTTGCTTCCCTGCCCGACCTTATCCTAACCACCTCCCCCGTCCTGCGCCACTATAACGTGAACCCCCGCCCTCGCCCGCAGGCTGGACCGGCTTCAACTGCCTGCACCCCATGAAGCGCTACTGCACCCACAAGTTTCGGGACCACGGCTTCGAGGTGCCCCGCCTGGCACCCAACTTCACCGACTCCCTGCAGCACCCCCGCCCCAACGTCTTCCAAAACACCGTCTCGCATTGCGCAGGTGGGTAGGCGGCCAGGACGGCGGGGGGTGGGCGGCTCCGCTGCCTGGTGGGCATGCGTCAAGTGTTGGTCTTGCAGTTGCCTTGATCAACAGCGTCTGTTGCATCCTTACTTGCTGCTCCCGCCCTGTTGTGGTGCCACCACCAGTGCTTCCTGCGGCCCTCCCTCCTCACGCTGCAGGCGACTGTGATGAGGATGTGGCTATGTGCTACTGCCCCAGCAACACAACCTACGGCCGGATACCGGCACCCGAGGATGCGCCTCCAGGCACGTGCTGCCGCCCTGCTCTGCCTGCTCTGCAATCGCCTGCCTGCCCGCCTGCCTGAGCTGCAACCACGCTCGCCCCCAGTAATGTCCTAGCATAGCGTTTGGTGAGCCAAAGCGCAATGTCCCTCATGCCACATTGCCCCCCGCCTGCATCACCCACCGACTCTGCCCTGCTCCTCCTGCCGCCCTGCTGTCTCCCTCCCCGCAGGCAGCCCGCCGCTGCGGCGCGGCCGGCCGCTGTCCCAGTACTGCCAGCCCAACACGACGCGGGATGGCAAGGAGACGGGGTGGGGACTGAGGAAGTGGGAGGAACTGTTTGGGCCCGAGGGCTGGTGCATGGCAAAGACACCCAAAATCACGTGCGACTGCTTCGCTGACGGTGCGTGGGTGGGGGTAGGGGGACAGAGGTGGGTGGGGCCCTGGGGCAGGGAAGGCTGGAGGGGCAGGTCCCGCCGCCGGGGAGCACAGGCAGGGACTGTGGGCAGCCAGCCAGCCTGCCGGCCGGCTTGCAGGGTAGGGGGCTGGGAAGGCGGGGCATGGCTGCCTCGGGCAGGGGCGCTAGCGGGGGTGCAGGCCGAGGGCAGGGAGTCTGGGGGTGGGGAGGCGCCATCGGGGGTGCTGTAGAGCTGAGCTGCGGCATGGGTTGTGCGGTTCGTGGGCGTGGTGGTGCCGGTCCCTGTGGGTGCTGCGGTCTGCGCTGGAGGCGCGCACGCTCGGCATGCTCAGCCTGCTGGGTTGTGCTGTGCATGCTGCCACCTGCAGGGCTGACAGGGCACACATGCGCGGAGACGTTTGAGCAGGTTGGTCTATGCATCGGCAGCTGCTCAGTGATTGGCTGCATAAATGGGGGGCTGCATTGCGGCACTGTAATGGCTGACCAAGCAGTTTCACCTTGCCTGATTTGCGAGTGAGCAAGCTGGGCCTGCGCCTGCACTTCCCCCCGCTCATCCCCTGCCCCCCGCTCCTGTGGCCGCAGTTTTGCTTCAACCAGTGCAACGGGCGGGGGGAGTGCCTGCACGGCTTCTGCAAGTGCGACCCAGGTGCGAGCCTGGCGGACACGAGCGCACGCCGAGGGCGGATTTAAGCGGATCAGCGAATGCACGCTGCACAAGAATGCATGCCCGCCACCCTGTCTGCTCCCCCTGCCTCCACGTGCAATGCGTAACCACCACCACTTGCTCAACCTTGCAGGGTGGCATGGCATCGACTGCGCGCACCGCACCGCAACGGCGGACGTGTCAAAGCCGGGGCGTGAGGCTGAGCGGCCCTGGATTGCACCTCATGTGCACACGCCTGCTGCCAAGGACTTCCCGCCGGGCGCCACGCGCAAGCGCCCCCTCATATACGTGTGAGTGCGAAGAGGGGCGTTGCCAGGCAGGGGAAGGGCTTTGCCTGCCTCACTGATGATGTGTTGTGTGCTCGTCTGCTTGCACACTGACAGGCAGGCGCTGCCGCCTCTCAGGGCCAGATGTGCAGCACCCTGCCCACCCCTGCCCACAACCCGCCCCACTTGCCTGCCGTTGGGTGCACTGCCTGTCGGTTGCAACAGTCACACAATCACCCGACTGACGCAACTCGCACATACCAAAGGACAGAACTACGCCGTCTAGCTGACGCCTGCCTGCAGTACTACCTGCTCCCCGCTGCACCACCCTCCCGCAATGTGCAGAAACCTTCAACCCGGTTCCCAAGCCCTCATGTGCCTGCAGGTACGAGCTGCCCGCCGACTACACCACCCTGATGCTGCAGTACCGGCAGAGCGCGGGGGGCGCCTGCACGGCGCGCGTCTACCACCCCGACAACACCACCAACTTCTCACGTGCGTGCCCCTGTTCTTATGCACGTGCTTTTGCGTGCGAGAGAGCGTGTGAACTTGCATCCGTGACAGACACACCTGGTGCTTCCGTGCGTGTCCCCCTTTGTGTGGTCCGCTTGAAGTGGGGTGGTGGAGTTGCAGGGTGCAGACGGTACCTGCCCCGCCAGCAATGCCATCCCCCTCCCAGCGTGCCCCCTTGTCCCTGCACCACCTGCCCGCTTTTATTCACTCGCAACCTCCCAACCCAACTAGCATGCATGTGCTGCAGCCTCGCTGTACAACCTGGAGTCTGGCTTCCTGGAGACGCTGCTGCAGAGCGAGCACCGCACTCTGGACCCGGAGGAGGCGGGTGGGTGGGGGGGAGGTTTGATCAGCTACATTGCATGTTGCCAGGGGTGACCTGGATGTGCCGGGAACCGGGGGTTGTCTAGAGTCCTCATAAGTACGCAATCACTGCCATGTGCCCACCTCCCAGCCGAAACTTCTCTGCCGTGGCTAGCTCCTCCTGGTCACCCCCCTGTCATGTCAAACATCGCAATTGTCTGCAGACTTCTTCTACGTCCCCGTCTTTTCCTCCTGCTACATCGAGCACGTCAGGCAAGCACGCCAGCCGCCCTGGCCGGGGTTGCCGGGGCTGTCCCTGGGCCACGACGCCGCACCCAACAGCCTGGCCAGACTGCTTGTTCATTTTACCAACTGGGCATACGGCCCACATGGGGGGCATCACGTATCACACTCACCCCCAGCCCTGCCCATTCTCTGCCATATGTGGTCCCACCCCGTGCAGGACCCACGCGGACAGCCTGCGCGACACGATGTACGGCATCCACCCGCCCCGGGTGCACGGCATGACCAACATGATGCTGGAGGCGTTCCACTGGGTGCAGTCGCACCACCCCTACTGGTGAGGGGCAGGAGGGTGGGTGAGGGGCAAGTACACACGTGTGCACCATGCTCGGCGAGGCAAGTGACGTGGCCTGGCAGGTGCAGCCGCGCCACCCCTGCGAGCGAGGTGGGGGCGCATGCAGGCAAGCATGCAGCTCCGGAGACACGTGACGAAGCCTGTGCTGCCTCTGCCCTCACACCATTCCATGCTGCCTGTGCTGCAGGGACCGTCGGGGCGGGCGCGACCACATCTGGCTGGCCACCTTCGATGAGGCCTCCTGCTACGTGCCCTCCGCCATCCGCCCAAGCATCATCCTGAGCCAGTGGGGGCGGAAGGACAAAAACCACACGTCCAACACGGGGTGGGTGGGCGGGCGGGCGGGCGGGCGGGCGCACAGCAGTGAGCGGCAGGCGGGGGGCCTCCCCAAGCCAGGTGTGTGCGCAGTGAAGAATGTCCAGCTCAGCCCCCCGCCTGTTGGCACCAATGCACTGTCACAAAGCAGGAGGACAGGTCCCCTCCACTTCCAGCACATGCCACCTGTTTGACCAGCAGGCAACGGTCCATCGCCTGAATGTCAAACTGCCTGCCCAGGGGCTGGCCCCGCACGTGCTGGGGGGACAAGTATACTTTCCTCCCTGGCCATGGTGGGTTCACACAAGGTGCCCCCTCGTCTCCCTCCCCGCTGCAGGTACTGGGAGGACGAATACTCCTCAGAGTACCGGCACCCGCAGTGGGAGCCAAACGGGTTCCTGTGGAAGATTGCGGGGCACCCCTGCTACGACCCTGTCAAGGCAAGCGCCAATGGGAAGAAAATGTGGCTGGGGGATGGAGGGGCGTGAATGGAAAGTGTGAGGATAGCCTGATGTGCTGTTGAGGGCGGTGTGCGCTGCAAGTGGGGAGTGTGCAGACATGTCGCAGCAAGAGGGAAGGAGTGGGCAGCTGCTGAGCTGGCCCCAGTTGCCGCTCAGCTGGACTGAAGCAGACGACCTTTTGAAGGCCCCCGGGCCACCCCCCCAGGGCGGCTGCTCTCTGTGATACTCTGCCGCGCTGCTTGCTTGGTGTCGGCTGCTTGCAGCAGCCTTGCGCCTCATCGCCGGCGGGCTGTGTGCCCTGCTGTGCTCGATTTAAGCCTTGCCCTTGCTGCTGCCCTGCAGCGCGTCCTACGCAAGGCCACCAGTTTTTGGCTTCACAGGTGCCTCTTTCTGCCTACCCCAACACCCCCTCCCCGGCAGGACCTGGTGCTGCCCTCCATGAAGCAGCCCAGCCACTTTGCCTCCTCCCCCCTGCTGGGAGGCCGCACGCGCGAGCGCACGATACTGGCCTTCCACCGCGGCAGGGTGAGCGGCGCCGCCCTTGCCGGCTGTGCTTGTGGGCCTCCAAAGCATGGTGCCTGCCCCAGTACATCCTGGCAGCCTGAGTTTGTTGCTGCACGTGCCGCGATCATGCACACCGTCTGTCCTATCGCTGCACGGTCATTAGACGTGCTGCCGGCACTCATGCAGGCCAGCAAGCAGTTGTGCATGCCTGGGCCACTCTGCAGCAGTAGAGCAGCGCTGCTGAGCAGGCGCAGCCCGGCAACCTTCTCCGGACCTGCCCCTGCTCTTCCATATGGTGCCCACCCGCAGCTGTGCCCGGGGAAACTTCCTCTCCCCTGACCTGCCCCATGTCTCTGCCCCCATGTGCTCTGCTCCCCGCAGGTCCAGCCCGACAACTTGGCCTTCTCCCGCGGCATCCGCCAGCGCCTGGCGGCCGCCGCCAAGAACCAGAGCTGGGGGGAGAAGCACAACATACTGATTGGGGAGTGAGTGCCCCGCCGGCAACGCCGATTGCCCGCCTGCCTGCCCACCCCGCCTTTGTGTGTCAACGTGTCCAGGCAGTCCTGTCTGGCGATTGGCAAGCCTGCTGCACCTGGCAGCTGCGCTGTGGCATGACGTGGCGTGCTGGCGTGCTTGCTGCGTGGAACAGGTGTTGCTGTCGTTCCGGTGTACACCAGCCCCCTCACCCCTGCTGCAACCCCAACACCCCCCGCAGGCAGGAGGACATTCCCGGCGACTACAGCGAGCTCTGCACCTCCTCCATCTTCTGCCTCTACCTCCCGGGGGACGGGTGGAGCGCGCGCATGGAGGACGCGATGCTGCACGGGTGAGGGGCGGCGGCGTGGGGTAGGGGGTGGCGTGCGGTGGCAGGGGCGGGGAGTCTTCCTTCCTTCCTTCCTCCCTTCCTTCCTTCCTTTCAACTGCCGAGATGGTGTTTGGTAGCAGGGGGCGGCCTGCTGCATGGGTGAGCAACCCTATGGGTGCCTGTACCTCCCTGCCCTGCTCCTGCCAATTGACATGTGCTGCCCCACCCTCCCCGCTTCCACACCCCCACCCTCCCCCTGGCAGCTGCCTGCCCGCCGTCATTGTGGACAATGTGGACGTCAGCTTTGAATCGGTGCTGGACTACCCCTCCTTCAGCATTCGCATTCCCGAGTCTGACGTGGACAGGTGGGACAGCTGGCCGCGTGACTTGAGTTCTTTGCATGACGGTCTAATTGGTGACAGCATGTGCCTATGCCTGCAGCTGGCCCAGGTTCGGTAAGCATTGATTCGGCAGGCATTGGCGTTCAAATGGAAGCGTGCACATGTTGTGTCCGTGCAGGCTGCCCCAGATCCTGGCGGCGGTGCCGGAGCAGCGGAGGCAGGAGATGCGAGCGGCGCTGGCGCGCGTGTGGCAGCGGTGAGTTGGCAACGTGGCATGTGGTATGGCAGAATGCGTGAGACGTTGCAGAAAGTGAGGGGCAGCCGGGGCAGGCAGGCTGGGCTGTGTTCGCCACACGCTTGTCATGCCCTGCACCGCATTAGTTTCATTGCCACGACCCTGCGATGTGCCCTACTGGTTGGGGCGGGGGCCGCAGTGCGGTGCGCTCGTGCAAGCCTTCTATCGGGCAGCGCCTGCCTGCCACGGTGACTCATCCCCTGCCTGCCTGCCCCCTCCCCCTGCCTGTCTGCCCCTCCCGCCTCTGCAGCTTCACGTGGAGCAGCTACCGCCCCTACGCCCAGGCCATCCGGCAAATCCAGGACGAGAACAAGGCGGCAGCGGCTGCGGCAGGCGTCGCCCCCGGCAGCCCCCCGCTGTCGCTGCCCGCCTCCCTGCCCGACCTGGACCCGGCAGCAGACGACGCATTTGCCACCGTCATGGCCTGGCTGCACAGCCGAATAGGGGCCACCCGATAGCATGTCCAATGTTGTAACATCCTTGCACGGTCCCCCAAGCTGACAGCTAGGATTGGGACTAAACATTTCAAGCTCTACACAACACAGCCAACACAGGACTGAAAGCAGAGTGTGCTGCACTCAGGCTTGGAGGCGGTGTTGCACGTTTCCAGGCCTGCCACATCTTTCAGGCAAAAGCTGTGCAGCAAAAACTGTGCAGCAACGTGAGCAAACAAAGGCAGGGCAGGGCAGGGCGGGCGGAGCCGCAGGGTTTGGTGGGGCTGTTGGCATTGCCGCTCCTCTTCTCTAGCTAGTGGGACGGTCTCACCACATCCACCCAGTCATGGGCGCCGCTGCCAGCTCCAGCACGTGCAGAAGTGCATTGCCTGGCAGCAGCGCCAGCAAGCCGCCCCGACAGCCAGCAGTGGGGGCGCCCCCGCGCCGGCGCCGCTTCCTGCCCACGCTGGCCTCCTCTTGTGCCTCTGCGCGCTGCTGCGCCCCAGCGGGGCTGCCCGCCAGAAGCACCACGCGGGCAGCGGCCTTGAAGGGTGCAGGCCAGTGGTGGTGCGAGGCGGGGCTCCAGGCGCCGCCGCGCGCCACGAACGCCAGCCTGCAGAGGGGCGTTTATGAGAAGTGTGAAGAGTGCTTCGGACAGGAGGTGTCCCCTGACTGCTGGCCACCACTGGTCAGCCAGGCTGGGACTCAGGGATGCGGGTGACAAGGAATGCACAGCAACCCTGCCTGCTGGCTGCAGGCAGGCTGGCTGCTCACGGCGTGTTGAGCAGCGCGGGCGGGTGGAAGTCCGCTGGGTCCAGCACCGGCCGCACTGCCTGCCCCAGGCCTAGGAAGGGCGGGGGCACCACATTGCGGTACACTGTGGGCCTGTAGCCCGCCTCCAGCAGCAGTTCCAGTATGCGCAGGCTGTTCCACCGCCCCTCCTTCCACAGGCCCTGGCTCAGCCAGTAGGCCCCCTGGAGCAGGGGAGAGGGGGGGAGGGCCCGCCAGGCGGGGGTCAGCATGTTCCAACAAAGGACGAGGCACAGCCACCACTGCCTGCTCAATGACACAGACCAGTCATATGAGCGGCGTCTTCTGGGTCTTGATGAGCAGCCTTACAGCTTGCAAATGGTGCACGCACAGGGCCAGCTCACCATGAGGTGCAGCACATAGTGGATCGGGCAGGAAAAGGTGCCCCTGCCGTTGATCAGCGCTGCCGGCTGGCTGACATCCACAGCTGGGCGGCCGTGGGAGAGCAGCACAGCAACTGCTTGTGGCTGCAGGCCAGAGGCGGCATGCAGCACAGCTGCCATCGTCACCGGCCCGCCCGCCTGAAGCAGCATCGGCACCGCAACCGCTCGGTCGCCTCCCAGGGCTGCCGCTGCCAGCGGGACGTGCGAGCTCCGGCCGTACGCACGGGAGAAGTCAAAGGGAAGCTGGCTGGCCAGCAGCACCTGCAGCGGCGCCGCCACCTCGCCTGCCTTCAGCCCCAGTGCTGTGAACAGGATGGCAGACAGCAGATCCGCATCCCCTTGTGCCAGCGCTGGCGGTGCTTGCTCGCCGGGGGCTGCACCCGGCAACAGGAGGCTCTCTAGGCAATCTATGCCGTAGCTGAGCAGCGGGCGGTGGCCAGCCCTGATGACCGCCCGCACCAGCTGTGCCACCCGCTGCGTGCTGCCCAGCTGCAGGTTGCCGGCTGCCCGCTGCCGCTCCAGATGCGCCAGCATGCTGGCCCCCAGGCCATTGCTTAGGTGCTTGTTCAGGGCACAGGTGTAGTGGCTGCTGCTCCCCGGCAGCAGGCAGTCGGCGCCACACTGCAGCAGCAGGGCCAGCAGCTGGCGGGTGACGGGAGCAATGTGCCCCTTCTTGATGCGGTCCGGCAGCGCTGCCAGCGCTTTCAGGGGCCCAGCGTTAGGGTCAGCACCCATGTCGAGCAGCTGCCGTGCTGACTGGACATCTTGCACCCTGCAGCACACCGAGTCCACAGTATGCAGTCATTCAAGGAGTCAAACACCATAGCAGGCTGCACAGAGTGACAGGCAAGGCTAAAATTTGTTGTTGGTGGCTTGCACTTGCGACCCAGGCCGCACCTGATAGCGAAGGCCAGAGGGGTAAACCCCGCGGAGAAGCTGCGCTGTTGAAGCACCACCTGGAAGGCTTTGCACCCACTCTCAGTCAGCAGGGCGTGTAGGGGGGCCCACGATGCACTTGATTTGAAAGTGTAGCTGTCCAAGAACACTTGTAGCTGGCTGTCCAGCGGCGCGCCGGCGGTGAGCAGCGGCAGCAGCGCCTCGCGGCACCGCCCCAGCACAGCCGCGTGCAGGCTGGTGAAGCCGCACGGGCCGGTGTGCGCCAGGCAGGCCTCCTGCGCCTCTGGCCCCTGCAGCAGCGACAGGGCCGCCTGGGCGTTGCCCAGCAGCAGGGCCTCGAACAGCGCCCGCGTCTCGGGCGAGGGCGGGGCGGCTGCAGCTGCTTCCATTCTCAAGACAATGGCAGATCGAGCGCGGTGAAGGGACAGGAGACAGTTGGGGCGGCCGGACTGGAGCGGCGACGGCAGTACCTGTCCCGCCGCCATTTGTTGTTGCAATCTGCCCCAGGTCTGTACAGGGTGCTTGTCGTACTTGGTCCGCTTGTTGGGTTTGGCACGCCTATGCACAGGCAGGAGGGACCAGGGGTTCAGTTCTTTCCATCACATCTTGTCTTGCGTCAGGCTGGGCCCGCCACAGGTTGCAGCTGGTGGCGAGCCGCCCATGGACCCACACCTGGCCGTAGCTGGAGAGTGATTCCATCACAGTTCAGGCAAAAGGTGGGTCAGAATTACATGAAAAGTAAAACCAGTCAATAATGGTATTTCATTAATAAGGAACGATTCTAAGGAGCAAAGAATACAAGTGTATAGCGGGCGGGAGAACCGGTCGTGCAGCTGCCTTGCCTACGTGACAACTCCTCTGCTCGGTGCGCAGGAACGACTTGCCGCTCTGCGCGCCCATCATCATACGACCACCTCTGTGCCTGCAGCTGACGTGGCATTGGCGGCGTCCCGCCGCGGCGCAAAGGAGCACGGGTGCTGCGGCAGCTTGGTGAAGTCCCGGTTCCCGTTCTTCTCGCTGATTTGGTCGCACCAGTCTGGCGCCCAGAGCTTGGGAGGCTCATAAGGCTTCCACCCGGCTGCAGCAGGGACAGAAGGGAAGGTGGGTAAGCAGGCCATGGTGAGTGTGTGCGGCGGCAGGCGGGCGGGTGAGGCAGGCGTGAGGGCGGGTGCAAGGTGGCCAGGGCAGGCCAGCCCTCTTGAGCAGCCAGCGTGCCCTGCCACGAGCAGCGGCGGCAGGTGCAGGCAGCAGAGGTGCGTGCTCCCTTGGCCCAGCATTGCACCAATCGCCCAACCCCCACCCAAGCCACCCCACCCACCGGCCGCTCCTCTTCAATCCGAGCCCCCAAAACCCCTGTAGCCAACCGGGCCCACCCCGAGGGATGCTGACAACACGCGCTGACGGTGCCATGGCGGGATGCATGGATGCGCAGATCCTTCAATCACACCCACCCCTAGCCAGCACCCACCCCACCACCCCATGCAGTCGAGGATGGGACCACACTCACCCGCAAAGGGAGGGATGGTGGCCAGGGGGAAGGGTCGGAACTGTTCGTCGGCATCCCCCCACGTGGTGCAGCACCAGTTGGTGTCCCGCTGGTACAGGCCCCACCACTCGTCAAACTCGGCGGCCACCAGCTGCTCGTCCCACCCACCCAGGAAGCCCGGCACAGAGCCCCTGCAAGGCGGGAGGAGGGGGCGCAAGGGGCGTCGAAAGGGCTAGCAGATGGAGCCAAGGCTGGGTGGGCGGGCGGCGGCAGCAGCGGGCGGGTAGGCAGCGGCTGGCGGAGCGAACACGCAGGGCGGCGGGCAGGCAGGGTGGCGGCAGCGCCTCCTCATACTTGGCATGCCATGCCACCTGCCCGAGCACGCCTGCCCCTCAACTCCCCTTAATTGGGGAGAGCGTGGCTAAACACTCCCCACGGCCCGGTACGTACCTCTCCTCTTAGCATCCCCCTACCCTCACCACCCTCCACCGCCCCCAACAAAGTGCGACTGACCCTGCCCCGCACCTCAGCTCCAGCACCGCCACCGCCTCCACCGGCTCCACCGCCCGCACCAGCTCCCCCTGCCTGATGCCCGGCCAGATGGTCACGCCGTGCCCCACCAGGTGGGAGGGAGGGGGGAAGGGCGGGTCTGGGCGTGCCTCGGCAATCTGCACCTGGGCGCGGCTGAAGCGGATTGACGCGGGGACCTGCGGGGAAGGAGTGGAGGCGGCAGGAGGGTGGGGGCGTGGTTTGTGTGGGTGGGTGGGCGGCCCGCGGGGGTGGCCCGCTGGGTATACGGGCCTCACCCCACGCCACCCTGCCCCGCAGTACCACCCCACCCCGCCCTGTACTGCCATGCACCCACCTGTGGAAGGTTCAGGAAGCCGGGGACGCGGTACTGCCACTGGTCTGTGGCGTCGTCCAGCGTGTGCAGCGGGCCCAGGAAGTCGACGGGGCACCGGAAGGGGGCGGTGTAGTCGGCGTTGCTGCACGAAACAGGTGTGTGGCACATGGGGGGAGGTGGGGGATTTGATGAGGCAGGGGGCAGCGCTGTGCATGAGCCCGGCCTCTGCCCCTTCCTCCCTCCTCGTCCCACCCCTGCAAGCCCCTCACTCGTTCAGGCACGTCGCCAGGATCAGGGGGGCCTCGTCGTAGTCGCACCAGCACCAGAGCTGGGGCAGGACCACAGCGCGCCGCAGCATGCGCCCTGCAGCCAGCGCGTCCCTGCGCAGGGTGGGGGACAGAGGGGCGGGCGGGCGAGCGGGGTGTGAGAGGGTGGCTTCCCGGCTGTGAGCCGTGGGAGCCGGCGCAGGGCGTGCTGCTTTTGTTGAAGAGATGTGCCTGCCGTTGGGTGCAAGCAACACGGCAGAGTGCAGGCCCCGCAGGATAGGCCGCCCCTTCCCGCCATGCAGCCCTCCTCCTCCCGCCAGCCATCCCCGCCTGCTGCCCCCACCCCCCCGGCCGCTTACCCCTGGCCACACCCTGTGTCCCTTACCCCCGTGCCACACCCTTCCATTCCCGCCCCTCCATGCAGGCCCCCCGCTCATCGCTCGCTCACCTGAAGGCGGCCAGCTGGTAAGCCAGCCCCAGCCAGTTCTTCTCAAACAGCGTCATGCCGCCCCCTTCCGCCTCCCTCCTCCTCTCCGCCTCCTCAATGTGCGCCAGCACGCCGTTCTCATACGTGAGGAAGCGGGAGGAGATGCCGGCCCGGTAGTAGCTGGGGTACACATGCTGCCCCTCCACCGTGATGTTGTTCACCCCGTCGGGGCAGTGCGCGCAAAAGGTGGCGAGTGGGGTGGTGTCGGGGAGGCCGTAGTAGCCGGGCGGGTCGATGTGCCACAGGCCAAACTCGCGGAGGCGCGAGATGCGGCCGCTCTCCCACCAGCGCTGGAAGGTCATGTGGATGACAATCGGCTCGACGCCCGCCCTGCAGAAAGAGGGCAGGTGCACTGGGATTCGTATGAAAGCTGATGCAAAGGCTGGGCAGAAGCAGGAATGGCAGCAGATGGGGCAGGGGCATCGCCAGAGGCAAGCGGTGCGCTGGTTGGTGAGCACAGCGCAGCAGCAGCAGCAGCAGCACAGCGCCCACTTCATGGCAAATTCTGGAAGGAGCAGACAGACAACAAGGCACCAGCAGCAGCCTAAGCGGGAGGGTGGGCAGAACCGGCATTTTTAACCCAACGCAGTGCAGCGCAGCACAGCACAGCACAGCACAGCACAGCACAGCACAGCACAGCGATCAATAGGGCGGCTTCTGCATGAAAGCATTACCGACGTAGCAGCAGCAGAGGCGGCAGCAGAGCAAGCTGCAGCGACCCCAGCCCCAGCACGGCACAGCACGGCACAGCACACCGCAGCAGGGCGCTCACTTCCACGGCAACCGCTGTACGAAGGCCACGTGCCCTCCTGAGAAGAGCACCACCGGCAGCACCTGCACCCGCAGCTTTCGGTTCCACGCCAGGATGGTGCGCGGGTCGTCTGCAGCAGGGGGGGTGAGGAAAGCAGGGCAAGGAAGTGTGTGTGATGCAAGCCAAACACAGGTGGTGTGCCCTGGTGCGGTTCCAAGCCAGGGTGATGCGCGGACCGTCATGCAGGGTGGGTGGGGCCCGAGGCAGCGGCAACATTTCTTGTGTGGGCAGAACAGCACTGGTGGACATGCAGGCTCAACAGTTGCACACAGAGGGTCCTCTCCCAGGTCCCGCTCTTGGCTGGGTGCAATGCAGGGCAGCGTGTGTGAGCAAGAAAGGAGGCAAGAAGGCGATCATGGCTGCAGACTCAGCCGGAGCTAGCAGCGGTGGTGGGTGGGATTGCACCACCGCCAGGATGGTGCACTGGTCCCTTGGCAAGGAGGAAAGGAGACGGGGAGGGCGGTGGGGGGAGGCCACGCCCCGGAAGTGCAGGGGAAGGCGGGCGGGCACGCGCGTTCTGACATCCTCACCATCCAGTCAGCGCCCGCCTCACCTTGCCCCACCCCCGCCAGGACCCCCTTCTCAAACAGCAGATTGAGCGCCAGCTGGTCGTCCACCCCCCTGTCCTGGTCCCGCTCCTGCTCCTTGTCAGTCAGCATGTCGGCCCAGGCGGCCAGGAAGGCGCGGGAGGCGGGGGTGTTGCGCGTGGCAAATAGGCCGGTGTTGAAGGCGACGCTGCGGGGTGGGGGAAAGTGGGGGTACAGGCAGGGCGGGGGAAGCGGGGTGGGTGGGGTGGGTGGGCAGTAACGCCGGCGCCACATGCACACGCCCGCCGCATGCCCGCACACACTGCACACACTGCACACACTGCACACACTGCACACACTGCACCGGCACCCAGCGCGCCCTCACCCTGCGTTGCCGGGGATGTGGCCGCACGTCTGCTTTGTGTTGCCCGGCTTCCACCTGTCCTCCATCTGCAGCAAGCAGGGCGGCTTGTAGGAGAGGTCAGAAGCGGTGCGGTGCAGTGGGGAGGCAGAGCCCTCCTCGGGCACCCAACAACAATCCTGGCCAGTGCCCCACCTGCCCCCGCCTCACTGGTGCCCCTCTGCTGGCGCTGCAGCCCGGCCCCCTCCCTGGTAGCGCTCCCGCTCTTGACTCAACGGACAGGCACCGGGGCAGTGGTGTTGGTCATGGCACAGTGGGAGGAAGCGGCTGCACGGAGCCCCACCCCAGCGCCAAGGCAGCGTGATGTGGAAAGGGCTCGGCCCCTTGGCCCCGCCCGCAACTCTCAAACACTGCACCCTACACAAACAAGCCTTCTTGGCGCCCCACCTCCACGCTCAGGCAGTCTGAGGAGATGAAGAACTCCGCCCCCGGGCGCTGCTCAAAGTAGGTCCACGGCTCGCGCAGCCACACGGTGTCCGAGTCTGCCACAACCACAAAGGGCAGCTTGGGATGCTGCTCCAGCAGCCTCAGGACCAGGCGCACCTGCAGGGGCGGCCGGGAGGGGCAGCGTGACAGTAAGGGGGGCAGTTGGCCACTGGAGCAACCAGTTTGGCTGTACGGACGATGGGGTTTCCTTGATCAGGCACTTGAACAGCTGTCCCGTTGTACAATTCCTTCAGCCTGACCACCCACACGCATTGAGGAAGGGCACTTGCATTGCCTGCCCTCCCCCCGCCCCACCCAGGAGGGGAAGCCCTCACCTTGTGCGCCCCCATGGCCCGGAAGGCGGCAAAGTCGCCCCGGAAGTACTTTGCCGACGCAAACTTGGCGCTCACGCAGCGCAGGCCCTCGCGCTTGCACATGGCCAGCATGGGGTCGTCAAAGGCTGCGTACAAGGAAGACACAGGAGGGGAGGATTGAGACAGTCACAGGCAGCAAACGAGGGAAGGCATCAGGGCGTAACAGGCTGCAGAAACAGAGCAAAGAGGGGAAGAGGAAGGCGGGGGTCAGGTGTGGGGGTGGGTGCAGGCAGGCACGTGCGTGTGCCCAGCATGGGGCCGCCACGGGCAGCAGGGAGGGGGGCGGGAGGGTGACAGGATGGCAGATGGATCCAGACAAGTGGCACTGCTGCAGCTGACGCCTGCACAGGGTCCTGATGCATCTCACCAGGCAGGCAGGCAGGCCTTGCACGCCACGCTCAGCCCCATCCCACCCCGCCCCGCTCACCCGCCACCAGGTAGGGCGCCCCAATGGCCTGCACGCTCTTGGCCCAGTTGTGCACAAAGGGGAAGTACGCTGCATTGCCAAAACTGATGAACAGGTGGGGCAGGGAGTCCAGGTCTAGATCCAAACCTTCCAGCTGTGGCGGGTTTGAATCTAAGCTGCCGCCGCCCCCTGCAGAACCCGCTGCCCCCGCGCCGCTGCCTGCTTTGCCGCTGCCGCTGTCTGATCTGCTGCTGCTGCTGCTGCTGCTGCTGCTGCCTGCCGCGCCGGGCGGCACCGGCGGCGGCAGCGTGCCTGGCAGCAAGGCGGCGCCCGTGCCTGTCGTTGCCTGCCTGCAGGGACACAGCGCAGCGAGCGGGGCGGGTGGTTGGACCCTCCTGGTGGCCCAGCATGACTCCATCATGCATCCAAGCATAGCAGTTAGCTACTCTTACCTGTGCTGCAGGGCCAGCACCACCAGGGTGCAGGCCAGCATGCCGGCGGCAAAGCCTGCCGCCGCTGCGCTGCCGCTGCTGCCGCCGCTGCCGGCGCGCCCAAACCGGCGGGCCTGCGAGGCGCGCAGCGCCATCGCTCCTGATAAAAGGCTTCGAGCGCTATGCTCGATGCAGCCGCCCTGTTCCCCTCACGGTAAAGCCGAGCCGGAAGCACTCCGCACGGTCACTTGGTCATGGTGCCAAGCTCAAGGGGCGTCAGTCAAGAGCGACGGATTGACGATTGCCGGGTGCATGAGAATACGCCGGGAGCGAAGCGGACAGGGGGAACTCTGGGACGCAGCACTACAGGCGGGGCGTAGTGCCGCCGCCGGCGGCCCAGCAAGCGGCAGGGCCTGCTTGTCCAGGCAGCCGGGTGTGGCAATGTCTGGCACCTGCCTTGTAAAATGACATCCCCTGCAACATGTGACATGATGCCATCCCAAGATGCTGGGCAACGCGTGCACAATTTGGTGCGCCCCCGCGGGTGCACACGGACCATGAGCTATTTTATGTCAACTTCAAACCCCACCAGGAACGTCTTCTCACACAGGTTTGGTAGGTCGGTCTCAGATGAAAGGGGTGCTTGCAAGATACATATCAAATTCAGGACTGCTGACCATCACAGGGGTGAGGCGCGCGAGCAGGGGGTCCGGTGCGCCGCCTGCACTGCCACCAAGCGTGCTTCGCACACGGCGCACCGAGCCAACCAAGCGCAGTGTTCTACAAGCCGGGCTCACTTCTTGCCCATCTTCCGCTTCAGCGCCGCCAGCTCATCCTCCACGATCTCAGCAGTCGACTTGCGCTCCAAGGGAGGCCTGCCCGCTCCCCCCGCCGCCGCCCCGCCGCCGCTGCTGCCGCCGGCCGCCCCGCCGCTGCCGCCGCCAGAAAAGGCCGAGGACATGGTCCGGCCCCCTGGGGCGCTGCCAGCACTGCCGCCGCTGGTGCGTGCGCTGCTGCTGCTGCCGCCGCTGCTGCTGCTGCTTTTGGGGCCAGAGTCGGCGTCGCCGTTGCCGCTGAGGTCACCATACTTCTTCTTGAAGTTTGAGTACGAGGTGGCCTCTTCGTCAGACACCCCCAGGTTCTGTGGGGGGCGGAAAGGAGGGGCAGGCGCAAGGAGGGGGAGACATGGGTGGGGTGCCAGGCGGATGCTTGGATCTCGCATCTTACCCAGGAGCTCCACGAATCCTGCCCAACACTCTCGGTGCCTGCTGTTGTCATCAACACTTTCCCTCCCATCCCCCCACGCATTCTGCAGCACTCCCCCTTGGCTCACATGCCACCTCGCCTACTACTGGACCTCCACAGTCTCCCCCGCCCCACACACCACACACCATATGCACACGCTTGCACACACACACTTGCCGCAAGCGTGCACTACAGCAGAGAAGCAGGCCAGGGCGGCCCCCCCCGCCCCCCACCGGCTCCAGCAACTCCACATCCTCTCCCCCCTCCTCCCACACGCTTGCACAGAAGCCAGGCCAGGGCGCCCGCCCACCTGCTCCAGGAACTCCACAAACTCCTCCCCAATGTCGTACAGCTCCTCCCACAGAGACTTGGGCAGGCCCCCGGATGCGGCAGAGGATGAAGAGGCAGAGGCGGAGGCTGAGGAGGAGGAGGCGGCACGCTTGCGCTGCCGCTCGCGTGCATAGTCGGACAGCTCCTTGTCCAGGTCGCGCAGCAGGTCGCCTGGACAACAGGAGGGGGGAGACACAGGCAGGAGTGAGGTGTGCTATGAGTGTGCAGCAGGCGGGCAGCTTGTTCATGAGCCACAGACGGCATGGGAACGGAGGCCCTGCAGAGTATGCACACTATCGCCTGGGGAGGAAAGGGGAAAGCAGGGCGAAGACAGAGCAAGGGGGACAGCTGCACATGCGTGGTGGGGCAACAGGTGCAGGGGGCAGCAAGGCGGAGCGAGTGGCGGCAGGAGGCAAGGGACACAGGCAGCGCAGCACGCAAGGCACGGTACAGGCTGTGCAGCAGCCGGCAACATGGGCGGGAAAGCACGGCCAGGCAAGGCGGTGCAGGCAGTACCGGCAGGTGGCCCAGCAACCCAAGTTCCCAACCCAGGCGGGCACCCACCGAATGAGTAGTCCGGCTCCGGAGGCTGCCACTGCCGCTGCTGCTGCTGCCCACCGTAGGAGGACTGCCCGCTGCCGCTGCTGCTATTGCGGGCGCCCCAGCTGCCGGCGCCACCGCCTGCTGCGCCGCCGCGCCCGGCGCCGCCGTACCCGCTGCTGCTGCTGCTGCTGCTGCTGCCGCCCCTGCTGCCGGTGCCCCGGCCTTCCCGCTCATCCAGCAGCTGCTGGTAGGCCTGCTTGGCTTCCATGAACCGCTCGCGGGCGTCCGGCTGTGGGGCAGGCGGGGAGGGGCAAAGGTGAACCAAGGGTCTCAGCAGGGCCCATGGTCTGCTTGCTCTGGGAGGCCATGGCAGGGCCACCCCTACCCCGAGGAGCTGCCGCCCTCCCCCCATTTGCTCGCTCCACCAACCCCCGCTACTCGTCATGCCAGTACCAGCAGCAGACTGTCGATGCCCAGCAGTGCTCCCACCCACCTGCCTGGCCACACTCACAGCCAGCATGCAGCAGCTGCAGCCCTCATCACACTCGCAGAGGGCAGGCAGTGCCACGCTGCTACAAACAAACACCCAGGGGGTGTACAGCTGTGGCCCCCACACTCGCTCACCGCCTTGTTGACATCAGGGTGCAGCTTCAGCGCCCGCTTGCGGAAGGCCTTCTTGATGTCTGCCGCGCTGGCGCTGCGGGGCACGCCCAGCAGCTCATACGGATCACGGTTGCTGGCTGCCGCCACCACGTGCCGCGCCGCTCCCTCCCGGTGGCAGCGGCAGCAGCGGTGGCGGCGCAGTAGCTGCGCCGTTGCGCCCCGCGGCTGCTGCACCTGCGATGGCCTGCAGGCAGATGGTAATCAGAGACGGCTGTAATGTAAGGAAGGAGTGGCGAATGTAAGGAAGGAGTGGCGGAGGTCCTGCCTGCGCGGGAGCTTGGCAATTCTTCTTGGCGGTGCGGTGCGCTCACCTGCTGGCACGAGCCTGCGGCGATCGCAGCCAGGCACAGGCTGCTTGAAGGCCGGCCGCCGGCATGACGGAGGAGGCAGGCCCTCCACGCTAGCTGTCAAAAAGGAGCGCAGAGCCGCTCGCCCTGCCTGCTATTCAATCTGACAGGGCAAGAGAGGGTCAGAGTGGATGACGGATGTTCCGAATTGCCTTCCTCGCGGCAGGCAAGCCACTGTGGCGGGCCATCAGGCGGCGGCATGCGGGAGACAACCCCTCCAGCTGCACCGCATGGAATTCTTGACAATCTGAATGTTTCGCGTGGGCCCTCCTAGAGCCTTACTCTGCTTGTACAATGTGACAACTACAGATCAACACAACCGATGCAAGGAATGCGACTGAGGCGGCAGACGGGGCCGCATGTCCGCCCTTGAAACTCTGGTGCCGGGCGCTTGCTGTGTTCCGCTACTGCTGCCTGAAGCCCAATTTAACCAGTCAGCCGAGTGCAGATTCGCAGCATGCTGACGGTTGATGATAGTGGCATAGGCTGTTTTGTGAGCCCTGACCCGCCCCAGTCAGGCCGAGGCCCCCGCCGCCCCCCCGCCAAAGTGGCGCTCCAGCACGGCCTCCGCCTGCTCCTCCGCCTCCCGCGCCTCCGCCAGCAGCTGCTCCACCGCCGCTGCCGCACTGCCCGGAGCAGCGTCAGCCGCCGCCAGGCGCAGCGTGCGCGCCAGCTGGCGCTGCTGGAAGGCCACCGCTGTGCTGCCTGGCGGGTAGGCGTGGCGCAGGGCGGCCAGGCTGTGCCGCAAGTGCTGTGCTGCAGCCTGTGCGTTGCCGACCAGCAGCCAGGCGTGCGCAAGGGCGTCGTGGGTAGCACCCAACAGCAGGTTGTGTGGGTGCATGTGCGCCTGGCGCTGGCGCAGGCACTGCCGTAGCGTGCGGATGGCCTGCTGCGCTGCCACCCCAGCTGCCTGCTGCTGCTGCTGCTGGCGTGGCTGGTCGGGCTGCGCCTGCGCCGCATCCTGCCGCCGCTCCTGCTGCTCCAGCAGCGCTGCTGACGTGGCATGCGCCTCAGCAGCTGCCTGCAAATCGGGCAGCACCCGCTGCCAGCGCTCCGCTGCGAGCGGCGTGCCACAGGCGCAGCAGGCGCCGCTGCCAGGCGGGAGGGGGTACCGGTGCAGCAGGCCCGGCGGCACCTCAACTGCCGGCAGCACCGCGCCGTCACAGGGCATGCCGCCGCCGCCTCCGCCACTGCTCCTGCTGGCCGGACAGCGCAGCCCTGCTGGCGCCATGTCAGCGAGCGTCTGCCGTGCCTCCTGGGCGGCCCCGGCGCAGGCCCGGCAGTGGCAGGTGAAGAAGTACTGGTGGCGCAGCATGAGCTGGCGCTGGGATGCCGTCATCTCCCCGGCTTGCGGGCCTGTGAAGGGGGGACAGAATGGCCAGAGGAAGAACACATCACAAAGACGAACATGGTGTGCTGAGAACGGACACACAGCGCCATGCAACTCCTGGGCGGGCTGCCTGTACACAGCATGCGCTGCTCACTGCCGTTGCTTACCGTAGCAGGTGAGCAGTGGCTCGCCCGCGGCCAGGGGCTCTACGGCACGCACGCACAGAGTGCCGCCCTGTGTGTGCCAGGGAGAGAGGCGAGCAAGGGAGACGGGCGGGCAGGGGAGGGGTGGTAGGAGAGGTGAGCGCGGGTGCTCAGTTGAACGGCGGATGGGAGGCAGTGCTGAGCACAGGGGCAGCGGGAGGGCAGCTTGCAGGCCAAGGGACCAGGGTGGCCACGGGGCCGAGGAGGGAGGGGGCAGCGCAAAGCAGGGCAATAACAAGCAGTGCAGTGCAGGGCAGGGCAATGCAGGGCAATGCAATCCAGCTCAGAGCAGGGGCGTGCCACTGCAGCGGTCCACCTCGAAGCGAGTGGCGACGTTGGGCAGGCAGGCATGGTTCATGAGAGAGCCAACCTGTTGAAAGATAAACAGGGGCAGCAGCATGGGAAAGTCTCAACTGAAGGATGGGCGCAAAATACGGCGTCCCCTGACGTGGGTACAGTCGCACACGCAGGTGTGCACAGGCAGGCAGGCAAGCAGGCAAGCGGGCGGGCGCTCGCTGGCTGTGTCCTTTAGGCTCGCCCAACTTGCCGCCTCTAAACCGCACCACCACCCAGCGCTCACCTGCCCGTGCCCCATCCTTCCAAACCAGCACCCCAACCCGCACCAGCCACCCCATGCAACTACGCCCCACTCCTTTCAACCCACCACCCACCCACCCACCGGGTACAGCGCCAGCCCCAGCCGGTCCCCGCTGCCCCCACGCTCAGCTGGCACCACCGCCAGCCCATTGATCTGCGGCATGGTGAGCAGGGCAGCAGGGAGGGTGGAGTGCTGTGAAGACTGTGAATGCTACTCTAGACTATACCAGACTAGCTACAGGGAGGACTGGTGTTGGGTAGGCAGTGTGGGGTGTGGGCGTGCAGGGCTGCACACAAGGCACGTGAAGGCAGGCGGACAGCCGGGCAAGGGCAGGCAGGGCAGGGCGCGGGGGACGAGCCAGGCAACGTGTGCCTCCCTGCTTCAAGTTGCTAACAAGAGCTACACAATCATGCACGGGAAGCCCCCCACCTGCAGGCGGCAGAGCGCCTCCAAGACGTCGCCAGCTGTGACGCTGCTGCTGCCACCACCTGGCAGGCCCTCCTGCTGCCCCACCTCCGCCCTGCCACCACGCACTCCCGCTTCAGCTGCCGCCGCCGCCTGCTGCTGCTGCTGGGGCCCCTCCCCGGCCTCGGCCTCGGCCACCGCCTGGCGCCAGGTGGCGTGCGTGACTGCCGCCAGCGCCGCCAGCTCAGCAGCCTCCTCCGGCTGCAGCTCTGGAAAGTGGGTGCCCAGCGTGGCCACCTGTTGTGCCGCCGCTGTGCCAGCCTCCGCCCCACGCAGCCGCCGTGCCAGGCGCAGCGCTGCAACCGCCTCTGTGGGCAGCAGCACGGCCCAGGGGCGCCCGCACTCGGGCCCGCCTGGCAGGTGGAAGGGGTCGGAGGCGCGGCAGGCGGCGCTGCAGTATTGGGCCATGGGGCAGCGCCGGCAGTAGTAGGGGGCTGGCACCTCAGCCAGGGGGGCCAGGCAGGTGGCGCACACCTGCGGCACGAAGGGGTGGAGGAGGGGATGCCGGGAGCAGTGTGTGTGTGTGTGTGTGTGTGTGTGTGTGTGTGTGGTGTGTGGTGGACGGTGCGGCTCGAGCGTTCAATTGTGGCCGACGTGCTGGGTGAGGGGGGCAGTCAGGAGCGGCGCTGGCGGCACAAAGCGTGTTCCCAGGCAGAGCCGTCTGGCACACGCAGAAACCAGGCAGGCACGCCCTGACTCTGACTGAACGGGCCAGGCAGGCCCGGCGGTAGGTGCACCTACCGAGCGGCGGCCTCGCTTGGTGAGTGCGTGCGCAAACGGCTGCTCCCGCAGCACGTCGCTCCCTGCCGGCAGCGCCTCTGTGGAGACTAGGCAGCGCCCGGCCCCCGGCGCCTCCGCCACCCCCAGCTGCCGCCCGGCTTGCGACAGCAGGCTGTGCAGGCCCTCACCGCCCGCCCCATCGCCAGTGGTCACAGCTCCAGCCGCAGCGGCGATCTCAGCGTGGCTAGCGTGCCCGTTGGCGCCGCCGGCCGGCGAGGCCGCCTGCCCTGCCGCTTCTGCCGCTGCTGCTGCCGGCCGCTGGACCGCTGCATCCACCTCTTCTGATGCTGCTACCTCTTCCTCTTCTGATGCCGCTGCTGCTACGGCTGCGCCCTCCTCGGCCTCCAGTTCTGCCACCAGCGCCTCCGTCTGGGCGGTGTCCTGTGCCCGCTGCTCCCGCAGCAGCTGCAGCGCACGCCGCGCATCAGCCAGCGCAGAGCCGCCAGGGCTACCAGGGCCGCCGCCGCCGCCGCTGCTGCCGGCCCCACTGCTGGCGTCGCTGGCACCGTCGATGCCACGGCCACCGCCGCTGGCACTACGTCGCAGCGCCTGGGCCGTGCAGGCGCGGCGGTACCACGCCTTTGCAAAGGTTGGGTCAGCGGCGATGGCGGCGCTGCTGTCCTGCAGTGCTGCCTCCAGCGCCGGCGGCTGCACCCGCGACAGGCACAGCGCGCGGTTGCAGTAGAGCCGGGCTGCCAGCTGCGCCCCCGCCTCGCTGCTCTCATCGCAGTATCGGAGAGCCTCAGAGAAGAGGGCGGTCGCTTGACGGTGCTGTCCGCGCCCAAATGCTGCTGCCCCACGCTGCCGGCATGACGCCACATGCTCTTCATCCGCTACGCACCCCTGCAAGAGGGAGGGGCATCCGGGGAGGGGTTGGGGAGAGGCATGCGGTGCACTGCAGTCCCCCGCATCAAGTCAATGGCGACATGAGGGCCGTTCTGGGGTGCAGGTGCTTGGCCGGCCAAGCGGCGGGCAGGCGGGGGCGGGGGCAGGCGGGGGGGAATGTGCGGCGGGCCCACCTGCACTCCCGGCTGCAGTAAAATGGCTAGCACATCAGGAAGATGCTCCGCTCGTTGCGCCGAGGCCCACGCCGCATCGGTCGCCGCGTCGAAGGCAGCTGCGGACGGCTCCAGGCGCTGCACCGGCTCACACGACTCTTTGATCGCCTCCAACAGGAGCGCCAAGGGGCTCTGCATAATGCGCCAGCGATGGCAACGATCAGGCACAGCCCGCCCATCAACATGTTGGCCTGAGCAGGCGGCCCGCCAGCCTGGCCGCCGCCACCGCCTGGCTGTTGACCCACCCTGGCAGCGGGGCCAGCCGTGCCATCCTCCTTTGTTGAACATCAAGAGAATTATCAACGGATATAAAAAAAGGTCAGACAGCAGAGAGTGAGCGCATCACCGTAATATATCTGTTATCGTTCTTTCTTGGGTGTTTATCTGTTATTGTCGTAGCAGGGAAAGAAAGAGGGCAGGGCGAGAAGGATTTGCGACGACTGAGAGTGTGCGCAGAGGGCACCAGGAATGCAGTGGTCTGGCGTGCAACACAAGGATGGGTACATGTGTTATGTGTGTCTGAACTTGATAAGTCATGAACAGTGGGATTTAACTTGTTGGGTGTGGGAGTAAGTTGTTGGGTGCGGGAGTAAGCTGTTGGGTGTGGGAGTAACTTGTTGGGTGTGGGAGTACATTGTTGGGTGCGGGAGTAAGCTGTTGGGTGCGGGAGTAAGCTGTTGGGTGTGGGAATAACTTGTTGGGTGTGGGAGTAACTTGCTGTGTGATGGATCATGCCCGACCAGCAGCCGGCAGCGCAGCCTGCCGCCCACGGGCAGCCGCTCACATGGAGCCCAGCGGCGGGGACATCCTGAGCAGGTCATGCAGGTCACCCAGGGGGGCTTGAACCAAGTCTGGTGGCCCGCCAGCACGCATGCCGGCCATGCCGGCCGCCGGCCCCACCGCAGCCGCGCCGTCGGCGCCAGCCTGCAGCCGCGATTGCAGCCGAAGCTCGTACGCACAGCGCCAGCAGCCAGGCTGGCGGCAGCTGGCAAGGTGCGCCGCGCCGTCGCCGTGGTGCTGCTGCTGCTGCTGCTGCTGCTGCAAGCCCGCCACCAGCACAGCCGCCTCGAACTCCTGCAGCAACGACGGCGGCGCAGCGCTCACCCCGCCCTGCCGGCTGTCATTCGGCCACCCGGCAGCGCCGGGGTTGCTGCCCCCGCCGGGTGCTGCTGCCGCGGCCCCCACCACGCTGGCCAGTGCAACGGTCTGCAGGCTCAAGCCGTCAAATGGCGACCGCCGCATCGCGCGCAGCATGCTGGGGGGCAGGCGCAGCGTGGGGGGGGCGTCCCGTGCGGGGCAAGCGGCTGCGGGGCCCTGCTGCGCCAGGCGACTGACATCCGACTGAAGCTCCGCCACCCGCTGTTGCAGGGTCTCCATGGCCTGCAGGGCAGGGAGAAGGAAGCACCGAGAATGGAGCTTTCATCAGGCTTGGGCACACATGCACATGTGGTCTGAGGCACGTGGGCTGCTGCAGCGCACGGGCAGGGCAGGGCAAGATCAGGGCAGGGCGAGACCAGGGCAGGGCAGAGCAGCAGCACGGTGGCTGAGCAGGCTGGGCTGCAAGGCATGTGCCCAGCAGGAAGCAGGCGCCGCTCGGCTCTGTCCACCCAGCCAACCACACCACATCGGCTGGCCCAACGCTGGGCGCCCACCCTGCACTTCTCTCTACTGTGCTCCATAAAACCCCAGCAAGCCCCGCCACGCCCCACTTGCCTGCCGGAAGAGGAGCAGGCGCCACCTGGCAGCTTTCAGCGAGGCCTCCGCCTCCCGCAGCAGCAAAGCCCCCCATGGGCACTCCTCCACCTTCTCGAAGCTCAGTGCCGCCTGCTGCGCCGTAACACGCCGCTGCTGCATGGCGCGCTGGTGCACCGCCTGCTGCTGCTCCTGCACCTGCACCTGGTGCAGCTGCTGGAGAGCCAGCTGATGGTGGTGTTGCACCGCATGATGCCGCGCCTCCTGCTGCCGCATCGCCTCCTCCTGCTGCGCCGCCTGCTGCTGCGCTAGTTGCTGCTGCTGCGCCGCCTGCTGCTGCGCTAGTTGCTGCTGCTGCGCTGCCTGCTGCAACTGCGGCTGCACTAGTCGCTGCTGCTGCACCTGCGGTTGCATCGCCTGCTCCTGCTGCGCCACTTGCTGCTGCTGCGCTGCCTGCGGCTGCGGCGCACCACGCTGCTGCTGCACTGCCCGCTGCTGCTGCACCATCTGTGCCTGCGGCTGCTGCCCTCCCTCCTTCCCCCGCTGCCCGGCGGCGGCCTGCGTCGGCAGCTGCTTGCTGGAGTGGGACCGGTTCAGGGTGCCGGCGGGAGCAGCACTGGTGCTGGGCTGGGAGGGTGCGCCCCCACTGCCCGATACCAGGGGTGCGCTGCCTGCCTCAAAAGAGGTGAGCGCTCCCCGCTTCTGCTGCTTCGTGCGCTGCTTCTGCAAGTGCCTGCATCACGTGACAGGTGGCAGGGCCGGGGGGCCGGAGGCGATCAGCACTCTCAGCCAACCCTGTGCAAACAAGCAGCGTGATGGCGGGATCAGGACTCTTAGACACGGGAGGCAGGGCGGACAAGGGCTGGGGGTGGGTGGCGGGAGCACATGAGCACATCGTGAGCTGCTCCGACCAGCTGCCAGCCCCCCAGCTGCCGGGTGCTTGCTGCCGGCGCACCGGCCTGCCAGGCGCCAGTCAAACCCCGCCTGCTCTCGCCAGTCAACGGATGGCAAACCCAGCACGCACAGCAGGGGAAGGAAGCCACGCCGCCAGCCCTCAGCACAGGAGAGCAGTACAGAATGACAACTAGACATGCTTCGCAGGCAGCGGGGGTGGCGGCTCACCACTTGATGGACAGCAGCGTCAGTTCGGGGAACTCCGGCTGCAGCTCGTCCAGCAGCGCCTTGGGGCGCGCCCCCACCAGCCCGCCCAGCCGCTCCACCGCCGCCTCGTACGCCTCCTCCAGCCTGGGGGGAACACGGGGAGCACGAGCTCTCTCAGCGGAAGCAGCCCAGACCGGGGTGCACCAGCGGGAGCGCACGCAAGCAAGCCAGCAAGCGGTACAGTGCAGTGCAGCAGCTTGCAGGCACACAAAGGTGATGGCGCAGCACGGTGCGGCGCCCGCCGCGCCCATCCTCACCTGCCCGCCCACTTGAGTGGCTGGCTCTCGGGGGGCCCCACCTCACGCACGCGCTCCTCCCTCCGGCGGCACGCCAGGATGTGCCTGCACGAGGAGGTGGCGTGCCAGCTGGCCCTGTCAGGCAGCAAAGCATGCTCTCACTTGTGCCCTCTTGGACAGGCCAGCACGTCATGCCCAGCGCATGCATCAGAACGAGTGCTGTGCAGGCAGAGCGTGCGCCTGCTGCGGCTCTCTTCTCTTCTCAGGGAGCCAGGCTCTCTGGCTCTTTGGCTGCTGCCCCACCGGGTGTGCTCACCATTTCACGTTCTGCACACAATCGGGGGTAGGAGTGCGGGCGGGAGGTCAGGAGGCGACCACGGGGCACCATGGTGGCGGTACCCATGCACGGCGCCAGCAACAGTTGCTGGCCAGCGGGCCCAACAACAACCACCGGCAGAAAGGCCATCGAGAGCAAATATCCACTGCCCAGCGCAGGTGCATGCCCTCCCACCTCGGCTGTTTCCAAAAAACAAAAGCTGTCAAGCGAGGCATAACGGCGCTGCCATGTGTCGCCCGCCTCAACATACCCTCCCACCTCCGCAGCGTCTCTACGACACATGCTGGCTTGGCTGCTCGGATTTGCTGTGATCCGTAATGCACTCCTTCCCCGCTGTCACCCACCCATGCCCGCCTGCCCCGCTACGATTGTTCGCCTCGCTCAGTCCATGCTAAGGCATGCCCCACTGCATGCTAGCGCAACACTCCACCCCCCCCGCTGGCACGCTGCTTTGGTTGCCAACATACACGGCAGTACGGCTTAGGTTAGTACGCCAAGGCACCTAAGCCCTACGACCCAGCCTGCCTCCCTCCTGCTGGCCTCCCAAGCCTCACACCCCCGCCCCCCTGCGTGTAGGCCGCCCACTGAAGTTCCCACCTGCACTGTGAGCCAGGGGAACTCGTCTGTCAGGGAGGCGTGCACCACCCGCGGCTTGGCCTGCGCCAGCCCGCCCGCCTCTGCCAGCGCCGCCTCAAAAGCCTCCTCCATCCTGCGGTGCAGCAAAATATTGTTTGGTGGCGTGTGCAGGTGTATTTGAGCAGCAGGTTCCTGGTGTGGGGGGGAGCCGCAGGGTTGGGGGGCGGTTCAGTGCAGGCGGGCGGCGCAGAAGGGCAGGCGTGGCGACGGGACGGTGCCAGCTCCAGGAGTGGCCCCCTGCCCGGCTGTCCGGGACAGCGGTCAGTGGGCCGGCTCGCTGCTCTGGGCTTGCGAAACCTGGCTTGTGGCGGGCCGCCAGCCGCGGAAGCCCCGGCAAACAGGTTTGTCTTCAACGTGCGAACTCAACGGGGGGCCCACCTCTGGCTGCTGCAGCGCGCCGAGCCACTTGCTCACCTGGCCGTCCACTTGAGCACTGTTCTGCTGCTCCCGCCGGCAGGCTCACCGCCCTCCGAGCCAGCCATGGTGCCGTGGCCGGGCCGCCGTTTGCCGCCTGTTAGGGGCGCCCAATGTCAGCCCATGCAATGGTGTGAACTGTGCGCCGTTGCAATGGACGCCGGCAGGCGTTTTGCACTGGCATCAGCAGGACACCGCTGGTGGCTGCCAATGTGGCGTGGCAGCCACATCTGGGCCCACATGGCCCCATCTCCAGCACTGCCAGCCCCCAGGCTGCCTGGACGCGGCAGCACAAGGTTGCCAGAGATAATTACAGGGCGGGAAGAGGGGCCGCAGCCGGGCTATCCACCCTCAACTTCCGCCGTCACAGCGCCCACACCCCCTGCCGCCACTCAGCCATCATATGTACAACAATCCTGATGGAGGCGCTGGTTCACATCTGCCCGCCAGATTCAGCACTTTTTATTCCCACCCAGGCTGCCGTGCGTCAATGCTGCGGGTCTTGTGAAGGCACTGGCCGACGAGTACTGCCACCAACTGCACTGCATGACATGGCATGGCATGGAGCACAGCATGGCGGGCACGGCACACCACGGCCGGAAGATGCCATTTTGGAAGTGGAACCTTCCTGGTGCACGCACCCAAGGAGTCGGATTGTGCACGACCATGGGGCACAGGCATTGCACAGCATCACAGGCACCACCATGAGCACCAAGTTAGTTGGCGCACCCACGATGGCTGCACACACACTCACCTGCCCACCCGCCCCGCCCGCAAGCTGCCTGGCTGGTTTGCAACCTGCCACTTTACTGCACCGCACTGTGGTAGTCTTTGGGGGCGCGTGGTGGGCGCAGCTGACGTGCACGTCCTGCGGTGAGCTCTGCCTAGGGTTTTAGGGTTAGGCAGTGCCATGAGGAGTCCCCAGGAATAGAGGTCAGCAGCCAGCGGACACTGCTGCGGGGGCACGAGAGGTGGGCGGCAGGAGCGGGGCGGGCCCAGGGGGTGAGGACAGGGCGGCAAGGGAGTGGGGTGCCTGGCCGACAGCTGGCACAGGCACCCATGGCACCGATTTTGGCAGGCAGGATGGCAAGCCGCTGGTTGCACGATGTGCTGTGCATGCTGTGTAGCTGCGCATGTGCCCTCATTCAAGCTCATCCCGCCCACGATTGCGTGTCCAGTGTGCCCCAGCACAGCCACGGCACTTGCAAACAATGAGAATAACAGCTGGCATAGCCTGCTGCATCAGATGCAGGGTCCAGATTGTGGCGCGTTCATGCGACCTGCTCCGCTGCCTGGCCAGAGCCATGAAGAAAGCGCCTGGCACGCCGCCGCCACGCCCTCGAAGCAGCATGCACGTCTGCAGGCTCAGGAGACACAGCATCGTGAGAAGCAACGTCCTGGTGCATGCCTAATCAACCACCCAGTGTCTGGTGCCTCCTTGACTCAAAATCCTGGCGATGTGTGTTTTGGGGGGGGGGGAACAGCATTACAGCTGTAAGAAGTATAGCGTCGGGAGCAGCATGAAGACGAAGGGGCACCCTCTGCATTGACCGGGCGGATACTGCAATTGGACCTCCTCCGCGGCATCTTCAGCTCGCCCGCTGAGAGATCGAGGACGTTCATGAGATCAGCAAGTGAGATGAATAGCAACGTGCGAAGCAGCAGAAGGAGCAGGACTCCTCGGAGCAGTGCCGCCAGCTGGTGGCGATGGATTGGGAAAGATTGCGCCAGCGCGACGGGACGGTCGGATTGGAACGGTAGCAGGGCAGACGCGGTTCACCGGCCCCCAAATGGTGAGCTTGACTCCCGGTCTTTCCCTCTAGCGAGCGCATTGGTTACAGCCAGCCATGAGGACCTGTGCAGCCGTCCTGCTGCTGGTCATTACGATGGGCGCACGTGCTGCCGGCGCCGCTGCCGGTCCGAGCCGCACGCTTCTGCAGGCGAGCCTCTGACTGCCCGCCTGCCTTTTAGCAGACACCCTGCGCCTAGAGAGTTAGGGTGCGGTACACCCAGGACCACGTTGGCCGACAGAGGCCTTCTGGGAGGGTGTGAAATTTCTGAGTGTGTGCGCCAATCCGGTCGCCTTGCACAGGTGCAGGCTGCTATGCCCGTCTGCTTAAGAAGCCGGTTAGGCACCCTCCGTGTGACAGGTCGATTGCACCCTTGCCAGTGTCACTGTACCGCCACCCGCCGACCGCCACTCCCTGTCCTCTTTCATTCCTGCCTCCCTGCTGCCCACTCCTGCCCATGCTGCCCTGCCAGACCGCCTGACAGGTTGCAGATGCGCCCACCCCACTCCTGCTGCGGCACCTGGGCTCATTCTTAACCCCCCTTCCTGCTCCTGCTCCTGCCTGCTGTGCCGCTCACTTTCCACAGCTCCCTTCCATTCGCCGCCTCACAATTACCTGCTTCACTATTGCTCACCCGCCTCCCCCTCCTGCCCCTCCCGCCCCTCCCGCCTTGCCAGGGCACCCAGCCGCCTGCCCCAACCACCTGCAACACCTGGGGCTGCGGCTTTTTCGACTGCACGCTGAGCTGCAGCGGGCAGCAGACGGTTTTCAGCTGCACGTGCAAGGCTGATGATCCTGGCTGCAACTCTGTGACCTGCAAGCTTGGAGGGTCCGCGCTTGATTGCCCCGTCAGCAATGGACAGGTGAGCATATATAGACCAGTTGGCGAGTACAGTTGAGGCTGTTTGTGGTGACTGACAGAACTGTCACATACAGATGCATGGCGTTCTTGAAGGCTGTGCTGTGCCGCTTCAGGCAGCCAGGCGTGGCGGCGGCAGCACAGTCAGCGGTTCACAACAGCGGGCTGGTTGTTGCGGCGGTGCCAGGGATTGAGGGGCCGGCATGCAAACCTGCCTGCCTCTGACCTGCTGTGCCACCCCTCTTGATCTCCGCCCTCGCTGTCAGGTTGGGACGTGCGGTAGTGACAAAGTTGGTCCCGCTTGCCAGGTGAGTCTGTCTGACGTGTGTGACGGCGCACTGCTGAGCCTGCTGTGCCCCATGGCATGGCCCTGCTGTGTCAGGGGAGCCATGCTGCACCTGCTACACACCACGGCATGCCCCTGCTGTGCCTGCTGCGCTCCCTGCCCATCTGTCAGGCGGACGTCCAGGGTGTGCTCAAAGCTTGGCAGCCGGTCTGCCAAGCCACCACCGGTGCTGGCGCCGGCGTGACTGGCGGGGCCTCCGACAAGCCTGACACGCGCACGGATGCCAGCCCCCCGGCACCAGGCCCCCTGCCGCAGTTGCCCCTGCCGTGTGCGCCTGCGTCCCCTGCCCCTGTTAGCTGTGCAGGGCCAGCGCTGTATCCTGCAGCGGGCCTGAACCCTGACACCCCGGTGAGAGGCGGGTGGTAAGTGCCACCCACCTTGTCCAGCGAACAGCTGCAAAAGGTACACACAGCGATCGCCTGAGGCACTTGTGTGTGGTTTGTGGTGCTCTTGGCTGCTGTTCCGCCCTCGTGGTACCACCACACATGCAAGGGTTGTCCCAACGCAAGCGTGCCCGCATTCCTTCAGACAAGAGCACCCCAAACATGAGCCTTCCTTGCATAGCCCCACGAGCACTGCTGGCTCCGTGGACACAACACGACACCGCAGTGTAACCGATTGATGAAATGCAACCAAGTTGGTGCGTGACGTGACGCCCAACGCAGGCCGTGCAGCTGGGAATGCAGTCAAAACAGGGCCATGGCTGTTGTTGCGCCTTTGCTGCAGCCTCCTGTAAGTGCGTGCGTGGCATCCGGGGGTCTGGTAAAAATTGCTGCGGCTCAGCTTGGGGAGGCGGGAGGCTGTCGCTGTGTAACGGCAGCCCGGCCCCCTGCACCCTCCCCTGCACCGCCCTCGTCCCGATCGCTGTTAGTGGGCTGCAAAGGGAGTGGGTCTGGCAGTGCAGCTTGAGATGCGCGGCAAGCAGGGGGATTGGAAGGAGAGCGAGAGACAGGGGCAGTACAATTGAGCAGGGTAGGGGCCACCAGGGACCGGCACCGCATGAGCTGTTGGTAGCTTCAGGCGGGATGAGGTGGGCACACTCAGCAGGCTGCGGGACACCTCTGCGCAGCTAGGCAATACAAGTCACAGGGCAGCCTCCAAGTCAAGTCACCTGGGCAGCCTCAGCCAGACACCTGGGCAGCCTCAGCCCGCCTGCACGCCTACAGTGTCCCTCCATTCCGCTTACGGCATCACCAGCTGCATGACACCCTGCTAGGGGCCCTGGTCCGCCACGCTGCACACACAGACTCGCTGCTCTCTCTGCCTCAGCCTGCACGCGCAGCGAGCATTTACATGCCACGTGCATTCGCGAGGCGGCACGCAGCAGCAGCACAGCCGGCGCAACGTTGCAAGGGCGGAGAGTGTGCCAGGATATCCGGCAGCGCAAGGCGTCAACGCCGGTCGCGCTTCGAGCGCTCCCGGCTGCGGCTGCGGCTCCTCCGCCGCTCCTTCTCCTTCTTCCTCTCCTTCTCCCGCGGCGGCGACCGGCTCCTGCTGCCACGCCGCTCCTTGTCCCGCCGCCGCTCCCCCCGCTCCCGGCTGCGGCTCCTGCTGCGCCGCTCCTTGTCCCGCCGCCGCTCGCCGCGGTCGCGGCTGCGGCTGCGCCGCCGCTCCCGCTCCTCCCGCTCCCGCTCCTGCCCGCCGCGCCCCTCCGCCTCCTCCTGCCGCGCCCCCGCCACTGGCGCGGCAGGCACTGGCCGCCGCTCCTCCCCTTCCTCCAATTCCATGTCATCCTCAGCTGCCGCCGCCGCTGCTGGTGCTGCCGCCGCCTTGCCTGCCCCCTTCCTCCCCTCTCCATCCTCCTCAATCTCCATGTCGCCCTCCTCCTCGGCTCCATCCCCACCACCGTTGGCCGCCCCCGCCTCTGCAGCGCCGGCAGCCGCCTGGGCCGCCTTGGCTTCCGCCTCTGCCGCAGCTGCCGCCTCGTCCTCTGCCGGGTTGTGCCCCAGAGCCACCAGCATCTGGGTGACGCGCTCCACCTGGCGGGCCCGCTCCTCGGCGCCGTCTGCAGGCAGGGGCGGGGAGTGGGGCGGGCACACGGCTGGGTGCAGAGGAAAGCAGCAGGGGGCAGATCATGGCAGGCGTGCAGGGGAGGTGGACGTGTGGGTGACATGCTCCGGGGCCTGCGGCAGGAGCCAGGCAGTGGGGCAGCAGGAGGTGCATGGTTGGCTGGAGGGGAGGACCGCGGGAGATGGTGGTGGCATGCCCAAGCTGCAGAAGGAACCAGGCAAGCAAGGCAGGCCGCCCTGCCCAGCGCTCGGGGAGGCGCCTCACACTGCCGGGCCGTGCACGTCCACCCCGCCCTCGCCCCAATGCCTGCGTCTCCTGCCCTGCCCTGCCCACTGCCCACAACCTGCCACCTCACTAACTCACGGGGGTTGGCCCGGTGGCCCAGCAGCAAAAGACGCATGCCGCACCCTACCCCACCCACAACCCATACAGAGCCGCACCCCCTGCCCCGACTGGCCCTCCATACTCCACTGCCACTCACCGTCCTCCCCCAGGTTGGCGGGAGTGCCTCCCGAAGTGCACAACTCAAATCCCTCATCTGCTGCCCTGCCCCATGCCCGCTGCCCAAAGCCTGCCACTGCACTAACTCGCCGTCCTCCCCCAGGGTGACCCGATAGCCCAAATGGAGAAACACACCCCCACCTCCCAACCCACAAAAAGCCTCACCCCCGGCCCTGACTGGCCATAGCAGCCTCACTCACCGTCCTCCCCCAGGTTGGCGCGGTACTCCAGCAGCACGCTGCGCAGCGAGGCCAGGGTGCGCCCCTTTTGGTGCAGCAGGCGCAGGATGCGCTTGCGCACGCCCACGTCGCCCACCAGCCATAGGGCGCCCACGATCAGCGCGCACTGCGGGGTGGGAGTGGAAAGTTGGGGCGGGGGAAGAAATCGGTAACCATAGTGGCAAAGGCAAGAGAAGGCAGTAGCATGCAAGGCAGGAATTGGCCCCCGCTTGCCCAACCGCATGCCCACCCGCCCCACCTCCCTCCTGCTGCATGGTACACAGTCCTTGCCGCAATTGGCGTGCCACCAGCACCTCAACCCCACACCGCCACGCACCCTCCCCAGACAGTTGCTCGCCAAAGACACCTAAGCAAGGAACCGCCCGCCACCCTCCCTCTCACCTGCTGCAGGGTGTAGCGCCCCGCCTCCATGCGCGCCAGCAGCAGGTCGTCCTCATCTAGCTCATCATCTGCTGCCGCCTCACCAGCCAGCCTGAACAGGGCAGCAGCAAACAGAGGATGCAATCCAACAGTGAAAGTTGAGAGGGGCCAGGGTCTGGCACGAGGGCAGCCCCTCTGCCTCACCCAGCCACAAATCAGCCAAGGCACATGCACGAAACTGCCCCTTTGTCGGCTAACTCACCACGCCGCCACCGCCGCCACCCGAGGCCCACGCTTGGTACGCCTCCACCTGGTCCTTCCCCCCACACAACCTCTGCACCCCCCAGAACACGTGTATGCTACTGGCCCCCCTCGTCGGCTCACTCACCGCGCCTCCTCCGCCGCCACCCGCCCCTCGTACTTGAAGTACACCTCCATCAGGCGGTCGCACTTTTCAAACTCAGATTCAACGAACTTGGCGGCCACGCGGTCGCGGCGGGACTGCAGGGGAGGAAAGAAGACGAAGGGTGGATCGAAAGACGCAAGGGAGAGGGAGGTGTAAGGCGGAGAGGGGGATGGGAGCAGGGCAGGAGGGAGGGTGGCGGCCATGCGGTTATGGCCGGAGTGGAGTGGAGGTCGGAGATGGGTAGAGGAAGCGAGGATCAAGAGGGAGCGGCGGGCATACTCGGCAAGCATGGTGGCCGCACAAGCGCGGGGTGGCTGCCAGGGTTGGGGTGGGTGCCAGAAACTGGAACTGAGAAGGAGGGGACAGGTGTGGCGTCCGCAGGATCAAGGTGCAAATGCCGGGGCCGGCAGGGGGGTGATGGCGCAGAGGCGAGACACCTGGGAACCAAGCCGAGTGGAGCACAGGCCTGCCCCCTCAGGCCTCCTTACCTGCTGCTGTTCACACTCTTCATGCCTGCACCTATATGCTCTGCTCACCCCGCCCCGCCCCACCGCACCTGCTTGGTGCAGCCGGCCAGCAGTGATGAGATGATGGACACGGTGCGCTCCTCCTCCTCCTCAGCCGCCGACTCTTCGCGCTTCTTCACCTGCAGCGCAGCGCAGCACAGCCAGCACAGCAAGGGCATGGTGTGAGCATGGTTTGGCATGACCAGCATGAACAGCACAGGCGCGCTCCTCCCTCCTTCGCTACAGCACACACAAGTTGCGCTTGCTCACCTGCAGCACAGCACGGCACGGCGAAGCGTGACACAGCACAGCACAGCACAACATGACCCGATTGGCACAGCACAGCACAGCACAGCACAACCCGGTTGGCACAGCTCCAAATCCGGCACAGCGGCGCGCATGACAGCATGTCACGACACGGCACAGCACGGCGCACCAAGGCCCCCCCGTTGGCACGCCTACCCGCGCCCCTCCTGTCCCCACCTTCTGCTTGCCCGCCCAAGAAGATGACTAGGCACACCCACCCGCGCCCCTAGTAAACCCACCTTCAGCTTGCCCATGAAGATGGCGAAGATGGTTTTCAAGCCCTGCTGGTCCACCACCCGGTCGCAGGCGGGGGGGCAGCGCGTGGTGGCAAAGTCCAGGCACTTGAGCGCGGAGGTGCGCGCCGCACGCTTGCCCTTCAAGATCAGCAGCAGCAGCTCCACACCTGGGGGCACGGAGGTGGGAGACAGGGGCAAGAGGGCAGCGCTTGAGTGGGCACATGGCTGGGCTTGCCCTTGAGGAGTGGCAGCAGCAGCACACCTGGGGAGTGGGGGTAGGCGGAGAGGGAAGAAAGGACACATGGAGGGGGTGCGTGCAGAGGGCAGGCATGGGCACAGCTCGCCAGGCCCAGTTGGGCACAGAGTGGCACAAGAGGCGCAGCGTTGCACATGCGACTCTCACCCACCGTATCCAAAAACACGGCCATGCTGCAGAATAGGCAGCCGGCACAGCCTGGCACAGCGCAGCGGGCACAGCACAGCAGCCCAACACAGCCTCACCCTCTGCCTCCACAAACACGGTTTTGTTGTCGGGCAGCAGCAGGCAGGATGCGATGACGTCAAACAGGTTCTCAACCAGCTCCTCCTCCTCTGTGGTCTCAGGGTCCCTGCATTAGAGGGCCGGGGTGGGTGGAGTGGGGGGCAAAGAAGCGTAAGGTGGGGTTCAGTTGGGGTGGAGATGAGGGAAGGACAACCAGCTGCTCTTCCTGGATGATCTCCAGGCCCCTGCAGGAGGGTTAGGGAAGTTCAAGTAAAAGGGGAGCATGAAGGGATTAAGATAACTTGGGGAGGTTCAGCAAAGTTCCCCATCCGCTCCGACTATTTTTTCAACACAACACGCAGCCAGGCAGACGGGCAGGCAGGCAGGCAGGCAGGCGACAGGCTGGCGGGCGGGCGCACCTGTTGCGGTAGGGCGCGATGGACTGCAGCACCGCGTCAATCCCGTTTGTGGCCCCCATCTTGCGCTTGTTGGCGTCTGGCGGGGCCGGGCAAGGCAGGGGCAGGGGCAGGGGGAGGGAGGGGTAAGGAGGGGTAAGGAGGAGTGGTGGGGTGGGCCAGGTGTGGCAGGCATGCAAAATAGTCCAGAGTAGTGAGCAGCGGCGGGGAAGAGGGTCGTGTTCTCTGTTCTCCGTGCCACTGCAGCCTCCTGGGCTCTGCCTGCTTGCAGGCTTCCTCACTGCCCACAGCCCACCACACAGCCCACCCCCTGCCTGCACCCACCCACCCGACTGCTGCACCAGTATTGCCAGTATCTCGCTGGCGTACTGCTTGTTGCTGTCCGCATCCTTGGACCGCATGCGGGACAGCAGCCACTTGAGGAGCTGCGGGCAGGCGGGCGCGCCACAGGCGAGGGGCCGGGCATTAGCACAGGAGTAGGGGTGAGGTAAGCAGGCAGGGGTGGGCAGGCAAGGGCAGCAGGGGTGGCAAGTGTGACAGGCAGGGGTCTTGAGCGGCGCAGGGAACTCAGGCGGGAGGTGCGCGGACGGTGCACAGGGGAGCACTGTGGTCAGCGGGGATTCTGACCGCTGCCGGCACCACCACCGCATGCGTGATACGACCATCCTCTCGCCTTGCCCTCGCCAGCACAGCGCCCCCGCCTGCTGCCTTCCACTTCACGACATCCTGCCCCTCCACACACACCGGCATCCTCCCACTTCTTCAGGTGCCTGCTCCCCTCCCTCACCTTTGTGCTCTCCAGCACCGCCTCTGCCACCTCAGGCTTCACCTCCACCATGTTTTCCACAATGCTCAGCACATTGTAGACAGCCCCCGCCTCGGCCGCCACCTTTTCGTCAAACGACGACAGCCGGTGCACCAGCAGGGTGAGGGCGTCGTTCTCCAGCAGGTGGTCCACCAGCACCGCCGCCTCCTCCTCCTGCAAGCAAGCCACAGTAAAGAGAGGGAGGGTGACGGAACCTGGTCAATGGCAGAGAAGTGTACACAATGCACCAGGCAGCCAAAGGACACGTTCTCCAGCACGCACGCCTCCTCCTCGTCAAGCATAGTCAGAGAGGGAGGGCGATGGGACTCGTCAGGTGGCAGAAGATTTCAAGCACTGCACCAGGCAATATGTGCCGGCAGGTGGTCCACCGGCACCGCCGCCTCCTCCTCCTGCGCACGCACACACATATGTGAAGGGATGACAGGACTCATCAATTAGCAGTGAATTGCATACACTGCGCCACCAGCATGAGAGGTCTCGTTCTCCGGCAGGTGGCCCAGCAGCAAAGCCCGCCTCCTCCTCCTGCAAGCGCAGTCCACAACCACACGTGCCCTCCCTCCCAATCCTGCGGCCTAACCCTCCTGCCCACCCACCCCACCCACCCCCATGCAGTTGGTCAGTCAGTCCCCTCAGTCAGTCAGTCCCCTCCTCACATTGTCCTCCACCGCGTCGCCGTCGGTGAGCTCCGACATGACCTCGATGGCATCCGCCGCAATGTCGCTGTTCTCGTGGTTCAGCAGCGCCAGCAGCGTGGGCACCGCGCTGGTGCTGCAGGCGGGCGGGGACAGGGGTCATATACGATGGCAGGTGGGAGGACGTGCAGGTTTGCAAGCAACGCGACGAGGGGCAAGAGGAAGAGTCACAGCGCCGGCAGCAGCGTGGGGCTGGCAGCGGTGCTTCAGGGGTTGGGTGGGGCGTGAGAATGGGCAGGAATACAACTTATGTGAAGAAACGGAAGCAGGGAAGAATCCTCCCTTTTCAAGCCCCCCATCCCCAGCAGCCACCCCTTCCTGACCTGGCCACCAGCTCCGGGTAGAGGTCGGGTGCTGTGGCCACCACCAGCAGCGCCTTGACCGCCTCATCCAGGTCGGCCTCGCTCTCCAGGAATTTGTCGGGCTGGTCGGCGTACCGCATGCGCGCCTCCAGGTTGGCGTTGTACTGCAGCGGGTCAAGGGGCGGTGCAGGGTTTGGGAATGCTGCATGGAGTGGAGTGAGGCACTGCGCCCATGCCCGCCATGGGAACACTCACTGCCCACACAGCCGCCGCCACCCACCCACCCACCACCCAACCACCCGCACCCACATTCCCCTGCCTAGCACCCGCATCTCCAGGACCCACACACCTTGCGCTCCAGCGCCAGCGTCAGCCGCTTCAGTCCCTTCACGTCCAGCATCTCCATCCCAGCATCCCCAGCCGCCTCCTCAGCCTCCCTCAGCAGCTCCTCAGCGTCCACCGGGCGTGCCGCCTGCCGCGCCACGCGCGCGGCGGCGGCGGCGACAGCAGCCTCGTCATCATTGCCTGCTGCACCCGGAGGCGCCTGCTTGCTGTCCAGGTAGTAGCTGCAGGAGGGGAGGAGAGGTCGCAGGGAATGAAGGAGGGGCGGCCAAACGGGCGGCAGGCAGCGGGCGGCGGCGGCATACAGTGGTGCTGGCAGCCCACCCTACGGCCGCGCTCACCCGACGCCGCTGGGCCCGCGCGAAAAGTAGTAGCCGGGGCGGGCGCCCTGGAAGCGGGGGGCAGCCACAAACTCGGGCAAGTGCGCCCCAGAGTCCTGCTCGAACTGGCTGATTGCCTGCTGCAGGATGGCCGTGGGGGCCAGCTTGCGATGGCTGACGTCCATGGTGGCTGCGATGGCGTTCCCGACACTGTGCTACGCCAGTCTCTGCTGCCGAGCGGCGCCTGCTCAACGCATCGCCGGAGCACCCAGCGCGGATGGATGAAATAGGGTGCCGCTGGTGCGTCGCGATCACTGCGCCGCCGTGCAGCAGGGCTTCACATTCACCGCCGCCGCCAGCCTGGCATCGCCGCCACCGCCGGTCGAGATGAGCAGTGGCTTGCACGCATTGCAAGCTCTCACACATGTGAGTGCCTGGATGACAATGGCAGCACCAGTGGTTTCAGGCAAGCCGTGGGGCTGTTGACCCTGCAGCCAGGCCTGCTGCATCACACTCACTGGGCACCCAGCCTGCCGCCTGCCAAGGCTCGAGATGGAGCAAAACTTTGCACTGCAGCACGACAGGTTAAGCATGTCAGGTATGCCATTCTTGCCATTTAGGCATGGGAGCATCGGTAAGAATTGGGAAGACGAATTGGGAGAAATAAGAGGACAGATGTGGGTCACACTACTTGGGGGTGCTGGCCGCACGCGCTGTGCTGCGAGGAACACGCAGCCCTCTCAGCACGGCGGCGTGACGCAGCGGTACATGGGGCCTGCCGGCTGCGGCCGTGGGGGTGGGGGGCTCGGTGGCCGCGGCCGCGGCGGGGGTGGTGACGGCGGCGGCGGGCTGGGGGGCGGCGGCTTGGGGGCCGGCGGCGGCGGCGACGGCTCCGGCGGCGGCACCACTGCCACAAATTTCTGGATGCGAGCTCCTGCATCCGAGGCATACAGCACCCCCCTGGCGTCCAGTGTTGCAGCCACGCCCTTGATGTCATTGAAAGCTCCGTTGCCAGCGCCACTGGACCCCGTGTTTGCCACAAAGCCGCCAAACGAGCTGAACTTGACGATGCGCGAGGCTGCATTGTCGGCAGCATACACAGCACCCGTCCCGTCCAGCGCAACAAAGGCGCAGCCGCCCAGCTTGCCGTCCCCCTCGCCACGCCCGCCAAAGAAGGTATCGTAAGATCCGTCGGCGTCCCAGACCTGCCGAGAGGCGAGCAGGCGGGGCAGGGCAGGTGGGTGTGGGGTGGTGCATGGGCAGGCAGGTGTGCGGACGTGTAGGTGTGCGGGCAGTGCAGGGCTGGTCCGACGGGCAGTGCAGCAGCAGGCCGGGATGTGGCATGGGGCGGCCAAACGGCATGCAAGCAGGCACGGCAGGGCAATCGGCGCGGGCAGGCAGCGGCCCCATGCAGGCAGGGCTCGTGTGATGCTGTACATGTGGTGTGCATGTGGTGTGTTTGTACAGAGAGCGGCTGCCGACACTGGGGCAGGGAGGCGAGTAGGCAGTGGTGGCGCCCCACGCAGGCGGTGGGCGCCTAGGGGACAGGCATGCGCACCTGCACACGCGCGTTTCCATCGTCGCAGACGTACACCTTGGCGCCGTTCTTGTCCGTGGCAATCCCCTGCACAGGTTCACCAGGATGTATCAGTGAATGTGATTCGCGGTGCAGGACATGCAGCCCCATCAAACGGCCTGCACTATTGCAGCATCCACCGCGGTCTCTCCGCCGCCTGCCCACGAGTCACTGCAAGCAAAGAGCGCGCCCGCAGCTGGAGCCGCCCCCCAACCCCACCCAACCAACCCCCACGCATCATCCCCCCCCCGGCCCCACCTGTATTCCGTTGAAGAGTGCGTCGTCGGAGCCGGTTGATCCATACGGCCCGCCCCTCCACATGCCGTCGACAGAGTACCTGCTTGCCAAGGGGGGGCGGGAGTGAGGTTCGTCATTCCAACGTAAACTGCAGTGCTCCACGTTGACACCAACGTCCCTGCCTCCGAGCTGAGCTGGTGGGTTGCCTGCACCCCGCTGCCTCTGCGTGCTCAGCGGTCCCTTAACAAGGGAGCCCACCCTCCCACGTGACGCAGCGGTCCGTTGCCTGATATCCCCCCCTCACTTGACACAGCGGTCCCTTGAGTGATACCCCCCCCCCCCCCTCACTTGACACAGCGGTCCCTTATGAAGGGGGCCCCCTTGGACCCCTCACTTTACGAATCTGTTGCCCAGGAAGTCTGTGATGAAGACGTTGGGGCCGCCCACAGCCAGCGCCCAGGGCATGGCCAGCCCCGCCTGCCCAATGGCAAAGTATGAGAGGAAGGTGCCGTCGGAGGCCCAGCGGTGCACCAGCAGGAAGCTGCCGTCAAGCACGTACACCTCCTGCAGACACAAGGGGGCAAGGTGTGTGAGGGTTGGGGTGGGTGGGGTGCGGGGATGCACGGGGGTGGTGCCGCCCAGCGGGGAGCTGCTGTCCGGCACATACACCTCCTGCAGGGGTGCCCACGGTGTGTTAGGGGTGGGTGGGGTTGGTGGACGGGGTGCGGGTTCGTACTGGGGTGATGCCACTCAGCAGGAGGCTGCCGTCCGGCACGTACACCTCCTGCAGACAGGGGGGCAAGTCTAGGGGGGGCTGTATGAGGGTGGGGAATAGCGGCATGTGCACCTGCAGGAGGCTGCAGTTTAGCACATACACCTCCTGCAGACACAAGGGGGCAAGCCTAGGGCGGGCTGCAGGTCGTCAGCAGAGGGTGGGCGGCATTGCGACAACCGGGGCAGGTGCACCAGCAGGAGCCTGCCGTCCGGCACGTACACCTCCTTCGGCAGGTGCGGGGCGAATGCATTGGAGGGGAGAGAGCCAAGGGGCCAAGGGGGAATGAGGGAGAGGGTAGATTCGGGGGAGGCGCTGCAGTGTATGCACACAGCGCTGCGGCTGGCGGTTCCTGCCACACACCCCATCCCCGCCCCCAAGTCCCCGCCCAGCAGCACTGACTGTCAACACACTCAAACTGCCCCCTGCTCCCGCCCTGCTGCCCAGGCGCTGCACCCTTGTACGCCGCCCGCCACCAGCACCTGCCCCCCGCCGCCCTACCTACTCCCCCGGCCCCGTGCTCACATTGTTGGCAGCGTTCACTGCCACGCTCAAGGGGGCCCACACCTCGCCGTCGCTGTACACCCCAGGATCGGGCCCCCAAAACGCCACCCTGGCGCCGCTGGCGTCGTACTTCTCCACCCGCCCCCCGCTGCCGGCGCGCTCGTTGATTGTGTACACATTGCCCAGGGTGTCTGCTGCCAGGCAGGAGGCGCCGGTGGCGGGCCAGGTGGCAGACCACTGGAGGGGCGGGGGTGGGGGGCGGGGGTGGGGGGCAGGGGTGAGGGTGGCTTGGCGGCCAGAGAACACATGGAGCAGCCAGCCAGGCACAGGCAGCGGGGTGGGGAGACTGCCTACACCAGCTGGACTGAAAGTCCTCACCTGGTAGGAAACCCGTGAGGATGACGCCAGTAGAAGGCGACGGTTGCGGGGTAGCAGTGCAGGTGCCGCAACGCCGCCTGCGTGCACTGCAGTGGCACTTGGGGAGAGGGTGGCGGGATGCTTGGCGGTGGTGGCCCAGCTGGGCAGGCCATGGCTTTGTAAGCAGTACTGTGTGACATGGGTATGCTGGTGTGGTAGACAATTGCATCGCAGGATGCAGCTGCCTGTGCACACGCTACAGACCACCCGTAGACCAGGCCAAGTGCGCACTGGGCGGCGCTGGCGGCAGCGGCTCTGGCGGCGGCAGCAGCTGGTTACGGCGTCGTACGCAACCCTGCGCCTTCCGTTCTCATCCCAGGCGCACCCGTGACGTTTCCTTGTACTATCCCTAGTCCTCCAGCCGGCGCCGGGGCGCCACCCGCGAGCAGGCAAGCGACCACTGACAGGAAGCACAGCACGGAGGCCGGGCAGCGCTCCCTGAATCTTGCCATGCCCTGTTTCCGCCGGTTGGTTTGAAGACAGCCTCTATAGCTTTTGCTGAGTGCCTCACCCGGCGGCTGACCACGTGGACAGGTGCACGGCAGCACGAAGCAGGCTGAGGAGGCACATCCACCACCCCAGCTTCCCACCCAAAGCTAGCCCCGCCCTTTCCGTCACCAATCAAGACTGTTGAGTTGCAGCTTCTTTGTCTCTTTCTTCACTAAAAGGGAAGAGCAGTGAACGGTGCACAGCAAGTCGCGGAGCGTGACCTCACCGGTCGCCCTTGCATGCCGCATTCCCACCACATTGCGCAATCAACATTGCTGCTCAAACAACTGTACATAATCAAGTTGGGATCGAACGAAGGTCACTCTCGAGTGCCCACCTGCCCAGCATTAGTCAAGTCACGCCTGCTGCACTTCCCCGGTGACCTCATGGGCGCCCCGCCCCCTGGCACCCCACGCACACGCTCCTGCTGCCATTTCCGCTGCCGCTGCTACTAATACGGGGACTCAGGGTCTGGGGCGGGGGCGCTGTGCAGCTCCGAGCTGCCCTCGGCAGCCAGACCTGCCCAGCCCCCCAGTGCCGGATGGGCAGCCAACTTCCACGCTGTCGCAGACGTGGGCCGTGCGCTGGCGTCTCTGCTGCTGTTCGGCTCCCCTGCATCTTGGCTCTGCCTGGTGGAGCCGGCAGCCACCATGCTGCCAGCAGTGCTACCAGGCTCAGAGATGCGTGAGAGCTTGTTGGGCAGCAGGGACGCAGTAGCAGGCAGGTGCTTGCCCTGGTGGCCTGTGCCGTTAGTAGCAGGCTGAGCGGCGGCCATGCTGCCTCTGCCGCCTGCTGACGCCTGTGCTCCCTCCCCCTGCTCTGCGGCCCAGCGAGGCGAGTTGTCGGCAGCCTGCTGCTGCTGCCGCTGCTGCTGCTGCTGCACAGGCTCAGCAGTGGCCCAGCCGGTGCCAGGAACGAATGCAGCGCTGCCTGTGGCCGCGTGGCGGACGGAGCGTTGCGCGGTGGCGCTGCTGGGCGCGGGTGCGGACATGCCGGCAGCCGGCACGGCGGGCCCCTCAGAACGCACGCGCTGCATGTCTGACAGGCAGCAGAGGCGAGGCAGGCGCTCCCGCAGCTTGCGCCACAGGCCCTTGTGCTTGAGCGCCAGTACCAGCTGCTCCTCAAGAAACTCTTGGTAGTCCAGCAGGCCTGCCGCATGCAGAGATGCCAGCTTGGCACGCTGCTCCGCGCTGGCCAGCCGCTGCGCTGCCGCCGCTGCCTCAATCTGTTGCGTTTGCACCAGCGCGGCATGCTCCGCCTGTGCCTGCTCTTGCGCCTCGGCTGCCCACTGCTCCTGCTGCCGGCATCTACCCTCCAGCTGTGCCAACTGCTGCTGCAGACCCTCCACTTCCTGCTCTTTGCAGCGCACCAGCCCTGCGCTCTGCCGCTCCACATCTTCCAAGCGCTGCCGCAGCGTGCTGCACTCCTGCTGCGCCTCTTCTGCCTGCCGCTGCGCTGACAGCTGCCCCTTTTTCAGTTCAAACATGGCGTCTCGGTGCTCCCCCTGCTGCTTGCACAGCAGTCGCTCCTTGGTGGCTGCCGCCGCCTCGCACTCCTGCAGCAGAGGCAGGACGGAAGGTGCAATCAAGGAAATGGTTGGTAGCACCGACATGGAGGCAGCAGGCAGCTTACGCAGGTGCGCCACATAGCAGGTGCATGCGTCGCGGTGGGAGGTCCCCTCTGCCTGGTAACTTGCACAAAGCCTCCACGGCCACAGCGATCAACACCATCAGCGGCAATGGTTATCCCAGCACCCACCTGCTTGGCCTGCCACAGCGCCAGCGTCAGCTGCTGCAGCAGCGCCGGCGGCAGCCCCTCCAGGTGAGCACCCCGCGCCAGCAGCAGCTCCGCGGCCGCCAGCTGGCGTGCGTCCACCGCCAGCATCAGCGGGGTGCGCCCGCTGTGGTCTGCCCTGTCCACCGCCGCCTTGCTGTCCAGCAACAGCTGCATTTGGGTGTGGAGGGAGGGTGCGTGCGCAGGAAGGGGGACCGGCGTGGTGAAAGTGGCGCACAGGGTGCGCAGAAGGTGATAGAAGGGGCACAGGTGAAGTACACCAAGGGACCAAGAGGTAGGCACAGCACTTCCGGCACAGCTTCAGTTCCATTTGTTGCTGGCGAGAGTGGCGCTCAGCACCCACCCCGTCGCTCAGCACCCGGTCCAGGCCCCCCAACCCTCCCAGCCCCGCAAACCTGCATGGCGCCCAGGTGCCCGCCCAGCGTCGCATGCGCCAGCGCTGTGAGCCCTGCAGCATCCTGCAGCTCAATGCGGGCCTGCCCCGCCCCCAGCAGCATATCCACGGCCTCCTGGTTCCCCGCCGCAGCCGCCAGCATCAGCGGCGTGGTGCGCCGTTCCGCTGTGGGGCGGTCAGCGGCGCCCCCGCCGGCGCGGCCGGGCCCCGCCAGGTGCTCTAGCAGGAGGCGCACCACACCCAGCCTGTCACAGTGGGGGCACTTGGCGGCGCCCGAGGCTTGCGGCGCCTCCAGCAGCTCTGGCGCCAGCGCATAGTGGACAGCCGATGCGCCGTCTGCATCGCCAGCTGTCGCCGTCTGTGCGCCATCGGCAGCACCCAGCAGCAGCGCCGCCATGGGCACGTTGCCCAGTGCGGCGGCGATGTGCAGGGCGGTGCGTCCAAGGCTGTCGCGCCGGGAAGAGGGCACTGAAGCCTCCAGAAGGTGGCGCGCGGCTGGCAGCACGCCCTGCAGCACGGCGTGGTGGAGCGCGCCGCCCGGCGCTGCCGCCGCCTGCGCCAGGAAGCGCGATAGTGAGTCCTGCAGGGGCGCGGCGCAGCAGGAGGCAGGGCTAGCGCTGCATGTGAGTCGCCTAGGCAGGCCAGCGAGGGGGGAGGCCGTTCCGGCGCATGGCATGGACGGCTGTCGTTGGGCCGCACCTTCTCGGAGGCCGCCATGGTGCGAGCAATTGCCTCTTGCAGCTTTGGACCTACTGTAACAACCGCGCCCGGATCGTCCAAAGGTCAATGCAGGCAATGGCGGCGGCGCCAGCTTGGCGCCTGCTGTGAGTGCCAGGCTTGGAGTGGTGCCAAAACAGCGCTTCTGGTTTACACTGTTCGTACCTATGCCTAATCCTATCGGTTGATAGGGCGCATCATTGCTGGCATACAGGGTGCTACACCAGAATTGTATCATAAACAAGCGGCCAGTCACAGCTGGCGACAAGTTCAGGCAGCAGAGTCGCTTCAAACGTCACACCCTGAAGGTTTTGTCACGGCAGTGTTGCTCTCAGTTACGCTAGCAACCACCGCGTGCTGCCCCCCTCCCCCCCCAATGCACCTATATCAGGCCGAACCTCTCCTTCAGCCTTCCCTGCTACACGCCCGCCACGTGCGTCAACCGCATGCCCGCTGCACTCCGACAAGTGTGTTGCACCGTTCTTCTTCTTCTGGCTTGGATCACTCCAAGGCTCCCGTGATTATGACTTGACATCAAGGACAGGGGCGAACCACATGCAACAAGGGGTGTGGCTGGCCCAGCCGCGGCTTGGGCGGCTGGGCCTGCACTGCCACCGCTCGCCGCGCTCAGCATGACCCGCGCCACCTTGGAATGTGCCAGTATCGATGCTGTTTTCGAACGCCCCTCCGGCGCCTGTCGCGAAGTCACTTTTCCATTTGCGATGGGGGATGCCCGGGCTCGACTATGCTCAGCGTGAGGGCAGCGCCGCACCCCGGCCTGTCCACGTGGGGCTGGTCAGCGGCCCTGCTGGCCTCGGCCTCCCTTGCGTCGAGCACCCGCGCCATCAACTTCCAGCATGACGCCCCGCCTTGCCAGCAGGCTGTGCAGCAGCCGTCTCCCGCTGCGGCACCCCCCGCCAGGCACCCTGGGTGGCCGCCGCCGCCACCCTGGTCGCGTCCGGTGCTGGACATTGCAGGAGGTAGGCCTCAGGTGATGCGCAGCAGCATTGAGAATTGTGATGTAATATGAGTAAAGAACATGCATGGTGAGCCCATGGCAACAAAGCATCTCCAGGTGCTGCTGCATCCCACACACGCACGAGCCTGTTAACGGGCCGTTCACTATCAACCTTGCGACCCGTGCCACCCGCTCGCGCCCCTGCCCCGCATTACTTCCCCGCCAGGCGGCATGTGGTTCTACTGGAAAGCAGGCGTTCTGAGCTACCTGCAGCGCCACCACGACATGAGCGCTGTGCAGCTGCACGGCTCCAGCTCGGGGGCAGTGGTGGCGGTGCTGGCGGCCAGCGGCGTCGACTTAGAGCGTGCGGCGCAGCGCACGTGGGCGGTCATTCAGGAGCACGGCGCGCACGACAGGTGGGGCTGTCTGTACGGAATGAAGCTGCTATAAACTCCAACTGGCACGCTTGGAAAGAGGCATGCGCCGACTGTGTGGCTGGACGGGCAGAGCAGCTGCGCTGCACTCCTGCTGGGGCGCTTGGCGGATTGGTGGCACCCCCTGCAGATCTGCCGTTGGCGGCAGCAGGAATACATGCGTAGCCTAGTGTTGGGCAAGGGGCTGGCGTTTCACGGGAGGGACAGTGCACCCACCTGCATGTGGCCTTCCTCGGTGCAGGTTGCTGGGCATCCTGGGCGTGTGGGGCGCCATCGCGCGACGCTGCCTGGAAGAGCTGCTGCCAGAGGACTGCCACGTGCGGTGAGTGTGCAGGATGGACCTCCTCTGTTCTGGCTGCTTGTGCTGCGGCTGCGGCTGCTGTGTGCGGTCGGCTGCTGTTGCTGCTGCTGCCGCTGCTGCTGCTGCTGCTGCTGCTGCTGCTGCTGCTGTGTTCTGCTTTAAGCACGTCGTTGATGCTCAGCTATTATAACAGAGGGGCAGGGTGTCCACAGCCCAACATCATTATCATTACCCCCATCCTCTTGTGTCTGCAAACCCCGTGCTGCCACAGGTGCACAGGCCGCGTGCGGCTGCGCCTCACAGCCTGGCCCTCCCTGCAGCCCATCCACATGGAGCGCTTCCACTCAAAGGTGGGGGTACGATGGGGTGGGGTGTGACTACGGTGGGGGTACGACCGGGTGGGGTGGGGTGGAAATCAGGTGGGGGTATGATGGTGTTGGGTGGCGCGGAATGGGTGGGTCGGTAGTGTGTGTGTGTGGGGGGGGGGGGGGGGGGGGGGGTTGGAGGCCGGGGGTGGGGGGGGGGGGGGGGGGGGGGGGGGGGGGGGGGGGGGGGGGGGGGGGGGGGGGGGGGGGGGGGGGGATGTGGTTGCAGGCCAGGGGTTGGGACAGGGTGTATTCCTCCACCGGATGGACAATGGGAGCAGAGCTTGCTGGCCAAGGGTATGACGGAAAGCACTGTCCCGGGGGGGTGCGCAGCGCGCTGCGGGACACCGAAGGCTGCATGCGCAGGGCAGAGGTGGCTCCGTGCCTCACACCCTGCCTCCACCCTGGCCCCCCGTTCATTGTCGCTGTGTGCAGGCAGAAGTGATAGATGCCTGCCTTGCCTCGGGCCACTTGCCCTTTCTGTTGGACGGGCGGCTGGCAGCACGTGTGAGAGGTGCGTCTCCCAGCGCTGCGCCTGCTATGGCCTTCCCATCCCCGTGCTGACGCATGCCGGCTGGGATGGAGGCGAACGGAGGCGGCACGGTGCGAGGCGTAGCCACGTGTCGGCTGGCAGGCTAACAAGCTCGCGCAGGCCTGCTGCCCCCACCAGCAATGAACTTCGTTGAACTTCGTTGAACTTTGTTGAGTGGCCCTGCGGCCCCACCCCCGTCGCAGGCATGAAGGTCATGGACGGAGCCTTCTGCCGCTGGGCAGCCATGCTGCGGCATGAGCCAGGCAGCCTCCTGGCCCTTGCCTGCGGCGCACTGCGTGGGGGGCCGGCGGCTGCGCCCGGCACACCTCCACTGCAACCGCAGGCGCCGCTAGCAGGAGGAGGGGGAGCTTCACTGCAGCTGCCGGCGCAGTCCAGCAGCCGTGGAGAGGACCTGCTGCGCCCAGCTGCCTCAAAAGCTGGCCAGGCGGGCGGCTGGCGGCAGCCGTGGCCGGGAGGTGGGCAAGAAGGGGAGCAGGCACCTGTCCGGCGGCTGGTGCTGGACTACGTGCAGGACGACCGGCTGGGCCCCTTGCGGTGAGCGCTTTTGACTGAGGGCAGGCACTGGCAGCGGTGGCAGAGGTGGGGAGAGGGTTGTATGGAAAGACGTAGGTCACAGGCAGCTGGCTTGCTGGCACTGGCGTGCTCCCTGCAGCAGCCGTGCCCATCTGTTCCCACTGAGGACCTCCCGAGTACTGGCAGGCAGAGCAGGCAGGTCAGCCGGCCGAGCCGCCCCCGCTGCCCCCTTTCCCCCACCCAGCTCCGCCGCGCCCGCCCCGCCCCGCGCAGGATGCGGTTTGCTGCCGTGCGGCTGCGCAGCGCCCAGGGCGTGCAACAGCTGGTGGAGCGGGGGTTTGATTACGGGCAGAGGATGCACTCGCAAGGGGTGTGGGCGGCCTGGCTGTGCCGGGCATCATGATGACGCGGAGAGCGAGCGCACTCGCACCTCGTCAGGTGTGGGGCGGCACCTGTGGGGTGGGGAAGCACTGCTATCCATTTACTCGGGTCTTGAGCAGTGTCCCTTCTTTTGATGCATGCTAGTAACGACCCACTTTTGAATCAGCAAACCATTGCCCTCGTTTTGATCCATGAAACCACAGCACTGCCCATTTTGTTCGGTATGTTTTGTTCCATTAGTGGGCCCTGTTGCTTGTGCATTACTTTCACTTCATATCAAATCGGAACTGTACTACACCCTCGTGTATCCTCACATCTTGCCCTTGCGCTTCTTCGATCCTGTAAGCTCGGCTTTCCTACGATACTTGCCAAGCCCCCCAGATAGCACATCTCTGCGCCCGTCAAGCTGCTGGCAGCCTGGGCAAAGGCGGTGGCAGCTGGTCAGGGCGGCAGCGCAAGCACAGGAAGACACGCACCGTGCACGAGATCATCTGGCTCCTCCTTTTGCATCAGGAGGGCATCGACGTTACAATACGCAGTCGGAAGAGGGTGCCGCCGCATGCCAGCGAAGCTGCCGTATGCCAGCTATGCCCGGTGCCGCGCCACCGCCGGCGCCGCCCTGCCTGCTGGGAGCCTGGCGAGCAGCCAGCTAACCAGCACTCCGACTATCAACAGAAAGCTTCATAATAATAATTAAACAGCAAGCAGCAGCTCAACAGAGCAGGAGACCATCAACCGCTTGCTCGAGCGCGAGCGCGATATACTGCTCCTTGGCATTTGCTTGCTTCCTGGGCGCCGCGTTAGCCTTGGAAGATAACAGGCAGCTCGACCTGTGGCAAGGAGGATCTGTAGCAGCTCCAGAAATGAGAGTAAATTGCCAGCCTGGCGCGCCTTTGGCGTTGCACAAGGTCCTTGAAACCTCCCCCCTGCACACCTTCACCAGTCTGTAACATTCCAGAGCTCCGTGCTCAGCTTCATTTTCTGCCTGACTTGATCGCCTGCATCCGCGCCCTCTCACGCGTCAAACCCAGTCACTCCGGTTCCCCAATCGCCCGACATGTTCGTCCAGCGCAAGACTGACCCCGCCGTGGCCCGCGCCGAGCTCAAGCGCAACGTGACCATTTTCTTCACGGCCATGCTGGTCGTCAGGGCGGCGCCCTACTGCCTGGAGCTGCTGCAGGGGAAGTAGAAAGTTAGCCGGAGCGGACAGCTGCAGTCCGCGCCCCCACCAGTGAGTGCCGCCACTGCTGCCGCCGCCAGCAGCGGCGCTGCCTGCCACCCCGAGTGCCAGTCAGCTCTCCTCCTGGTCATTGAACGCTTGCCCAGCCTGATCACAGAGCGTGATATTGTGGCCTGCTCCGTTTCAGCCACATCTTGGCCGCACAGCCAGCCGCAACCTCCTGCGTACGTTCATCCCGCTGCACCACCTCACCTGCCTGTTCCCCTTCCCTTTGCCCCGCCCCTGCCCCAGTGTGCGGCATCTTTGGTTACTACAACCACCGGGTGCCCCGCACCCGCCGCGACATCCTGGACTGCCTCCTCACCGGCCTGAGGCGGCTGGAGTACCGGGGCTATGACTCTGCGGGGGTGTGCATAGACCTGCAGCCGCCACTCACGCCTGCCCGGGATGCTGACTGCGCTGCCGCTGCTGCCCAACACGGCGACGGCGCTGCGGCTGCTGCCACGAATGGGAGCGCGGCTGGCGTGGACGCCGCCCCGCAGGGTGCGCGGTTGCTGCGGGTGGTGCCGCTGCTGGTGTAGCTGCCCGCTCCCACTGCTTCGTCTTTCTGTCGTGCTCTCCCTCCTTGCCTGCTTCCTGCCTGCCTTCCTGCCTTGGTGCTGCTGCCGTTCCCTGTTGCCCATTCAGAACTCCTTCTTCCACCACATAATTGCCTGTTACTGGCCATTCCCTCTTGCCTGTTCCATGGGCACGCTGGGTGCAGCGTGTAAACACTCAAAACGCCGGTGGCACTCAGAAAAAGCCAGCTAGCTTTCTAGCTACATAGCTAGCCCCACAGACCCTCAGCAATGCGAAAGCAGAACCAGCAGCAGCAGCAGTAGTGGCAGGAGGAGAGGGCTGTGCAAGGCTTCGAGGCTGGATGTGGCCCTAAGCCCATGCCCGCGCCAACCCACCCACCACCCGCCATGCGCAGGCCCACCAACCCACGCCCTGTATAGGCGCCTCTGCCGCCCCTCCCGCATCACAAGTCCCAGTCCCCACCCCGGAAAGGCTGCTGTCCTTGAGACTGCCGGTGACCAACGGTGTTTGTTTGTTTGTTTGTCGTATGTTCCGTGCTGCCTGCAGGCGGCGCCGCTCCTCCCCTGGTCATCAAGTCCAGCGGCAAGATTGCTGAGCTGGAGCGCCAGGCGTACGACGAGCTGGCGGAGCGGAAGGTGGGCAGAAGCTGGGGCAGCTGGGACGAAGCTGGGGGGAGGCTGAAGGGACCGGGCGTGTGGCAGGACAGTTTTGAGCTGGACAGGAAGGTGTGGGGGCACCGGCGGCCCGCCGAGGGGCAGCCAATGGGTGTGTGTGATGTGGCAGCACAGCATGAGGACAGCACCGTGGTGCCGGGCGTACAGTACATGCTGATATTGCTGGCCTGCAGTTGAAGCAGCTTGCAGATGAATCTGGCCTGTTTGCACGCATGTGCCCTTGCCCGCGATGTGGTCCGGCTGCCGCCCACCAACGCATTGCCCTCCTCCCCTCCCATCAACGCCTCCTGGCCTCCCCCTCCCCCTCCCCTGTGTCTAGTCTTTGCAGCTTCACGCAAGCACCCTTTGTTTGAAGGCCTTGCAACTTCACTTGCACCTCCCCTGTGTGCCTCCCACCCCGCCAGGTGGACCTGTCGAGTGTGTTTGATGCCCACGTGGGCATCGCGCACACGCGGTGGGCCACCCACGGCCCGCCCACCCCCCAGAACGCCCACCCCCACGTCTCCTCCCCCGCCCACGAGTTTGTGGTGGTGCACAACGGCATCATCACCAACTACAAGGCGCTGAAAGGCTTCCTGGTGAGAGGGGGCACAGGGCACAGGGCACAGGGTGAGGAAGGGGTGCGGGGGATGGGCGGGTGCTTGGGAACTCAACAGGTGCGGCAGGAAAGCACCAGGAAGGCGCACAACAGGCGTCTTCACAAACCACCGAGGTGCCCGAGGGATTTCTGGTGAGAGGGTGGGCAGCAAATGCTTGCCCTGCTTTTTGGTCGGCATCGCCCTTCTCGAACCGCCTGCAACATCACCTGGCCGCTGCTCGCCACACACTCTCACTCTTGGCCGCCCTCCTCCTGCTTGCCCTCTCCGTCTCCCTCCCGTATGCAGAAGAGTGGCGCTGTGTGGGCTGGCTGGCCAATGGGCCTGCCCCCCTGGGTAGCAGGGGTATCGGCCTCATCCCCCAACTTACGCCTCTACCTCAACACCTGTGCCCTTCTCCCACATGCCCGCATGCCCGCTGTTGCCGTCCTATTTGGTACATGCAGGCTGGCAAGGGTTTTGTGTTTGTAAGCGACACTGACACGGAAGTCATTCCCAAGGTGACTGTGCGTGAGGGGGGCTGGGGGCTGGGGGGTGCAGCTGCCGGGGATGGCAGAGGGGGCAGGAAGTGCAGGGGCAGCAGGAGATGAGTGGAGATGAGTGGCAAGCGCAGCCTGCCTGCTGTCCACAACTGTTCAACACAATGCCATTTTTCATCAACCCGTGCAGCTCTGCCAGTACGTCTACGGCAGCTACTCGACCAAGGTCCCGCTCAGCGAGGTGGGTGGTACCGCAGGTACTGCGCTGTTGGGTGTGCACTGCTGGCAGAGGGAGTGCATTTCTGAGGAGATGGGTGGGCACTCTCGCCTGCCCTGCCTGCTGTGCGTGCTTTGCGTGCTTTGCAGCTGGTCGTGGATGTGATGGGGCAGCTGGAGGGCGCCTACTGCGCCCTGCTGGTCACCGCCGACCCACCTGCTGCTCCTGCTGAGCTGTCCATCCCCTGCTGTGCCCGCTGTGCCTGCTGTGCATGGACGTCATGGGGCAGCTGGAGGGCGCCTACTATGCCTTGTGCTGCTTGCTGCTGATTGACACGCTGTGCCTGCTGTGCCTTCTACCCCCTGCTGTGCCTGCTGTGCAGCTGGTCATGGACGTCATGGGGCAGCTGGAGGGCGCCTACGCCCTGCTGGTCAAGAGCACGCACTACCCGGCAGAAGTGGTGGCCTGCAAGCGCGGCTCCCCACTCATCCTGGGGCTGCGCTCTGCGGCCACGCACGCGCCGGGGGCACGCGAGCGGGGGGCCGGTGGCGGCGGCAAGAGCCAGGCGGTGGAGGGGCTGGAGTGCTTCTTTGCGTCGGATGCCTCGGCGGTGGTGGAGCACACCAAGAAGTGAGAGGCCGAGAGGGAAGGGGAGCTTGCAAGGGAGTTGTTGGAACGTGCGGTGGTTGCAAGCTGGAGGGGAGCGCCGCGTGAGCGGAGCAGGAGCCGGAAGGGGTGCGGAGAGACAGTGAGGAATGATGGGGAGGAGTGTGCAGCGGTGGTGGGCAGGGGAGCCAAACGAGACGGCGCAGCAGCGCCCCGGTAACCTCCGCGGCACACTCACCCAGCCAGCCCTCCCGCCGCCCCCTCCCCGCAGGGTCATCGTGCTGGAGGACAGCGACGTGGTGCACCTGCAGGGCGGCGCCTACACGCTGTTCAACGCCGCCGAGCGCAACGCTGAGCTGGCGGGCGGCGCTGAGCTGGCGGGCGGCGGCGGCGGCGGCGGCGGCGGGCGGCCTCGTGTGGCCCCCCAGGTGTCCCGGGTGCTTCAGACGCTGGAGATGGAGGTGTCGCAAATCATGAAGGTGGGGCCCTCCCTGCCTGTTTTCCTCAGGGTCAATCGAGGGTCCTCATAATTTTTTGGGTGAGAAGGACGCCCTGCTGCAAGGCGGTTACGACCACACCACATGCTGCAACCCTCACTGTCCTCCTCCCGACCTCAATCGTCTCCTACCCTTACTCCATTCCGCGGTCCCCACCCCACTCCCTCCTCTCCTGCAGGGCGGCTACGACCACTACATGCAGAAGGAGATCCACGAGCAGCCAGAGTCCATCTTCCAGACGATGAGGGGGCGGGTCAAGATGGCGGCGGCAGGCGACGGCGCGGTGAGTGGGGGCCGTGGGGAGCGGGCCACGGGCGACAAAAAGTGGCATGTGGCAGCGGCGCGGTGGGCCCCGGCGGGGCCCCGGGTTGACCTTGTTTTGTGCATGCACCACGACGACAAGCTCCCCCTGCCTCTCAGCAGCTCTTAACTTGGAACCATTGTGCCTTGTTTGGATGCGCAGGGCGCGGGCGTGGACCCGTACCGCGAGCAGCGCATCAAACTGGGCGGGCTTGCGGAGCACCTGGAGGCGATGCGCAGCGGGCGGCGCATCATGTTTGTGGCGTGCGGCACATCCTACCACGCCTCCCTGGCCGCCAGGTGAGCAGGCGTTGCTGGGGACATGCGGTCAAGGCTGCTCTTGGTGGGGTGGGCAAGGCGGGCTGGTATCGTGTTTTACGGGATGCGCCACGTCTCACCACGTTTTGCTGGCGGTCGGGCGTGCCATGGCAGGCGCTGGGCTGTAGGAGCTGCCGCTGGCTAGGGAGTCGGCACGCGCGTGCACCCCTCCTCCACTCGCAGCCCTGGCAGATGCCGTCGCTGCATCCCGTCCCCCTCCCTGGCCATCCGCCCTGCTCCCTCTCTGCTGCCATGCGCGCGCTGCCCGCAGGCAGATGGTGCAGGAGCTGGTGATCGCACCTGCATTCCCGTCCCCCCTTCCCACACAAGTCACCCCCCTGCTACCTGCTTGCCCCTTTGTGGTTCCAACGCTGCAGGCAGACGGTGTAGGAGCAGGGGAGCATTCCCAACCTCCCCTCCTAACTAAGTCACCCCCGCTCTGCTACCTGCTTGCTTGTGTGTTGTGGTTTCAATGCTGCAGGCAGACAGTGGAGGAGCTGGCGAGCATACCCAACCTCCCCTCCGACAAACCAAGCCCCCTGATTGTGCTTTCACAATGCTGCAGGCAGACGGTGGAGGAGCTGGTGAGCATACCGGTGGCGTGTGAGCTGGCGTCAGACCTGCTGGACCGGCGCTGCCCCATCTTCCGGGACGACACATGCGTCTTTGTGTCCCAGGTGCGCATTAGGAATCTAGATGAAGTTGCGTTTATGGGGAGGGCAAGGCCCCATTTTCCCGGGACGACACGTGCGTCTTTGCCTCCCAGGTCGGTTCTCACACCTTGCACTGTTTACTGTAAGTATATGAGAGGGGGCTACCCCGTGTCGCAATGCCAAATGCGTCTCTGTGCCCCTTCCCCATGAAGCCTGGCGAGACGGCAGGCACCCTGGCGGCGCTGGGGTATGCGCCTAGAGCAAGCACCATGCCATGCGTGACCGTTGTGAGCAAGCAATGCACCCCTTCCTTGCCTTGCTCGTGCGCAGTCCGGTGAGACGGCGGACACGCTGGCGGCGCTCGAGTACGCCAAGGCGCGGGGCGCGCTGTGCGTGGGGGTGACCAACACAGTGGGCTCCGCCATTGCCCGCTCCACGCACTGCGGCGTACACATCAACGCGGGTGAGGCGGGGGGGGCGGGGCTTGGGGTGGGACACGGCGAGGTGAGCAAGGCAGGGGGCAGCGTGGCAGGTGCCTGCTGTGGTGTTGGCAGCACAGTGTTCATCCTCGCACCCGCCTCCCTGCCTGCCTGCCCAGCTGCTTACGTGCCTGCCTGCCTGCCTGCCTGCCTGCAACTTCTTCCCTTCTTCCCGCTTCCTGCCTGTCTGCCCACCTGCTCACTTGCCTGCGACCTTGTCCCTTGCCTCCCCTGGCAGGCTGCGAGATTGGCGTTGCCTCCACCAAGGCCTACACCTCCCAGATCGTGGCCATCACGATGATGGCGCTGGCGCTCAGGTGGGGTGCACAGTGCCAGCAGGGCACAGCAGGGCACAGCAGGGCACAAAGCAGGGCTCAGCAGGGCACACGGCAGGGCGCACAGCTGGGCACTGCAAGGTGGCAGGGCAGGGATTGAATTTGGAACACAGGGCACGGTAATTTCAGCGTGCACTTAGGTGGGGTGGACAGTGCCAGCCGGGCGCATGGTAGGGCGGGGGTTGGGTTTGCCGCAACACTGGTCACGATCATGCACCGTGCGCTCAAGTCGGGGGACGATGCCATCAGGACTCGACAGCCAAGCGCGGCCAGACCCACACGTGCCAACCCACAGCGGTGCACCAGCTGCTGACCTGGACTGTGCCTGCTCACGTCCCATTCCCACTGTCCCTCCCACAGCGAGGACTCCATAGCCAAGCGCGACCAGCGGGATGCCATCATCGACGGCCTAGCGGCGCTGCCCGACAAAATACGGCAGGTGCGCTGTGGTGTGCTGCGCTGCCTGTGCTGCGCTGTGCTGTGCTGCCTGACAAGGCGCCCCAGGTGCAGCCCGCTGCGGCGTGCCGTGCGACACCCTGACTGGAGAGGTGGGCGGGAGGGTCCTATCTGGGCAGGCTCTCCCCATCGTCACACCCTGCTGCTGCCGCGCCCTGGCCTTCTCCCGCTCTCCCGCCCGTCAGGTGCTGCTGGCTGAATAGAGAGATGCGCCTCTCCCCCTTGTAGGCTGCTCCTGTCCCTTCCCTCCTGCCCCCTGCTCACCCCCCTCCCTCCGCCCTGCTGCCCCCGCAGGCGCTGCTGCTGGATGGCGAGATGCGGCGGCTGGCGGGCACCCTGAAGGAGGAGACCTCGCTGCTGGTGTTTGGGCGGGGGTACAACTACGCCACCGCCCTGGAGGCAGCCCTCAAGGTGGGGCGGGGGGAGGCCACTTGCTTGTGACCTTCTTAGAACGTAGAGTCTGACAGGGGCTGCTGGGGGCACAGATTTGCGACCGGTCTGAGGCAGCCCTGGAGGTGGGGGCAGGGGGCCGCTGACCCGGGCACCCGCTTCCCTGCTCTTCGTAGCAGTCTAGTCTGGCTGTTGGACGCCAGCAGAGCGGGGCACGCCCCTTCCCCCTTCTCCCCCGCTGCCAAAGGCGGCCTAAGCAGTGCCCCGTCCCCTGCCAGGGCCCCCTGTGGATGTATACAGAACAGGCCCTGCCGCCGCCTGTCCATTAGAACCGCCTGCAAGTCAAGGAAGTGGCCTCATGCAAGCTGCCTTGATCTGCATTTAACCGATCCCTTACCTTATTGCCTTGTCCTGCTGGCTGCAGGTGAAGGAGGTGGCCCTCATGCACAGCGAGGGCATGCTGGCGGGCGAGATGAAGCACGGCCCGCTGGCGCTGGTCGACGAAGTCATGCCCATCCTGGGTGCGCTGCCAGGGAACAGCGCTGCCAGGGAACAGGGCTGCCAGGGAACTGTTGCGTGTGTATGCACACCGAGGAGTGGGGTAGGTGGCATGGCTGGCTCTGGTGGACGCAGTCGCGCCCACCGTCATTTAAGTTCAACTTTTCTTGCCCCGTCCACATCCCGGTGCAGTGATCGCCACCCGGGACGCCATGCATGTCAAGATGCTGTCGGTCATCCAGCAGCTGCTGGCGCGCGGGGCCCGCCTGCTGGTGGTGTGCAACGAGGGGGACGAGGAGATGGAGGAGCTGGGGGCCACGAAAAAGTGCAGCCTCATACGCGTGCCGCAGGTGAGGCGCGGGGCGGGGCGGTACATGCCTGGTGGGCGTGTGCGTGCGGGTACATGGCTGGTGGGCAGGGCAAGGGCAGGGCAGTGCGCTGCACGTTTCAGAGGAAGGGTGTGTGCGAGAGGAGCTATGTGCTGCGCCCAGGCCCCTGCCTGCCCTGCCTGGCGCTGTGCTCAGCACTTGCTGTGGTGAGCAGTCGCGGCCCCCAGCCGGGCCTCACACCAGCGGCCGGCCGCACTGCCCACCCCCGCTGCCCTGCTGTTGCGATCCCCCGGTCCCCGCTTTCCCGCCTCCTCACTGCTCTGTCCCGCCCTGCACCACAGTGCCTGCCTGCCTGCCCACCCGCCTCTCACTGCCCTGTCCCGTCCCCCGCTGCCCACCGCCCGCTGCCCCGCTCGCAGGTGGTGGACTGCCTGCAGCCGATTGTGAACATCGTGCCGCTGCAGCTGCTGTCATACCACCTCACCTGCCTGCGGGGGCACAACGTGGACCAGCCGCGCAACCTGGCCAAGTCGGTGACCGTCAACGAGGAGAGCTGAGCTGGCAGGGTGCTGAGCTGGCAGGGTGCTGAGCTGGCAAGCCGCCCATGCGCACACGTGGCTCCCTGCCCTCCTGTGCGTTGAAGGTTGATGGGGAGGGCTGAGCTGGCGCCAGCAGGGCGCACGCTGAGCTTAAAACTGTTGTGTTGATGTTGCACCCCTCTAGCGCGCTGTGCTGCGGCATGGCCCTGCACTGCCCACCGATTGCCGCTCTCCTGGTGCCTCGCCATTGATCGTGCTCATTTGTTCCGCCCCCCTGGTGCTGCTTCTGCATTTTACAAACCTGCTGTTGCTGACTTATTCTGCTTCCACACTCTGAGCTGTCTCGTATGGATTCATGTAGCCATCGTGCAAGGCCCGTGGGCATGAGGCCTGGTTGAGAGGGCACTGTACGGGACGGAAGTTGAAAGGGCACCCCTGCCCGCCGCCCCAGCAACGCGCCCCCGCTCGGTCTGCTTGTGCCAGCACCGGGTTTTCCGTGAGTCGCAGGTCTTTTACTAGGTGTACCCACAGGGTGGAGGGTGCAAGGGTTGGGGGCCCTGGCAGTCGCCAGGCTGGTGTGGGCCGCCAGGACTGCCGGCGCACTAACCCAGTACGGTGGGGGTATCCGGGGTGCTGGTGTGGGACTGGAGTGGGGGCTGCGCCGCATGTGGGGGCGACAAAATCCGAGAGTATGGACGATGCGCATGTCCAGGCAGGCCCTAGGGTCTGTTGCGAGCTGTGCGCCTAGCCCAAGAGTATCCCGGGCTGGCGGGAACTGGCAGGAGCTGAAGCAGAAGGAGGGGTCATTTTGAACGAGGCAGTCCCGGCAGTGCCCTCTGCGACCCTGCCTGCTTGAAATGCTCTAAATGCTAAAGTGCTTGCGCGCACAGAAGTGCGGAAGGCGAGTGGAGCGTCGGAACCATTCGAATTTGCCCTAGCAATGCGGCAGTCACGGACCGAGAACTGGAAAGCATAAGCGAACTGGACTACTCTGTGCGCTCGTTGCCGCCCCATCCTCTCCACCGTAGCGTCGGTAGCTCGTAACAAGCTTGTAGGATTGTGCACTTCTAGCAGGGTAGGATCGTGCGTGCAGTACTCCCGTGTTTCTTTGGCGGGAAGCCTGAACTGGAGCCCTGGGCGTGCCGGCACTCCCTATCGCGATGCCCTGCTCCCTTCGCCTTTGATACACGGCGGTGGAGGACCCCAGCTGCGCTCTGCGCGGAGGCGTGGCTGGGAGCCAAAGCGCAACTCTGTAGGGTGTGCTCCATCGCCCACCCGTGAAGGTAAGCGGCGCTGGCAGAGGTAGATAAGCCCATCAAGCATTGGCGGGGGTGCGCAGAGAGGCGGCATGGCGGGCACAGAGGTGCATGGCGGGCCTGCAGCCCCCCAGGGAGGCCAAGGCGCCGCCTTTCACTGACATCGACCCCTCGTGCCTCTTGTGCGGACTGCCTGATTGCAGAGGGGGGCGCCGGAACACCGATCACCGCGGTGTGGGGTTTCGAACATGCACCCGCACCAAGCATTCCCTGCCCCGGCGTACACCTTCCACCAACAGGGGGTGCCGCTAGATGGCGGCTGCCACCCAACATACCCGATCCAGCAGCCGCAGGCGTGCGGGGTGCCTTCCCTCCACAGGCCGCCCTTGCCCTCGGGCCCCCAGCAACCCCTGGCGCAGCGCGCAGGTCCTCATAGCAGCCTGACACACAGCCTGCAGCAGCAGGCGTCGGGGGCCAGCCAGGCGGCGGCTGCAGTGCGCCGTCCCGCGCTGGCTCCTGCCGTCGTGCCGCCGCAGCTGCCGCCCTTTGCCGCCCAGGCGCCCGCGCTGGCGGCTGTGCAGCAGCCGCAGCAGACCGCAGGCCCTCTGTACCCCGGCAGCTGGCAAGCCTACGCGCAGCTGGTGCAGGCGCAGCAGCAGCAGCAGCAGCAGGTGGCAGCGTACGGCCTGCCCGTGGGGTCGGCGGCGGCCGCCGCCCCCTGGCCCACCCTGCAACCCCACGCCAGCTCATATCAGCTCTTTCAGGACGGTGCTGGCGCCGCTGCTGGCGCGTGTGCAGCGCAGCAGCCGGCAGCGGCGGTCGCCGGCGCGCAGCAGGAGAGCGGCAGGCGCGTGCGGCGGCGGCGCCCCACCGCCCGGCGCAGCCTGCTCAATTTGTTTGACGCTGCGGCTGCCGTGGAGGACTCCTCAGAGCTCTCTGACGACTCGGACAGTGAGTGCCTGATGGGTGCTGCATGCCTGCCTGCCCTGGGGGTGGGCCCCCCTGCCTGCTGCCTGGGCCGGGGGCTGGGGCGGTACATACCGCACGATTTCCAGGATCCCGTACCAGCGATCAAACCAGGGCAGTGCAGCGCGGTCGATGCATGCAGGCGGCGTGTTGTACATACCACCTGAGTACTACCCAAGTTGCGCTGGCCTTTTGCATCCCGTGGACTGTGTGCAGCCGCCGCAGCAGCAGCCGCGTCGCTGTTGCACGCACGTGTTCAGATCTTGCCGCCGTCGCCGGTCTGCTGCTGCTGCTGCTGCTGCTGATGCTGCTGCTGCTGCTGATGCTGCTGCTGCTGATGATGATGATTGCCGCGCGCGAGAAACGAGCGTGCTCCGCTGATGCCCGCCCTCCTGCCCGTCCCCCGCCGCTCCTCTGCCCCCTGCAGGCGACTGCGACGTTGTGATGATGAGCAGCCAGGACTCTGTCCAGTCGGCTGCCACCACAGCGCCCTACCCGGCTCCCTTTGCCGTCTCTCCCGGCACGCCGTTTGGCACCGCCTGCTCCGACTCCCTCCCCTCCCCCGCCGCCTGCGGCACGCCCTGCTTGGCCGCCGAGGCCGGCAGCCCAGCGGGCACCCCCCCGCCCGAGGCGCGCACCGCTGGCGCCTCCCTGGCGGCGGGAGACCACATGCTGCCGCTGCAGCACCTCCTCATGTCGGAGCGTGCCCAGCATCTGACTGCCCTGGAGGTCAAGGCAATTGTATACAAGGTGAGGCAGGGGGAGGGCGCGCAAGGCTGGGTGGCTAGAGGTTGTTAACCCGTGATGGTGGGTGAGGCAACCAAGTGGGGGGTGTGGATGGGAGGCTGGCCTGCAGGCGGGCTCTTGGCGGCACGCAGGGCAGCCTGTGCTGCTGCCTTGCTGCCTGCTGCCCCCTCCCCCCGACCCCTCCTCCACTCTTCCCGCGCCTCCCACCGCCTTTCCATCTCTGTCTTGTGGCTGCTGAACCCTGCTCCTGCTGCCTTCCCGATTGACCGCCGCCCCTCCTGCTTCCTTCACCCTCTCCACGCTGCACACCCCTGCCCACCCCCTCCCTACCACCCCCGTCGCTTCCCCCCTGCCGCTGACCTGCCAAAGCCGCGCCCTCCTCCCGATTGCTCCCCCACTCCTCTCCCTCCCAAACCCCGCCCTCTCCCATGCCGCCGCCCCGGCCATGCCACGTCTTCCTCCACCTGCTTCCACTCCCACCCCCCCTTACAACCCCACCTCCTTTCCTCCCGCCCGCCTGCCAGGTGGCCGCTGACCTGGCGGAAGTGCACGATGCCGGCATGCTGCACCGCCACGTCACCATTGCCTCGGTTGGCCTCTCGCGCTCCGGCAACCTGGCCACCGCGCGCCTGATGGGGCACCCCTACAACGTGGAGGCGGGCCCCGGGTGAGGGAGGAGGTGGAAGGGGGCAGGCATCTCCAGCATGTGAAAGCCACCACCCCAGCAAATGTCCCAGCACATCTCCCACTTACTCTCCCAGCAGGGCAGGCGCAGCGGGTGCCCCTCGTGACCTTGCCTTGCCCTGCTTCTGTGACTGACTGCGTGCCCCAGGCGGCCCGCGCAGCCCAGCGCCCGCCCGCCGGCCCTCCCAGCCCTGCCCTGCCCCTCCACCAGCCTGCCTCCCCCTCACCCCGTCACCCTGCAACCCCCTCCTCCTTACTTGCGCCCGCAGGCGACGGTACACCGGCGGCAAGAAGGCCGGGGTGGACGCCTACCTGGCACCCGAGCTGGCGCGCTGCCCCTCCGACTGCGTCGCCTACACCCCCGCCGGTGCGCGCCCCCCGGCCCCCCAAACACACGTGCATGCTGCACTTCAACACCACCCTGGCCCCGCTCCTGCTCCCGCTCTTGCTCCCGTCGTGAGGCTCACTGCACCGCCCTTCCGTGGTCGGCGCGCCCGCACGCGCCTGCCCCTTGCCCCCTTGCCCCCCTCCCCTGCCCCCACCCGCAGGCGACGTGTGGTCCCTGGGCATCGTCCTGTTTGTGCTGCTCAGCGGCAGCCACGTGCCCTTTGGCAACCGCGGCCTCTGCTGGACCTCCATCCCCAACATGCCGGGCACACAGGAGCCGGTGGACAAGATGCAGCGATGGCTGGAGGTGAGGGGAGGCGGGAGGGGAAGAGGGACTGTGTATATGGGACGGCCATTTGGGGCAGGCCGGGGCCCTCTATGGGTGTGGATTGCCAGAGCTCCATGCGCCAGATTGGCTCGGCATCCCCCGCCGGGGGGGCTGCCTGCCGCCCACCGCCCCCCACCCCCCTGCCTTGCATTCCACACCAGCACGCCCTAGAATGACGCGCGATGTGCCTGGGTTCGCACATCCGGCGCCGCCCGGCCCCACCACCGCTTGTGCGTCCGGACACGTTACCCTTCGACACTTTCCACACCTCATCGTGCGCCCTCCTCAACCCGCAGGAGCACCTGGTGTGCAAGCTCAATGTGATCAACCAGCTGCGGACCAGCCAGGAGAAGGGCAAGGCGCCGCTGGTCGCCGGGCCGGTGAGCCAACAACGGAGGGGGGCCTGAGGGCGTGGGCGCAGGCGGGCTGGGGCGTATGCTGGAGGGGGGCCTGAGGGCGTGGCTGAGGGCGTGGCATGTGAGCGCGCCGTGCTCGGCAGGCGCAGGCGCGTGGCGGTGCCGCCCGCCGCTCTCCCGGCTGCTGTCCGCCCTTCCTTTTTTTTCTTTTCTCCGCCTGCCCTGCCTCATTGCGTGCTGCTCTCCTCCCTGCTGTTTGCTCGCTGGGCTGCGTGCAGGAGATGCGTGTGGTGGGCGTGGATGCCGCCGCCTGCGACCTGCTCCTGCGCCTGCTCTCAGCCGACCCAGCCGCCCGCCCCACCGCCCGACAGGTGCGCCCGCATGTCGCCAACCGTGCACCTGCACGACACGGCTTGCATGCCCTCCCTCCTTCTGCACGCCGAAATGCCTAGCTAGCTTGCCAGCTGGGCCGTAACTGAGATAGCCCAGGACCCTGGCCCCCGGCCTCAGCACTCCTGCTGGCTCCTGCCTGGCTCCTGCCCCGTCCTGCCCACTCACCCGCTGCCCTCCGTCCCATCGCCTCCCCCTCCCCGCCCCCACCTACCCACCCACCCACCCACCCACGCGCAGGTGCTGCGTCACCCATGGCTGCTGGAGGTCGAAAGCCTGATCCCCTCCCCCAGCCCGCAGCCCGCCGCCTCCCCAGCCTGCCTGGCCTCCCAGCCCAGCCCCGGTTTCGAGGCCAGGCTGGACAGCGCTGCCTCTGACCTGGCCTGCCTGGGCTTCAGCCCCGCCACTCCCAACGAGGATGTGCCCGCCGCCCCTGGCGCACGCGCGCTGCTGCGGTGAGAAACTTGGCAAGGGGTGTGTGTACGGATTGTGTAGGCCGGCTGCGGCAAGACATGATGAGTTGCCGGGGAGCGCTGCCGGGGTGCCCCGCTCGTGCTGCCTGTGCTGGGCGCCAGGGAGGGTCGCCGAGTGGTGCTTTGGTCAGACAGGGTGGGCACCGCACATTGCTTTCCAAAGCCTGGCACGGTGCCCCACGATCGTGATGGGTCAGCCAGCAACCGCCCCCTCTCTAGCACTCCTCATGGCCACCCGGCACCAAGCGTGGGCGCCGTCGCTGTGCATTCGCTGCGCACCCGGCCTGACACCCCGCTGCTCTGCATGCTGTGCTGCGCTGTGCCACCCGTGCAGGCGGTCCAGCACGCTCTCCGTCTCCAGCTGCGACTTCCATTTCGAGTCGTGCCCCCCCGGCTGCGGCTTTGGCGCCGGCCCACGCCCGGGCTCCGGCATGGGCGGCGGCGGCAGCAACTGCAGCTCTGCTGGCACCTCCAGCGCCTGCCTGGCGGAGCTGCCGGCCCCCAGCGCCGCCCCCCGCCCCGCCGCCATCCCGGAAGCGCCCGCCGCCGCACCCCGGCAGGCGCCGGCACCGGTGCCCACACACAGCGGGCAGCGCCACGCCAACAGCTTGCTCCTGGGGGATGGCACCTCCCTGCAGCTCCTGTGTCCCGACACTGCTGCCGCGCTGGCGGCCAGCGGCCTGCTGCCCGACCTGTCTGCCTCTGCCCACACGTCCGGCTTCCAGACGCTCGGCTTTGCCGTGCAGCCTGTGGAGGTGGAGGTGGAGGGGCGGCGCATGCAGCTGTCGGCCATCCACGCCGTGTTTGACGTGCAGGGGCAGCCGATGCTGTGCGCGCAGGTGCGTGCGCGTGCAATCGTGTGTGTGCGTGTGCATGTGTGATGTGCTGTATGCTGTGTGTGCTGTGTGTGCTGTGTGCTGTGTGTGCTGTGTGCGTGCATCCCCTTGCGCGTGTATGTGCGGGGCCTATGTGCTGCACTGCTGGTCAGCCCTTGCCTGGTGGGTCGGGCCAAGTTCCGGCGCTGGTTGTGCTCTTCTGCCCCCTTCCCCCTCCCCCTGCTTCAGTTCAGAAGCCACAGTCCACCTCCGGGCGCCTGTACCCACAAAATGCATAGGCATGTAGCTGCCAGCTGCACCTGCGCCCTTGCCTGAGCCAAGGCCCCCCCTGTCCCCCCTGCCCCTCCCTGCAATGCAGCCTGTGGCAATCACGCAGCAGCTGTCCATCGGCGCGGCACTACAGGCGCCGCCGCCGGCCCCCGCCGCTGCCCCGGGCGCTGCCGCCGTAGGGTGCAACCCCGACCTTGGGACAAGCGCGCCCATCCTGCCGCTGCTGGCCCGCATGCTGCAGAAGCAGCAGTAGGCAAGCAAGCGCAAGCAGGCAGGCGGTATCGCCCCGCCAGGGCCCCGAGTCTGCCCTGAAGGCGGCGGGTGGCGGCCATGCTGAGCATGCTGAGATCCATGCCATGCCGCCCGCCCCCAAGTCTCCACATGCCCCCCACACTTGCCGCACCCACGTGCGCATGCATACCTCATCATCTGTCCGATTGCACGCATGCCCACCGCACGCGACCCAATCTACCTACTCCTGCGGTACCAAGCTGGTTAACCCCTTCATGCTGCTTAAGCGCCGCCAGCGCGTGCCGACGCACGCCGCGGCGCCGGCTCGCCGCGCCTCCAGATGCCACCAGCCCCTCGTACCCCCCCCTGTCCCACCATTGTCACCTGCCCCCGCCATACATACGCCGCCATGCTCACTCACACACACACACACACACGCACACAGCGCCCCATTCTTCCCAACGCCCCCACGCCCCCTCTTCCCCACATGTACTTCCTCATAAACTATAATCCGCGCACTTGCCAGCAGACTGCTGCCGCAGCGCCCGCATGCAAGCTCCGCTCCCCAGCTTCATGCGCCCAGCACTTGTTCTCACGCCCCGCCCCCGCTCCTGCCTTCCCCTCACACCCACCCCGCCCGGCATGCGCCCCGAATGCAGCGCCGCTGCCGGCGCCCACCCCTGTCCCCACCCCGCTCTTGTCCCCACCCCTTTTTTGCGAGCTGCTCCTTTCCTGCCAGCACCGCCCCGCGGCTGGCCCCTGCGCTCACCCTCGCCCGCCGCGGGCTACTACTGCCACGCACTCCCCCCTCCCCCTTCTTCCCTCCAAGTAAATTTGCTAGTGCCCTGCTGCGCGCTATTGGGCCCCGGCCGCCGCCCAGCACCACTTTTTGCCACTTTTATTTTCACTGTTGTTTTTTGGGGCACGTGAGGCGACCGGGACGGGCACCTGCCGCACACCCGCCCTCTCCCTCGAGCCCACAGGGCCCAGCCCACCCCCCGTCTCCCCAGCCCCCCGCTCCCTCCCACCCGCTCTTCCCCAACCCCTCCGGCGCGGCCAGGGGGGGCGCCCCCCTTTCAGGCCGAATCCCTCTTGCGCCTGCTTGCTGCAGCAGCGCAGGCCATCAGAAGCCATTTGGTTACGCCACTCCCGTCCCTGGAAGGAATCCCTTTTCGTAATGCTCGGCAAGCGGCACCGCCGGGCTCTTGCCAGCCCGGTGCAGCCAGGAGGCGGGCGCCTCGAGCCCCTCTCCTCTTTGATCCTTTTCCCGCCTTCTCCCGGCCCCGCGCTTCTTCTTCTTCTTCTTCAGAGGGTTCCCAGTCCTGCGTTTTTGAAGGACCCGACCGCACCCCACCTTGCCGCTTCCCTCGCGCCCCGTAGAACAACCAATCCACATCGCCCGTCTGTGCCCTCCCCCTCGGCCCCCTGACGTTTCATTCCCCCCACCCCCCTCCCACCCGAACGCCCCAGCCCACCCCCGTGCCCAGCCTGCCCAATCAGTGTGCTCTGTGCTGATGTGGCAGCGCACATGGTTGTTTCATTACCTGCCAGTCATCCGCCCACTGCTTCTTCCAGTTGAGCGAGGGGGAAAGTCTGCACTCGGCAGCAGCAAGCAACCCATGCGCCCCACACCTACTTACTCACCCTGCGTGCCCGCCAGCCCTCCATCCACAACCCCACCCCGGCCCCCGCTCCCCACCCTCCACCGCACCCCCTGCTTCGAGCACGCTTGCACCAAGCCCTGGGCAGTCTTGTGCCTGCCTCCCAACTCCCAGCGCCTCCCCTGCCTGCGACAGAACAAACGAACAAGCGTCACCTTATGTAGCAGCAGTGCGCATCCCTGGCCGTCGCTCCAACACCCCCTCCCACCCAAACCCTACTGTTCCTCGCCTCCACCTCTTTCCACACCCCCCCAGCCTGCCGTTGTGCCGTCCCCTCGTAACCCGCTTCTTTCTTGTTCTTGCTCTTGATCTAAAACGTAGCGCCTGCCTGTCAGAACACTTTTCCCTCGCACTGAGAAGATGATCGGTGAATCCTTCTTCCAAAGCCCCTCCCCTCCCCACACTTCCACCCAACCACCCCGCGCTTGGCCCTGCCCATCTTGCAAGCCCGCGGGATGTCCTCCACCCCCTGCCTGGAACCCACCCCCTGCCGCCCAAACTCCCCCCTATCTTACCGTCACGTCAAACCCGCCCCCCCCTTCAAAGCGCTGTCAAACCGCCTGCCACTGCTTCCCCGCTCCCTCCCCCTCGGCCAGCCCACCTCCCACCACCACGCGCCACCTGCCACACTGTGTACCCAAGAGATGCTCTCCCCTTCCCTCGTGTCCCACCAGCCCCGCTATGTACCTAACCTCTCTGCCCCCCCTGCTCCGTGTGTCCCTCCTGCTTCTCCACACCTCATTGTTGGTTTGTCAGCTGTAAAGCTCAACGGGAGAGCGCGCCACAAACCAGGGGTTGCAGGGAGGGGCACAGAGAGAGCGTCATGGTGGGGCAGGCAGGCAGGCAGGATGCCACAGATTCTAGGTCATGAGCTTCACACATAGGGGTGTGTGCCCCTGCCAGCATAGAAAGGAGGCCCGCGGAGTGAAACTGTCCGCGAGGTTTCCTCGAGTGGTGCCAGCATGCGTCGCCCTGCCCGTCATGCCACCTGCCCGCCGCCGCCGCCCCCCGCGCTGCGCTCGTAGTACGCCGCGTCGTTCAAGAAGGCCAGCAGGCGCCTCTCAAAGCTGTGCGCGTCCAGGTCAGCGCCGCCAAACAGCGCCAGCAGGGCGCCGCGCTCCGAGGGCCCCACCCCGGCCAGCCGCTGCTCCACCAGCTGAGGCAGGATGCTGAGGTGGAAGTCGCTCCAATTGGCGGCAGCCAGGCTGAACAAAGAGTCACCCAGCTCCTCCTGGGCCCCCCGGTACAGCCGGCTGAGCAGCAGCGCCAGCAGGGCGGCCGCCAGCGGGGCGCGCGCCGGCTGGAAGAGCGCCAGCGTGTAGAGACGGGTGGCCACCTGCAGCAGTGGGAGGCCAACATGTGTCAGGCAAGGGCTTGCGGTTGGAAAGTATATGGGAAGTGTGGAAAGGCGCAGGGCAGGACGGGGAGGCAGGCCAGCTCAGCGGGAAGGCTGAAGGCGCGGCTTGCCCATGGGGCACAGGGCAGAGCCTGCCCGGCGGCGTGTGCCACTGAATGCTGGCCCCGCTATCATTGCCTCCCTTCCCACCAGCCCCACCCTTCCGGACCAGCCCGAAACAATCGCTGAGGCAGCCCGCCCGCAAAGCCTACCACCCCCCCAGCGCAGCCTTGCACACTTTACCCTCCCCCACGGTTTTGAGCCAACAGCCACGCCACATAGGCTGCCCTGTCCGTCCAGGGAGAGCCCACTGAGGCAGCCCGCCTGAAAAGTCTCCTCCTCCCCTCTCCTCCAGGCATGCCCCTAACTTCCACCCTTGCGCCCCTGCACCCCAGCATCCCAGCAGCTGACGCAGCAGCCCCACCTGCAGCTCATACAGCTCCTCCAGCACCAGCCGCACATCAGCTGTCGGCAGTACCACCGCCAGGCTGGCAGCTGCACCGAAGAAGTCGAGCTGCAGCTGCAGCACGCGGGAGACTACTGCTGCCCCATCACCGCTGCTGCCCGGGGCTGCACCTTGGCCGCCTGCTGCTGCTGCTGCTGCCGCCGCCGCCGCGGCTATGCCAGCGGCCTGCTGCCCTCCGCCTGCAGGCGCATCGGCCAAGCCGCCGGCCGGCTTGCCCCCCACCAGTGCGCGCCAGCGGAAGCGCAGCAGCGCCAGCAGGGCAGCCAGCGCCGATGCACGCACATGCTGCACATCCGCATCGGCAGCGGCAGCCGCGTGGGGCGCCGATGCGCGCTCCCACACTGCCATGCAGTAGTGCAGGGCGGGCTGCAGCAGCGCTGCGTGCTTGTGGGTGCCCCCCTGGCTGAGCAGGGAGACGACTAGGCTCATCATAAGCAGGTCCGACTCAAAAGTGGGGTCCTCCCCTGCAGATGAGAGGGGTGAGGTGGCACAGCAGGCACGGCGTGGCAGTTATGCGTGCGGAGCACACTTGGTAGAAAGCGCACTCGGGGTACAGGTGCCATATCATGCACGGCATGGTGGGCACGCGCAGCAGAGGCCACAGCAGGCGGCACAGCGCATGAGCAGAGGCAGCAGCCGGTGCCGCCCGAAGCTCGCTCAAACCCCATACCCATGGTCAGCCAACCCAGATGGGGCCCCTCCCACCTGAGCTGGCAAAGATCTGGATGAGCGCCGCCAGCAGCTGCTCCACAGCTTCCGTCCCCAGCTCAGTACCCAGCACATCCAGGGCAGCTGCCATCAGGCGCAGCAGCGCAGCCGAGGCCTTGCCCCGCACCCCGCCCCTCCCGCCGCCGCTGCTGCCAACGGCGGCGCTGCTGGCGGCGTGGAGGATGCTGAGCACGCTGGGCAGGGCGGGGCCCAGCAGCATGCTGCTCACGATGCCCCGCACCGCCTTGGGGCTCCCAGCGTAACTCTGAACGATGGCAGCTGCCACTGCGGCTGCCTGGCGGGCGGCGGCAGCCGCGGGCTCACCGCCCGCAGCCGCCGCAGCCGCCTGGAATTGCTGCACCAGCGGCCCTGCCAGGTCAGCAAAAGCTGCTGTGCGTGCTGTGATGTCGAACTGCGCAGCAGGCTGGGCGGGCCAGCAGCGCAGCGCCAGGTCGGAGAGGGCCAGCCAGAGGGCACGAGAGGCGCGCACCGGCAGCAGCCCGGGGCTGGCCAGGCTGGCCTGCGCCACGGGGCGCAGCTGCGTCTGCAGGCCGGGGGCGGCAGAAGGGAGAGGTGCGCAATCAGGAGGAAGCCATCTCGGAGTAGAACAGGGCCAGGCATGCAACATACACATGCAACCCCAAACCCCCGGCCACATGCACCACCGACCCGGCAGTGCACATGGTGACGCCACACCCGCCGTGCCAACAGCTATCATTGCCCCTCATTCAAAGCTTCTCACCCCAAGCAGGCCACATGATTGACTGCTCACCTGCACCTGCTCCGACCTCCAGATGGCATCCAGCAGCGCCGCTGGCGGCCTGAGGGCGCTGGAGAGCGCGATAGAGCTCAGGGACACCAGGCCCTCTGCCGCCCATACCGAGCCGCGGTGCAGCGCGGCGCGCCAGCCTGCCAGCTGCGGGCTAGCTGCGGCCTGGAGCATGGCGGCGCAGGAGGAAAGCGTCCCCTGCACCAGCTCCTGTGCTGCCCCCGCTGCATCAGGGTCAGCGCTGCCCTGCACCAGCCCACTGATGAGCTGAGACAGCCAGGTGGCAGTTAAAGAGCCGCCCGCTTTGTACAGCCGGCTGCCTGCCAGCAGCATGGCCGCCAGCCCGCCGCCGGCGCCGCCTGCAGAGACGGCGGCGTGGGCGGGCGTGCTGGGCTGCCCCGCCTGCTGCGTGGCGGCAGCAATGGCCTGCACAGACTGCAGCCAGCCTGCCGACAGTTGGAAGAGCGCACGCAGGCACTGCGCAGCATGGGCGCCGCTGACGTGCTCGCCGGGTGCGGGCGCCAGGCCGGCCGAGCCGTCTGCCGCGCCACGCACCGGGAAGCTGGGCCCGCAGCGCGTGAGCAGCCGCAAGCAGACATCCATTGCCCTGCAGGCAGGCAGCAGCGCGTCCAGCGCCGCCGCAGGGCTGCTGCCAGCCGCTGCCGGCTGCGCCACACCGGCGGCCGCCTGCTGGCAGGCCTGCGCAAAGCCGGAGCCGGCGGCTTGGAAGCGGTGCAGCACAGCTGGCAGCAGGTCGGAGCTGAAGGTGCCAATCACCCGCCCCAGGAAGCTCTCTGCATGCCGCACATACACGTCAGCCTCTGACTCCGGCTGGAAAGGGGTGCCGCCTTGGGCGGCGCCTGCAGGGCACAGGGCATGGTGCGGAGGGGCAGGGCCCAGGGGCAGCATGAGGCGCACGCTTTGAGGGGTGGCGTAATTGCAGGCACAGCAGGACAACGTGCGGTCCTCGAAGGGCTCCCGGCATGCAGCCGACGTTGGGGCACCACACTGCGATGGGCAGGCAGGGCGTGCTGCCCCTGCTGAAGGTCAGCTGGCCCCGTCACCCCGCTTAGATCTTAGCTGCCACAGCCTGCCAAACGCTTAATTGCCACAGCTTCCCCTGGGCCCCTTGTCGGCCAGGCCGACACCACAAGACCAAGGCCGCCCCGCCCACCTGGCACCAGCAGCTCCTCTGAATATTCGTCATCCTCTCCCTCATCTCCCTCTCGCCCCTCCTCGCCCGCCTCCTGGCCGCCCTCCCCCCCGCCATCGCCCCCAGCCACCACCGCCTGCAGCCAGTCCTCCATGGCAGCGCCGCTGGAGGGGGCGCCGCTCAGGGCGTCCAGGCTGAAGGGCGGGGGCGCTGAGGTGGCGCCGCCGCTGCCAGCGGGGCACAGCGTGGACAGCACCAGGTCGGCCACTGCCAGGATGGGGCCTGCAAGGGGACGAGTGGGCTGCGTCGTGACTGCTCAACGCACTGCATTGTTGATGAACCTGTGTGCCACACAAGGCAGGCGGCTGCTCCAGAGATCTAGGCTTGGTAGCCATCAAGCTGGGACCCGTTGCCAAGCACGGGTGCTGCCAGCCAGGCAGCCGCAGGTCGCTCCACTTTCACCTCCACCCGCGTTCGCACTCCTAAGCCTACCCAGTAGTGCACCACCACTAAACCCACCTTTGTACCCTGCCACCGTCTGCTTCACTTGGGCTGCAGCCTGCGGGTCGTCCTCCACCTCCCACAGCTGCCCCTCGATCCCATCCAGGTAGCTCAGCACAGCATGCCACACCTGCGGGGCAGGTGGGTAAGAGAGGCAGGGGTGGAGGCCCCTAGTTACATGCTCATGAGTAGCTAGGGATCAGTATGTACCACCCAGCCAGCCGCACTCCCTCAACCTCACCCTCCCAGCTCCATCCAGCACCCAGCCATGCACGCTCGTCGCCCCACCCATCCAGCACCCACCAACCCTGACCTCCTCACCCCACCCACCACCTGCCCAGCACCCACCTACCAGCATCCCTACCCCACCCATCCAGCACCCACCTACCAGCTTTCCCTGCCCCACCCAGCCCCCACCCACCTCCAGGAAGAGCAGGACGTCCACGGGGCTGCGCCGCGCGGCCGTCAGCGCCAGCAGCTGGCCCAGGAGGGAGTGCAGCGCCGCCGACAGCGAGGGGGTGGCCTCCACGTTGCTGCGGGAGGAGGAGGGTGTGCCAGGGCAGGGGTCAGGGCAGGGTCAGGGCAGGAGGAGGGTGTGCCAGGGCAGGGGGCATGGCAGGGGCAGGGCCAGGGTGTGCCAGGGCAAGGCATCTCAGGGTCAAGAGCAGGGCAGGGTGTGTCGGGGCAGGGCAGGGTCAAGAGCAGGGCAAGGTGTGTCGGGGCAGGGTCAGAGCAGGTGCCCGCGTGCCTGCCTCTGCATGCACCCGCACTCGTCCTGCCTGCCTGCCTGTGCGTCCTTCCACACACTGCGCCCCAGCTCTGCCAAGCAGCCCACCTGAGCTGTGTTGTGAAGAACTGGACCAGCAGGCGCACAAACGAGGTGAGAAGCGGATCCTCCAGGTGGAGCCCGCTGCCCTGCTGCGCTGCCCAGCGATGCTGCACCAGCGCGCCCGTCTCCTGCGGCAGGTGCAGTGAGGCGGGGCGGGAAGAGAGGTCGTGCAGAGGGATTGGAGGGGGCGGGCGGCGCGACGGGAGGCAAGTGTGGCAGGCGTGAGGCAGGGCAGGCCCCGCGACATGTTCCAGTCGGCCTCGCTGGGCCGCTCAGGTTTGTGCATGGAATGAGCTGCCTCCTCTCTCAAAGCCGAGCCCTCTCCCTTCTTCAGCCCACTTGCCTCCCATCCTGCCTGGCCCCCCAACCTGCCCCACGCACCTGCAGTTTGGGCAGCAGCGCTTCCAGCATCTGCCGTGTGGCTTCCGCCCCAAAGAACTTGGGCAGCAGGTCGGTGACACAATCCAGGGCTGCCGCCGCCACCTGGAGTGGCCCCTCCTCCCCCTCCTCTTGGTCGCCGCCAGCTGGCGCCAGGCGGGCAGCACCCACAAACTCAAACAGCAGCCCCACCAGCGCGGCGCTGCTGATGCCCTGCTGCTCCGGCAGCCTGCTGGCGTCCGCCAGGGCGTGGCGCAGCGCACGCAGCGTGCGTGCTGCAAGCGCCAGCGCGCTACCGTCATGGGCCGCCACGGCGGCCGGCAGGCCAGCTGCCAGGGCTTGGAGAAGGGAGCACAGGGTGACGAGCGCCACCGGCTGCAGCTCGGCGTACCGCCGCTGGATGTCTGGCACGGCAGCGGAGGGGACCTGAGGGCAGGCGGGCAGGAGTATGGGGGGCCGGCGGGTATGCACGCTGGTGGATACACAGCCAATGGGCAGCACGGCAAGCAAGGCAAAGCCTTGAGCAGGCGAGCAGGCATGCGTCGGTGGCAGCAGCATGTGCATCATGCAACCAGCAGAGGCCATGGCTCCTTGCCAAGGAGCCAGCTTGTGATTGAAAGCGGACATCGCCCGACTGCAAGCCGCACCCTCACAACAGCACTCTCCACTCTGCCAGACCTACCTAGCACCAGCCTGCCCGCCCCACCCCAAGCCCACCTTGCCCTTGAGCCCGGCACTGGTGGCCTGTGCCAGGGAGTGGAAGTGGTCGAGCGTGGCTGCCAGCAGGTCGACGCCCGCTCCCCGGCGGGCCGCGTCCCCCAGGCAGGCCTGCACATCTGGCCAGAAGGTGGGCAGGCGCTCGGGCCAGTCCAGGCATGCCACGTGCGCCAGCGCTGCCGCCGCCTTCTGCCGAACAAAGTGGGGCCCGCCAGGCTCGGTGGCGGCGCGCCAGAGGGCGGAGCGCAGCGCTGCTTGTGCACCCACGTCCAGTCCCGCCCAGCGGTACAGCACTGCCTCGTCAGCGACCGAGCAGGCAAAGAAGAGGGCCTGCAGGTCGCCCCCCGCCTGCTGTGCGCCGGCGCTGTTCAGCGCTGAGGCAGCCCACTGGAGCGCGCCGGGAGTGCGGGACAGGGACTGCAACGCCGCCTCTGCGGCACGCTTCTCCTGGGCGGGGGTGGCAGGGTTGTAGACCGCCTGGAGCAGCGGGCCCAGCTCATGTGTGGCCGCCATCGTGGTACAATTGGTATATATCAGCCCTTTGGTTATACTGCAGCAGGGTAAGGTGAGGCAAGGGTGGCGGGGCTGCCGTCGGGTGCTGCCAGTGCCGCCGCCGCGCATGTACAGCGCCGCTAGTGGTCACTGGGACGCGGCAATGCACCGATGTGATCACCTTGTTCAAAACATCTCATCAGAGGACTCTGAGCTCCTCGGAGTGCCGGGCGGAGGAGGCGGGGCGACTGGCATCGCTCGAAATAAGGCCGCCGCTGTCTTGGCAGCTCAATGCCGACTTCGACGATTGGATTGGATGATCGACGAGGATGGTGCGCGGCGCGATTTGCAGCCTGCATTCCTGGTGACATGGCAATGTTCATTCAAGTTGTCGAGCAGCCGCGGCCCCTGCACTTTGCAGCTTGCCTTCTCACTCCCAGAGAGCTCCTGGACTGGAATTTGAAGCAGGCGGTGCAGCGCAGCCAGTGACAGAGAACGCAGTTGCAACCCGGCGGCAGCCGCCAGGCCGCAGGATGGTGAGTGGGGCGCGGCGCATCGGGGGCGGCACGCTGCGGCAGCTGGCGGGGCGGTGGGGCCACAGCCTGGCAGATCCCCCACGGCCAACAGCTCCGCAGATGGTTGCCGCCGCTCACGCCGCCCCTGCCGCCACCTGCTGTAGGAGAACTATGAGAAGATAGAGAAGGTTGGAGAGGGCACGTATGGCAAGGTGTACAAGGCGCGGGACAAGAACACGGGGCACCTGGTGGCACTGAAGAAGACGCGACTGGAGGTGCGCGGGGGGCAGCGAGGGGCTGGCGGGTGCTCAGGGTGTGGGTGCTCAGGCAGGGTGGGTGTACTACCGGCCGGCGCCTTGCATTCGAGGGTCCTCAACTGTCTGGCTGGTTAGTCTGCCTGCTCTGAAGACAGAGAGTTCCGGAAGGATGGCGCTTGGGTGCACAAGTCCGAGTGGGCCCTAATCACAGCCGCTCACTGTTTTGCCTGTCCACCCGTCTGCACACTTCCCCGCTGCAGATGGAGGAGGAGGGCGTGCCGTCCACCACGCTGCGCGAGATCTCGCTGCTACAGATGCTCTCCGAGAGCAACCACATTGTCAAGTGAGCACATGTCCCGCTGCCTGGCGTGCGCTGCTTGGCAAAGGCAGCGCCGTCTCGCTAGCCTGCACAGCATTGCGCGCCTGCTCCCTGGCTGCCTGCCCGCCTGTTTTGCCAGCCCTCGCGCTGTCTGCCCATCTTCCTTCCGCCCGCCTCCACCTCTCCAGCCCCTACTCACCACTACCTGCCCACTTCCCCGCAGGCTGCTGTGCGTGGAGCACCTGGAGGAGAACGGCAAGCCCTGCCTGTACCTGGTGTTTGAGTACCTCAGCACCGACCTGAAGAAGTTCATGGACCGCATCGGCAAGGGGCCTGCGCACCCGCTGCCCACAGAACTGGTCAAGGTGAGGGTGTGGCACAGTGGATGGGGTCAGCGCATGGTTAGGAGGGTCAATGGGCTGGGGGCAGGAGTGGAACCACAGCTGCTCTGCAGGGATGCCAGGGGGCCAGATCGTGCCCAGCTATGCAGATGGATTCGGCGCTGGCCCCCGTCGTGCTGCTGCTGCTCTGGTGCTACCCCGTTGTGCACACTCGTTGCCCTCTCTGCCCTTCCCGCCTGGCCCCGCAGAGCTTCATGTACCAGCTGATCAAGGGCGTTGCGCACATGCACAAGCACGGCGTGATGCACCGCGACCTCAAGCCGCAGAACCTGCTGGTGAGCTGGGGCAGGCGGGTGCTAGCATTGTGGCACACCTCTGTGTGCTTGGTAGCTTCTGTTCATGCACCAGCAGCCGCTGCTGCTGCACTATGTTTGTGCATATTTTCAGAGTGAAGTCAGGCGAGTCAGGCGAGGCTGGTGAACCGTGGTGCTCGCTCTGTGCTTCCCTGCCCCGCAGGTGGACGACAGCCTGCCGCACCCGCTGCTCAAGGTGGCTGACCTGGGCCTGGGCCGCCACTTTGCCATCCCCATCAAGGCGTACACGCACGAGGTGAGAGAGGCTGGGTGGGGGTGGGGCAGGCAGGCTGGAATCGGAGCAGGCTTTGGGGGGGGGGGGGGGGGGGGAGGGATGGGTGCAGCAGCAGCGCTGCGAGGGGTAGCTAGGAGCGGTGCAGAAGGCAAGGTGGTGCAGTTAACGTTCGCGAGTGCTGCGCAGCAGGCAGCGTTGCACTCGTCAGGCGGAGCACAGCAAAGAGTGTTTTGCCCGCATACCCTCCGCTCACCATTCCCCCGCTCTCCCTCCCGGCAGATTGTGACGCTGTGGTACCGCGCGCCCGAGGTGCTGCTGGGCGCCACGCACTACGCCCCCGCAGTGGACATCTGGAGCATTGCCTGCATCATGGCGGAGCTGGCGCGCAAGGTGGGCAGGCGCTGTGTGTGGAGGGCTGTGGAGATCGTGTGGCGGCTGGTGCATGCGAGCACAGCCGGGTGGGAACCACACGGCACACTGGCTGGCTTTCAGGCTGCTGCTTGGGCGGGGGTCGCTGTTGCCAGCCCTGCTGCTGCGTCTGAGCGGCCAGCTGCCTCTGCCACCAGGCCTGCCTTAGTCTTGCTGCGAGGGTTGAGCCCCGTCCACTTACCCCTCCCGCCCCTGCCCACCCTCCCGCCCATTTCCCCTGCAGCAAGCCATCTTCCCCGGCGACAGCGAGCTGCAGCAGCTGCTGCACATCTTCAAGCTGCTGGGCACGCCCAGCGAGGAGGTGTGGCCGGGCGTGACCAAGCTGCGGGACTGGCACGAGTTCCCCCAGTGGCACCCCCAGGACCTCAACAAGGTCTTCCCCAAGCTCTGCCCCGCGGGCATCGACCTGATGCAGAAGATGTTCGAGTACGACCCAGCCAAGCGCATCACGGTGGGTGGGTGGGGTGGGTGCCCTGGGGTGGGGGCAGTCGGGGGGGCTGGAGGGTGCTGAGGCACGTCTGGCAGCATCGGCATGCTCTGGGGCGCCTCTGTGCGCTTGTAGGCAAATCTTTGCGCTTGTAGGCTGCGCCTTCTGTGCTGCTGTCCCCTCCAGCACCCGTCTGCCCTGTGCCTGCTGCCCCTCCCTGCATGCACCCCACCTATCCCCACGGCCACCTCCTGCCGCTCCCTCACACACCCTCTCCTTCCCGCCCAACCATCGTCACGCCCCCGCAGGCCAAGGACGCCATGAGCCACCCCTACTTTGACGACCTGGACAGGGAGATGGTGGACGCGCTGGAGAACGAGGCGCTGCGCGACCGCGACTGAGGTTCGCCCCCCATGGCCAGCACGCCAGCCGGTCGCAGGCTGCAGCGGTAGTCAGCTTGGCGCGGGCCTGGCAGCACAAGACAGCAAGCAACGACACGACAGTCAGAAGTCAGTCTAAGAGTTGCCAGTCAGACGCGCCGCCGCTGGCGTGCGGGCAGGCGCGCCTATCCCGATGGCGTCAGCCCGGCGCTGGTGGCGGCATTTTTGCAGGACAGCGCGCTGCCCCGCCCCGCCCTGGAAAGCGCAGGGCGGCGGCGCGGCAGCCGACAGTATAGTGTAGCACAGTTATCAAGCACCTGCCCGCCAGCCTGCGCAGGCGTGTGGGGCTGCTCTGGGTGGCACAACCTGTGAGGGCTGGAACACCGCCCCGGCCACCCAGCAGCATCACCTCTTTGCTTCGCCGTTATTATTGGGCCAGATTGGCCTCCCCCATCCGTCCCAGGAATGCCGTTCAATCCTCCACCTGTAAATTCCTCCCACCTCTCTGATTACAGCCACGTTACTTTGCTTACAAACTGCGTCCGCGGTCAGCCAGATGTACAGATGCTGTGAGGGTGGCTCTATGGAAAGTGGGGCTGGCTATGGCAACGGGACAGGCATGGTGGTTAATGTTGGGGCGGCTGACCTGGCCAACCTGTGAAACGCCTGGCTCACAATCAATCAATTGCATTTCAAGTCCCGTGGGGAGCCAGCGGTCTCATGAGACAGGGTGGGGGGAGAGAGTGTCGGAATGAAGTTTGTAGCAGAGAAAGGGACATTTGGGATGCGGGCGCTGCCTGCCTGCGCCAGCCAGGCCGCGGGGGTGGAAATTGAGGGTGGGAACAGGTCTGTGAATTGCGTGCAGAGGGTGATGGAGAGGGGGCAGTGAAAAAGAAAGTGTGCCACGTTTGCGATGGGGGCGGGACAGTGGGGGCAGTGCAGGGGCGGTGCACGTCGGGCATAGGCTGCCTCTCGGGCGAGTGGGAGACATCGATCATGAGAAACACAAGTGGGGCAGAACCAATCACAAGGCCGGGGCTCTGGGAGGGGAGGGTCTATGCACTGGCAGTGCCATGCCTTGTCACAGCTCACCATCCCTTCCGCCATCGCCGCTGTGCGACCCCCCCACCGCCCCTTGCTGCCGCTGGCACCACCAGCGGCCTATACCCATAGCCGTGTGCCGCTGCCCAGGCCGCCGCATCTGCTTGCCCCTGCTGGAAAGCCAGGTCCATTGCCTCCATCTCCCTTCCCGGGGGCAGCGTCATACTCCAAGTCTGTGCTTCGTGGGGGGACAGGGAAAGGTAAGCACGATCAGCGGCAGGCGTGCGAGCCGGGTGTCCCTGCACACTTGCCGTGGTGCCGTTGGGTCCAAGCCAGCCGCGCTTCCTATGCATGTCCATGGCTGCTGGTCTGCCCTGGCGCAGTTGTTGCGGTTACGGCCGACAGTGCGACCCCCTTGGTGTCTGCCTGACCCTCTGCCTGCCTCCCCAGCGGTGCGCTCCACGCCCTCACCTGCCACTCGCAAGCCAGCAGCTCGCGGCCTTCAAACGCGGGCAGCGGGCCGTACTTGCCTGCACCAGGGCGGGCGGCTCACAAGCATGAAGGGCAGGGCATTGGAGTGAGCGCTCACTGTCGTCAACTAGCTAGCGGCAGCGGTGACGCAGCTCCGCGAGCACCAGACTCGCTTGCACCATAAGAGGCTGCATCCTGTGCCCTGCATCGCTGCCGCACCTGGATGTATGTCGGGCTGTGCCTGGTTTTGAGCGTGCGGCACCGTGCCAGGAAGGTACAGAGACACCCCCTTGCACGCCTGGGCTCCCCCCGCCTCTGCTGCCGCGGAGGTTGCTGCCGCCTCGCACGCCTGCTCCAAGCTCTGCGGCAGCGCCCACTGCTCTTGGGGGGCATCATTCTGTGCGCACAAAGAGAGGGAGGAGCCAAAGGAGACAGCAGGCACCACTCAGGGGGCTGATACAGGCGGACTGATACATGCGGGGGTGTCAGTTGGCCAGTCAATGCCCACCGCTCTCCCAGCATCCTTCAAAGTTCACCCAGCTGCAGCTTCCCCTGCTCACTCTTCCCCGTCCTGTATCCCTCGACTTCAGAATGTACCGACCAACCCACTGCAGTGCACCGTTCCAAGCAGCCAGCAGCACACCTGGAACAGTTGATCCGGGATGGGCTCCCGCCTCTCCAGGGGAGCGCAGCGCTGCACGCTGGCAAAGGTGCCGCATCTGTTGGGGTCGCAGGCATGGTTGGCCTGGTTGCCCACGTACCAGCTGGCCGCTGTGAGGCATCCGCCCTCGGGGCTGCGACGGTGGCAGGGCAGGCAGGGGAGCAAGCAGGCAAGATGGGCGCAGGGGTGAGAGCAGTGAGTGGCAAGTGCGTGCCCATGCAGTGAAGGGCAGCAGCTGACAGGTGTGTTGCTTCCCCAGCCTGCCAGTGCCGCCTGCCCTCATGCAGCAGTGCAAGTGCGTGGCTCCCTCTCACCCGCCCAGGCTCACCACAGCTCCTCAAACCCGGCGGCATACCCACCTGCATCGAGCAGTGGGGTTGCGGCCAGTGATGGGCAACAGACTGCTGATGGGCTGCAGCGGCACGCACGGCAGGCACCCGCCTGCTGCACGCCTAGGCACTACTACCCTCCACCCCGCGCCCTGCCACCTCTCCACTGCCCTTGCAAGCAGCCCTACCTCCCTACCGCCCGCATGCCTTGCTGGCACACCTGTCTCTCCACCCTCCCCCAATCCCCTGCCCTTCCCCCGCCCCACTGCCGCGGCCCACCATCCAGCACCGGCTGCCCCCTGAACAGGGTGTAGGGGGCGGGCCCGGAGAAGCGGGGGATATATGCCGTGGCTTGCAGTGCCGCCTTCAAGTCCTCCTGCTGATGGGGCAGCCGGGGCGGGCGCAGCAGCGGGGAGCAGCAGTGGGCTGATTCGAAAGCTGGGCGGCACGACAGCACCTTGTTGTTGTGGTGGCCCCTCACGCTCCCACCCAGCCATTAGCATCCGTCACCCCACACGGCACAGGCAGCCACTTCATCCTGGGAGACCCCCGACAGAATTGATCATGCACTGCAGGCAGGCTGCGGAGAGCACCTTGTCGTGGAAGGAGGCAACCAGCCAGGGGGCGCTGCCGTTGAGGTGTGCCTGGCTGGCGTCCAGCTGGGCCAACGCCACCCGCAGCCGCCCGCTCACTGTGGGGAGCCATAAAAAGAAGGCAGGGAAGCTTAGTGAGAGTTTAAGACAGCAGGAAGGGAGAGGTGTAGGGGGGATGGTGCGGCACCGGCGCCAGGCATGGTGAACACAGTGCCCCAGCCTCTCCCACAGGCAAACCCCCCGTCCTCCACCCAGCCCCGCCGTCCCCTCCGATTGCCCCCTCACCTCTCTCGGCCGCATTTCCTGGCAGAAGATCCTCGAAGGCTTTGCCCCCGATTTCCCGCACATGCCCAGCACAGCTGCCCCACCGCTGCACGCAGGCCCCCACCCAGCGCTTCCACGCATCGCGCTGCGCTGTGCCAGGCAGGCCGAGCGCTGTGAGCGCTGCGGTCCACGCGCCCCCGGACAACCCGGACAGCGGCGTGGCACCGGCTGTGATGACGCCGTGCTGCTGTAGAGCCTCTACCACGCCTGGGAGAAACGGGGGAGGAGGAGGGGAGCATGAGCGGCTTGGGGGAACGAGAGAACATGTGTGTGTGTGTGTCGGGAGAGCAGGGATGGGGCAGCGACAAGTGGGTGCCAGCAGGCAACTGGTGGTGTTTTGAACGCCGCGAATCGGCGCACACGGGCTGCTCTTCTGTTTGCGACCTGTGGAACTTACCTGAGTAATAGGTAATCAAGAGACCCGAACCCTGCAGGGCTATAGTCAGGTTGGTGGGTCCTCGCTGCTTGCCGGCGGGGGACAGTGGCAGTGCTGCGGCAGGGGCGGTGCTCGCTGCTGCAGCGGCGGCGGCTTTGTTCAGCTCTGGAAGCAGCAGGAGTGCCAGCAGCACCTGCACACGAAGCGCGACTCGTTTGAGAAAGGCGAAGCCAACCAGGGTGCAAGGATGCCAGTAGGAGGGGCGCCTCGATCGCAGCGCTGGGGCGGGCCGGCATGGCGGGCGGGCGGGCCCGTGGCCTGCACGGTCCTGCCGCACAGGTCGCCGATGCTACCCGTGCAGCTACTGCGCCAACGCCCATGCCGCCCTGAGTGCTCTCACGCAAGTTCTGACCCCTGGTCTCACCAGGCACGCGGAGGCTGCGTGAGCCATGAGCGTTGGAGCCAGCTCTTCGCCCGGGCTGGCCGTGTGACGCTGGCCCTGTCTTCAAGTGTTTTGATGCAACAGGCAGGGCTGATACAATATTTGAACGAGAGCGAGAGCGAGGTGGATGCTTCGATGGCGGAAACTTTCTTGCGCCTTGGTGGCAGCATGTGCCCATCTTGGAAGCTGCAGCGGGAGGGGAGACTGAATGCTGGGAGAAGTTGAGCAGGCACCAACACAGCCATCCCCGGTCCCCAGCAGCCTACACGGGCTCTTCTCCATTGGACTGAGCTGCCGTCCCTCACGCAAAACCACCCCAATCAACCTCTGTCCTCTGCCACCCGCAACAGCATGGCCGAAGCAGAGCAGCTGCCAGGCGCCGAGTTCCTGCTGCGCCGCCTGGCGCGCGCCACCGCCATCCCCGCCGCCGAGCGCCCGCCCGACGTGGCGGCGTTTGTGGAGTCGGTGCAGCTGCTGCACGAGGTGTGCGACCTGCTGCCGCTGACGGCCGACGGCACCCCAGCTCTGCAGCTTGACAGCCGAGCAGCCCGCCGGCAGGTGCAGCTGGCCTTTCTGAAAGCCGCCAGGGCCGACTACAACTGCCCGGCTGCCCTGGTGTGCGACAGGCCCCACGTCAGGCACCTGGCAACCTATTTGGACGCTTGGGTGCAGCAGGACGCTCTGCGAGGCAGTACAGCAGAAAATTGTCTCGAAACGGTGTTGCAGGCTGCATCAAACGCTCGGCCGGTGCCCCACGTGGCGGCTGTGGAGCTTGCAGCAGATGCTGCTGCCATGCTGGCAGGCCCTCCCGTCCAGCGGGAGGTGAGCAAGCAGCTGGGCCGGCTGGCAGCGGCAGCTGGGCTGCAGCAGGCACCAATCACAGCCCAGCAGCTGCTCTACACGTGCTGCGCCGTCGCTGTGGAACGGGCAGAGCAGCACTGCAATATGCTAAATGTTCAAAGTGGGCTGGCGACGCAAGGCGTGCCCCTGCTAGCAGAGCTCACCATGGAGCCCGCCCCCTTGCCAGCTCAGCTTGAAGGCATGCAGGCAGCTGCGCAGCGCTGCACGGCGCTCATGCTGCAGCTCGAGCCACACAACCCCAAGAGCTGCCTAGCGGCCGCCGCTGTTGCAGCTCGCGGCGGGCGGCAGCAGCAGGCAGCGCAGCTGGCTCTGCAGGCATTCCAGCTGGCACAGCAGCAGCACAACAGGTGGCTCATGGTGCGAAGCGCTCAAACTGCACTGCCAGCAGCATTCTGGGCAGCAAGGCATGCAGGCACCACATCCGGGCACGGCCACACCAGCCGTGGCACGCTGGGGGCAGGGCAGGGCAGCACCAGCCGCGGCGCGCTGCAGGCAGCTGTCAGGGCGCACCAGCAGGCACAGCAGCTACTGGGCAGCTGCGGACGCGTGCTGCCGCGAGCATGGGCTGTGGAGGTTGAGTACATCTCTGGCCTCACTCAGCCGCTGTGCCAGCGCGCCCAGGCCATCCTTCAAGGGCAGGCCGCGGAGCCTGTGGCGCGAGGGGCCTTAGCGCAGCAGGCGCGGCAGGCGCTTCAGGACATCCAGCAATTCAGCTGCATGTGCGACGGCTGCGGACAGGCTGCCGTGGGCCTGCGGCGCTGCGCGCGCTGCAGGAGGGCGGCGTACTGCAGGTGGGTATCGCCTGACAGGGCAGGGCAAACGTTGGGGGATGGCGTGGAGGGGTGGCGTGGTGCGCAGGCGGGCGCGGATGATTCCAGCCTGCGCATGGTGCTGTGCAATGCTTGCAAGCAACAGGTATGACTCTGCCTGCTCATGCTCTGCCCGCCGGCATGCAGCACCGAGTGCCAGCGGCAGCACTGGAGGGCACACCGGCAGGAGTGCCGACCTGCATGAGGCGCCAGGCCCCCTCAGCATGCCCAGCGCTGCAGCTCCGCTGCTCATTCCTTTTCCTGTCTTAACCTGCTCCAGCGCCCCAGGCCAGCCGCTTGCGCTGCACAGTGCGCCTGCCCCTGCCCTGCTGCTCGTGCCCCAAAGCCAGTGCATGCGGGCCAAATGATGTAGCTAAGTCTCATTGTTCTTCCGCGTCTACATCTCGTGAGGAGCACGGTGAGATCCTCTGTTTCTAGCAACTTGTGAAAGCAAGAAAGGAAATGTTAGGTGTCTGCATGTACAGCTCCGTAAACCCGAGCAGGGCAGCGGGCAATGCAGCTTGCAGCACCAGTGCCCTGGGGCACACAGGCGCCATGGGCGGCGGTCGGCACAGCGGGGCAGAGGGTGGCGCAGCACGTCCCTGACTGCCTCAGTGCCCATCCAGCGCGCTTGGTTCAGCCCAGGTGTCAGCTTGCTTCCAATACTGCTCCAAGCTCAACACCTCCAGCCCCCGCCCACGTGCCGCCTGCAGCAGGTGCTCGCTGCGCTCCAGCAGCCCGCTGGGTGCTGCCAGCCGGCGCAAGCTGTTCAGCCAGGGGCCGGAGGGGAGAGTGGCCTCTTCATCGGTCTGTATTCCGTGTTTCAATTCCAGCCAGCAGAAGGAGTGCAGGCGGAGGGTGGACAGGGCGGGCGGAGGGGCGGTGAGGCCCTCCAGGGTTGACAGAACCTGGGGACAAACGGGAGGCCAGCAGCGGAGCAGCATGTCAGTGGGGTGATTTTTGAGGAGCAACACAGGCGGCAGGTGCTGCCTCCCTCCTCTTGTAGGGAGTCTCTGCCCGCGCATTGCCCGCCCATGCTGCCTGCGGCATGACCAGTCCCCTGCTGCCGCCTGCCCCGCGCCCCCGTCCGCCCCCAACTTGCCTGCGGCCCGCTGCCCCGGCGCCCTGCCATGCGCCCCTGCTGCCACCCGCCCAGCCTGCCTGCCCCCGGAATGACATGCGAGCCCCATCGATTCCGGCACTTGCCAAGTTCAAGCGGGCTGCCCAAGCTTCGCCACCGCAGTCAGCCAGCCACCTGCACCCCACGCACCCGACCCTCACAACACTGCACTACAATCCAGCTGATACTGCCCGTCATAAGTGTGCCTCCTCACCAGGTGTGTGAGCTGGCGCAGCTCTGGCAGGGCGTCTTGCAGATCTTCACTCGGGTCCTCCTCCGCCCCCACATACTCGGCATTGAGATCGTGCACTGCCAGGGAGCGCAGCGCCGTCATCTCCGACAGGCAGGCGGGCAGCCAGGTGGCACAGCCCACGATGGACAGGCGGCGCAGGGTGCCGGCCAGAGCTGCCAGTGGCTGCTCGTCTCCTCCAAACCGCACGGTATCAAGCTCCAGCCGGTCGAGCCCCGTCAGGGTGGACAGCTGCAGGCAGGCAGGCAGGCAGGCAGGATGGGGCTGGCAGGGTGGGGCAGGGCGGGGCAGGGCAGCGGGGGGTCTCGGGAGGCAATCAACCTCTGAGATCCCCGGAAGCTGCTGGCTGCCAGCGGGCTGACAGCTGGGCGCACCATCCGCAGAACCCACAGCTGCCAGCTGTCAGCTGCCGGCCTGGGCCTGGCGCGTGTCTACCGCTCTCCGCCTGCTGCAGGGCCGCCCCTGCCGGCAGGCTGGCGGGGCGCACCTGGTGTGGCATAGGCCGGCCTCCGTAGCTGCCGTTGTGGGTGCCCAGCCTGAGGGATGTCAGCGAGGCGGGCAGGGTGGCGGAGGGCGAGACGTGCAGGGGCTCTCCCAGCAGCTCCAACTCCTGTCCGGGGGTGCAAGGCGGGAATGGGTGAGGCGGGGTGTGTGGAGTGCAGCCGGGAGGTTGAAGGGTGCCGTAAGGTGCGCTTATGCAGGGATGGTGAATAGGTGTGTTACAGATTGTGGAAGGGCAGGTGCTGCATGGCAGGGTGGCGGCGCGGGGCAGCGGGCTGGGCGAGGCAGCAAGGGCTGGTGCCACCCGAGTGCAAGCATCACCTGCAAACTGGTGAGGCCCCCCAGCGGTGCCTTGACCACCATCTTAGTATTGGTGTGCAGCACCAGGCGGCGCAAGCTGCGGAGCTCTGCCGCCCAGCGCGTGACGCGCAGCGAGCGTGAGGGAGCGTCGTAGGTCCAGCCGGCCTGCAGCTCCCGCAGGCAGCCCGCCCTGCCGCACGCCGCCACTGTTGTAACCAGGAGGTCTGAGAGCTCAGTGTTGAGGCTGGTGCTTTGATGGTCAGGAAACTCCACTGCCAGATTGAGGCTGCGTGCGTGGCCGCCGCCCAGCTCTGCAGCCACCGGTACAGCGCCCGCTGCTTCTCCTCACAGCTGTCCTTTGGCCAGTCCCATGTGTCGAGCTCAAATGTGGGCAGGAGGAGCAGCAGTTGCCGCCAGCGGCGGCAGGTCAGCGGCACCGCCGCGTGCCTGCAGAGGCGATGGCAGCGGCACATGAAGGAGAATGAGGGACATGTGCAGTCAAGGTTGCATCAGTAATGCAACCCGCACTCCAGTGCCTGTGCAGAAGCAATCAAGTAATGTGATGCAGCGAGGGCGCGCGGTCGGATGCCGCCGCCACTGCAGCCCCGGCGCAGGCGCCCTCAGTAACATTGGTGTGGCGGCTGGATGCAGGTGAAGTGCGCCAACTACTTGTTCACTACATGCCACCGATCGGAGCATTGTGCTGCGGGGAAGAGTGTTCTGCGAGCAAGCGACATGGGGCGGCATTTGAATTGGACACACGCTGGCGGCATTTGAATTGGACACACGCTCCGCACCTCTCTTTCGCAGTCATGTTGGCAAGGATGCACACCACTCAGGCAGGTCTTGGATACCGACGCCGCGCCGAGAGGAGGCGCCTTCGTGGCGCGGCGGACGGTCTGACGAGGACGACATGGGCGTCCTGGTGCGGTAAACGCAAGCTGCCAGCGACGCGGGGTGCTCCAAAAGCGGCGGATCATGCTGGAAGCCACGGTATGCGACCCTACTTTATATGCCCATGCGCAGCGTGCACAGCGTCGTTGGCAGCGGTCACTGGGTTGGCATGCAGGTCTTGCCCAGCACACTATCAGCCAATGTTGCATGCAGCTGTAGAGATCATGCATAGCCTGCTTACTCTGCCAGCTACTGCATCTTCCCACCCCACACGATTGCTGGCGCCACCCAGACCGCTGCTCCGTTCCTAAAGCTCAGCGGTACCCCTGCACATGCCTGCTGACCCGTCGGCTGTTGTTACTGCCCTGCCCTGCAATGCTGCTCCTTCATGCCTGCCTCCTCCACCTTTGCTCATGCACAGAACATTCCAGTGATGCACAGGCCACACCGCGTCAAGCCTTACAAGATGCCTTCCAAGGCTCACTGGCACACAGCCCCTCAGTGGCAGCCCAGCAGGCAGACAAGCAGCGCTGCCCCAGCAGGCAGGCATGCAAATTACCAGCAGGCAGGCTTCCCTCCCGCTACATGATGGCTCCCGGGGGCAGCGCCGAGGGCGCCTCGTGCATCGGCGACGACGGCACCGCCGCCTCCTCCCCCGCCTCCTCATCCCACGACACCTCTGCCTCCTCGTGATGGAATGGCCCCGCATCCCCCTCCAGAGGGTTGCGCCGCTCAGACTGTGCCTGGCCCCCCGTAGTGCCGTTGCTGTGGCCCCACAGGGAGCCGTCGTCTACCAGGCCCGAGGGGCGCGGCCGCTGCTGCGCCTGCTGTTGCACCTGCTGCTGCTGCTGCTGCTGCACACGCCGGCCAGAGGGCTGCGCCTGCTGCTGCGCCTGCTGCTGCTGCTGGGCCGCCAGTGGCTGCTGCACCTGCCCCTCTGCCTCTGCCGGCTGCTGCTGCGCACCCTGCTCCCTTGCCTCTTGCGCAAAGCGGGACTGCCCCGCAGCTCCTGCAGCATGGGTGGTGTGAAGAAGATGTCGGGGGGAGAATGGAAGGTGATGAACGATGCTCGGGCTGTGCCCCTGGCCAGACCACTGCCTCAAGCCGCAGAAAGCGAGAGGGCAAAGAGCAGTTTCAACTCTCACACACACACACATGTTGTCCATCTTTCCCTGCCCGCCCACCTGCCGCGCCGGCCGCTCCAGCAGAGTTGGGCCGCGCCACCGTGGCGCCTGGCAGCGTGCGCCCCGAGAGGCCCGGCGCTGGGGACAGGCCCAGCTCCACCGCCCGCCCGCTGCCACGGCCCCGCCCAGTGCTGGGTATCCCATCTGCATCCGCCATGGGGCTGTCCATCCCCCCGCCACCTGGCGTGCGCACATCTGCCTCTGCTGCTGCTGCCATGCCGTCGTAGCCGCCGCCGCCATTGGCTGCCGCACGCCCGCCGGCGGCTGCGGCGGCTGCGCCTGCTGCCCCCGCATGGCTCTCCATCAAGGTGGAAAGTATGAGCTCCGCCTCGTAGTCCACATCCTGCTGGGGAGGAACGCAGTGTAGGAAAACATGAGACAAGGAAGAAAACATCCCTGCTAAGAGGGAAGAGTGGAAGGCCAACAAGGGAAGGCAGCGCGGATGCATGTGGCGCGCAGAGAGCCAGGCATCGAAGCAGGGAAGCAGGCGGAGAGGGCGGGAGGGTCACAGGGCCGCAGAGTGCTTGGCGCTGCTGGCCTTTGAAGCTCCGCCGCTTGCCAATCGCATTGTGCATGCTCTCGTGCTGCACTGCGCTGCCATGGGCGCCCACAGCATTCATCCCCTGCCTCATCACCCCTCTGTGCTGTGCCCTGCCCACACCACCGCTCTTCCCCTACTGCCACCTCCCGTCCTTTCCCGCCCTCCCACCACAGCTGCCTGCCCTTCCCCAACTGCCTTCCCTCCTTCCTCCCCCAATGTCACTGCCCTCCCTCCCTCCCTCCACCTGCGCGCCCTGCGGGAAGCACGGCTCTTCTTCCGCCCTGTCACCACAACTACCTACCCTTCCGCCACACTTGCCGCCCTCCCGCCACCCGCCCATCTGCGTGCCCTCCAGGAAGCACGGCCCCTTTCCCGCCCTGCCACCACTCCAGCTTGCGCGTCCACCACTGCCGCCCTCCCCCCACCCGCCCACCTGCGTGCCCTGCGGGAAGCAGGGCTCCGCCACCAGCGGGTTGCCCGGCGAGTCCATCCACAGGCGGATGTGGGTGCCCAGGTTCTCGCACAGCCCCAGCATGGACTTGAAGTCTTTGAGGTTGAAGGTCACATCGGTGGCCTCGTCTGCAGGCATGTACCGTGAGACACAGTGGGGAAAAGAGAGGGTGGGGCAGCCTTGCATCGCCCCAGGGCATGGCCTTCAAGGCACTTGTGGCACGCCCGTTGCCTCATCTTTGGGGCATTGGACAACACGGTAGGGCTGGGTGGGCAGGAATTTGGGAGAGGGGATGCCGCATCCCGAGGCCTTGCTTGCAGGTGGGATGATTGGAGCCCATCGCAGGCATTGGCCCGGTGCCCCAGTCATTCATCCCGCACTGCACTTGGGGCTCCGGCCCCAGTGCGCGCCCCCTGCTTAGCACCCAATGCCATAGCCTGCACACCCACCTGCGCTGTTGACGTAAGACACAAAGGTCTCCGAGGGCTCCACCTGGACTGAGGTGTATAGGGACTTGTCCACGTGGCCTGCTGACGTGGACGGGCGGTGGGCAGGGCAGGGCAGGGACCTTACGGGCCATGGGAGGCAGGGGCGAGCAGTTGGAGGCAGGGGCGAGCAGTTGGAGGCAGGGGCGAGCAGTTGGAGGCAGGGGCGAGCAGTTGGAGGCAGGGGCGGGCAGTTGGAGGCAGGGGCGGGCAGTTGGAGGCAGGGGCGGGCAGGCAGGCAGGCCAGCAACTCTGGTGGCCCACGCCAGCTTTGGGTGACCCAGCCTCGGCTCCCAAACCGAGCCTCCCCACCCCCAGCCCTGTACCACGCAAGCACACACAGTCTTCTGGGGTTCAGTGACGCAACAACACATCTTGTCGCTGTTGATGACCCTACCCTGCCCCGCCCACTGCCAACCCGGCCTTCATTCCCAGCACTCCCACCCCCTCCCACCTCCCACTGCAGCCCTCCCAGGCCCACCCTTCTGAGGGTCGATGAAGGAGTTGACGTGCACGGGGCGGTGGGCCCCCTCCGGCAGCGCCACCATCGTCACCTCGTCCAGCCCGGCGTGGAAGGAGGAGAGGAGGCGGGAGATGGCGGGGGTCTCCGCCGTCAGGCGCACTGCAAACTGCTGCTTGTCCACCGTGGCCTAACGGGGTAGGGATGTAGGCAAGTGTATGGAAGAGGGGTACGAGGGTGAGTTAGAGAGCGTTGGGGTGGAGGAAGGGTGAGGCCTGCAGTACCGCCAGGTGTCCATGCCGGGCGCAGCGTACCAAACAGCACAGCATGCTGCAGCGCAATGCAGCACAGCACAGCACAGTGTCAGCCTCACAGCGCAGCGCGGCAGTGCGCCAGACCACAGCGCGGCACAGCATGGCGCCACTTGGGCGCACCTGCAGTACCTCAGAGTCCATGGTGGGCAGCCTGTAGCTCTTCACAAGGCCTGCAGGTGGGGAGGGAGGTTGAAGGGGCATGGGCGATGAGCGTGGGAGGAGGGAAGCACAGGGCAAGGGGGCAGGTGCACCCCGGGCATGCCAGGGGGAAAAGGGGTGTGCAGGGCCGGGCAGGGCCGGGCAGGGGGAGCAAACATTATAGACGAGGTGCTGCTGCTCAGGGTTGCAACGCGTGCAGGTGCAAAGTGCTGCGCCACCCGGGCTGCACAGGCTGCCCTGCCCTGCCCGCCCCGCTGTCCAGCAGCAGCCGGGATCCAGGAGCCTGCCAGCCTGCCAGCCTCCCTGCCCCCGCCCCAAGTGGGCCTCACCCACCGCTCTCGCAGTGCAGCGTGACGGTGGCCCGGCAGTCAGTGGTGCTGAGGTCAAACAGGATCTTGGCCACGCGCTGCGTGCGGAACACGGACATCACGTGCTGCAGGGGAGGGCAGAGTGAGGGGGGCCGGTAGGAGGAGGGTATGGCCACCCACCGTCATGGGCGCGCCCGCCTGCACCACATTGCAGTACAGCCGCCCGCCCGCCGCCTGCCCACTGTCTTGTTTTTATCCCGCATGCAGCGCCTCCACGCATGCACCCATAATGTGCATCCCCAGTCCGGCCTTCATCACCAACCCCACACTGCAGTGCATCACACTGCAGCCCAGCCATATCGTTCAAGCAAGCACAACCCGCGCATGCATAGGCATCTGTCCAGGCGAGGGTGCCCACCCACTCACCTTTATGAGCAGCCCCGCCTGCATCACACTGCAGCCCAGCAAACAGATGCCTGCCTGATAACCAGCCACCTGCCCGCCCTCCTGCCCCTCATCTCCTGCCCCACATGCAGCACACACATTTACGAGCAGCCCCGCCTGCTCCTGACCCACATGCAGCACCCACCAGTTTCATGAGCAGCCCCTCACCTCCTGCCCCCACATGCAGCACCCACCTTCATGAGCAGCCCCGCCTGCACCACATTGCAGTCCAGCACATCGTAGCTGTCAAAGAAAGCGGCGTTGTAGGTGACCGACAGGTAGGCGGAGACGGAGGAGTTGATGCTGCGCAGCACAATCTGCGGGGCAGGGCGGGGCAGGCAGGCAGGGGCCGGTGGGCAGGCTGGGATGCGGCAGGAGAGGCAGGCAGGCAGGGGCTGGCACGGGCAGGGAGTCCAGCGAGAGCTGTGCCACACGTCCTAAAGCAAACACACACGTTTCCAAAGCATTCTGCAGAGCACCCAAGACGCACAAGATGTCCTCCCTCCGCCCGCCTGAACCGCCCGCCCACCCCCCCGCCCCGGAGCGGAACCTGGCAAGCAGCAGCACCCACCCGTGCCGGCAGCGCCTCCAGCAGCAGCTCGCTGCCAATCTTCTGCAGGCTCTGCAGGCCGTGCTTGAACAGCTTGAGCTGGCGGTCCACCAGCGTGAAGCGAACCGACATGGCGGCGTGGGTGCTAGCCGTGCCCACTGCCACAGCCCCGCAGCTGCTGCCGCCCTCCGCCGCCTACCCGCTCTGCCGCCGCTTGCCCTGCTCACGGCGCCCGGCTGTACCGCCTCTCACAGCGCACGGTTCACAGATTCCAATCCCGCAGCAAGAGCGGCCTCTCTCGGCAGGAAGGGCTCCAAGTGAAACTGGATCACTTGATCACTTGCAGCGAAAGCTAGCGGCGGTCAAGACTGCTCAGACATTTGATGGGATGCAATGTTACTGGCGTGATTGCATAACATTCAGAGCCAGGCACTCAGTGCTCGATTTGCTGTGCTGCCTGCTGTGTTCGATGGTTTGCAATTGCGGGCCGCCAGGCGCTTGCATTCATGTCCACCCCATTCCGACAGCACTAATCTACGCTCAGCCATGTTCAAGTTTGGCTTTGCCGACCCCGCGGCGCCCAGCCATGCGGAGGACTCGCAGCAGGAGCAGGCGGCCCAAGGCGGCGCAGCTTCCGATCTGGCGCCGGCTGAGGAAGTGATGGCCAGCGAGGTGGGTGCGATGGCAGCAGCCCTGCCGGAGTGGCGGCAGGCGGCCTGTGGCGGCGGCAGGCAACGCACCCTGGCCAACCAGCTCTGTGCACACCCCAACCTTGCCATCCTGCAGGGAGTGCCCACAGGGTCCCAGGAGACCGTCATGGTGGCACCCGGCCTCTCCCTCATCAAGGCACGCCTGCAAACATCGCTGCCGCTGCTGCCTTGATACGCCGCCCGAATTGTCTGCAGCCCTGCCCTCCTGCACCCGCACGCAGCGCCGCCAGCTCTGCTCAGGTTCCACCTGGCCCTTCCCCTGACTGCCAGTTCAGCCTCAATCTCGTCTGCAGGGTGTGGTGAGCAACGCACAGGCAGCCACGCTGCTGTCGGACGACCGCGTCGCCTCGAACGACCTGATTGCAGGGGTGTACGAGGGCGGCTTCAAGACGTGGGAGGGCGGCCAGGACTTAGCGCAGCTTCTAGCGTTGCAGTTGCAGCAGCAGGGGCAGCAGCAAGTGCTGCAGGAGCAGCAGCAGCAGGGGGAGCAGCAGGAGCAGCAGCAAGGGCAGCAGCCAGAGGCAGGGCAGCTGGCATTGGGGCCCGGCACGCGGGTGATGGAGCTGGTGAGTGCGGCCGGGCATGTTGGATATGGTGCCGAGGGAGGCTGTGCCTTTCTGGCTGTGTGCCAAATCACCTCATACATGTTGGTGGCGCCAGGTGCTGCCTGCCTCTCCTGCAGGCCTTGCCACCCGTGCACATGCCCGCGTCCCGCCTGCACTCCAGGGCCACGCTCTTCCATCCCTCCTCCCCCCCTGCAGGGCTGTGGCTCGGGGCTGCCAGGGCTGGTGGCGCTGTGGGCGGGGGCAGAGGTGCACTTCCAGGTGGGGTTCCAAATGACACGCTGCTGAAGGCTGCATGCTGCGACCGCCCCCTGTGTTGCATGTCAGGACCGGCCATAGGCAGACAGGCAGCAGCCCAGCACGGTGGCTCAGCTGGCGAGCCGCGCACATGGCAGGCAGCCGAGGTGCACGTATCCCTGCCTGTTTCCGACGCTCCGCGCCCCTCCCTGCGCTGCCCTGCCCTGCTGGCGGCCCCTCTGCAGGATTACAACCGCAGCGTGCTGACCACGCTGACCATCCAAAACGTGGCCGCCAACGCCAGCGCCTGGGCCACACGGCGGCAGGCAGCAGGCGCAGCAGGCGCTGCCAGCAGCTCCGGCGGCAGCGGCAGCGATGGCAGTGCCGCCGCAGGCGCCTCGGATGCTGCAGCACGTGCGCGGTACTTTTCGGGCAGCTGGGATGCGCTGCCAGCACTGCTGGCGGAGCGTGGGCTGGAGAACAGTTACGATTTAGTGCTGACAGCTGAGACCATTTACTCGTTGGAGGCGATGCGCAGCCTGTATGCCGCCATCAAGGGCTGCCTGCGCCCCGGCAGCGGTACCGCCTACGTGGCAGCCAAGAGCTACTACTTTGGGGTGGGCGGCGGTACCGCCGCATTTGCCCGCCTGGTGGAGCAGGATGGCTGCTACCAATGCGAGCCTGTGGCGGTCATTGACGATGGGATGTCCAACAAGCGGGAGATTCTGCGGCTGACGCCGCGGCCAGTGGCAGCAGCGGCGGCAGCAGCGACCGAGCAGCGTCAGCAGTAGCAGCGTGCGGCAGCTGGCAGTGGCGTGAGGGAAGCCCTGATTGGCCACCTGTGAAACGGCGCGGGTTATGGTACGTTTTGGCTTACGGTCGGGCCAGCTTGTGTGTGCCCTTCCTGCTCGTGCCACTTGTAAATCAGATCTCTTGCAACATTTGGGAACTGGAGCAGCCAAGAAGCGCACACAACGTTATGGACTGAAGCAGCCTAGAGGGGTTTAAGGACAGGGTTGCACTTTGCACAGTGGGGTCAGCGAGCATGGCTGCACAGCCACCGCCTGCCGCGACATGCGCAGCACGGCCAGGTCTTCAAGCCTCAGGCTCAGCCTGCTCTGCAAGCGATCGATCGCGACACCGTGTTTCGTCCCTTCAGCTGCATTGCCTCTAGCATGGCGCAGTTTGGCGTCTTCTTCACGGGCAAGTCGTTCTTCATAGCCGGCAGCAGCTTCGTGCAGACGGATGCGACGCACTGGGTACGTACAACGCGCCGGAAACATACTTTCTGCTTCCGGTGCGGCCCCCGCTGCTGCCACTCTGCCCGTGCGCTGCCGCCGCCGCCGCTCCGGAAGCCCAGCCGCCGCTGTCGCTGCACCTCAGTACTCTGCCTGCTCCCTCCCTCTCGGCAGCTTTTCGACGCGACCACCACAGTGACACCAGACTATAGAGACCTGAAAGAGGTAGGGGATGCAGCACGCAGCACATGCCCGTTGCACTGCGGCTGTGTGTTGTGCGCTCTTAATCAACCATGCGGGCCTGCCCTCGCCCAACCAGCTGCCCACCCATCCCCCCTTGCCGCAGGTCGCCCTGTTTTTGACAGCACCCAACGTGCTGCCAGCAGATGTGGGACTGGCGCTGTATGTGAGCATTGGCGGCGCAGACTGGAGCTACCGAGGCAAGTGCAGCCAGCAGGCTTGTACAGTATGTGCCAGGATGTGTGTCCTCAAAATGCTGGCAGAGCAGCATGTAGTCGAGTATGTGCGGCCCTGCTGTGCCGACTGGTGGCAGAACAACTGAAGTTTGGTAACACTCACATGCATGCACCTGGCACCGTGCAGCTCTGCAACGTGCCAGGCGCCATGGGTTGTGGTATCGGTAGGCAGGCGGGCAGGGCAGGCAGGCAGGCCTGGCCAGTATCTGTATCGTCACCGGACCGCCGTGCTTGCGTATATGCTCTCACTGCATACGCACCTGCGCTTCGCTCCGCCCCGCCTTGCAGGGTTTGTGAGCAACGCGCACCCCTCAGATGTGCTGCCGCTGAGCTGGCCGGAGCCGCCAGATGGCATGCAGCTGCCAGCTCAGCCAGGCCCAGGCTTTGCTCAGGTGTTGCTGCTGTGTGGTGCTGGGTGGGCAACTTGCCAGGGTGCTGCGGTGGCAGGGAGGGGCGTGCGCAGTTGGCTGAATCTACTGACAGACACGTGAGGCAGCGCTGTCTGCCCGGCATGCTCGCCCATCTCCCCTGTACCTTCCCCTGCCCTGCCCTGCCCTGCCCTGCCCTGCTCTGCCCTGAATGCCTGCCGTTCCCTATTGCCTGCCAAGTCGGCGTCAGTGCGGAGGCAGCAAACGAATGCCGCATACTTTTCTCTGCCAACCTGTGTGCCCACCTGCCTCCCCTCTTTGCCTCCTCCCCCTGCCCTCCGTTCCCCCACCAGCTTGGTGTGAGCATAGAGCCGCTGGCAGAGCTGGGGGCCAAGGAGGGCAGCAAGCTGGGGGCAAAAGAAGACTTTGCAAAATGTGTCGGCCTGGTGAGTGCCTGCTTATCAAGCAGACAGCTGCCAGTCGGTCAGGCATGCAGGCAGGCAGGCATGCAGGCAGGGGGCGATGGCAAGAGGGGCTTGACCAATTGTGTCGGCCTGGGTGAGTTCCTGCGTACCAAGCAGAGCGATGCCAGGCAGGCAGGCAGGCAGGCAGGCGGACAAGTGGGGCCACCAGAAGGTTCCGCCAAGCGGGCCGGCCTGGGTGCACCCCTCCATGGCAAATCTCCCACCAACCCTGCTCTTTCTACCCGTGCACCTGCCCCTCCACGTGCCCCGCCACGTCCCGCCCCACCATATGCCGGCTGCAGGACCTGTTCAACTTCATGCAGAGCTTTGGCGGCGTGCAGGCGGTGGGAGGCGACAAGCTGCTGGTAGGGGGTGGTTGGGATGGGACACGTGTGTTGCCTTGAAGAGTGGTTGGTCAGGTGCCTGGTATGCTGTGCGTTTTGCAAGAAGCCGATGCCCCACCTGCCCCAGCAGTAGCTGGGCGGCAGGCCAGCTACACGTGCAGCTCCCACCAAAGCTGCCCCCTGATGCCTCCCACATGCCCGGCACCCTGCTGCCCTGCCCCACCCTCCCTTGCTACGCCCCTCCCTCCCCCCCAATCCTGCCCTTTCCCGCAGGTGCCCTCAAACGTGCTAGACCACTGGTACCAGCGGCTGTCCAACCGGCTGCGGCGGGACCCCGACTTCCTCACACGCCGGCGAGACGCCATCTGAGCTGGCACCAGCTGACATGCACTGGTGTGGTGCCTGCCTGCCTGCCTCTGCGCTGGCACAACAATCGGCAGCTGCCTTGGTGCCCAGCAGAGGGGTGGACCGAACCAAAAGCATGTGTAAGCATAGCTTAAAAGTTCAGGCTTGGATCAAATGGGCAAAGGAACAGTCTGAAAGATGGAGGCAGGGAGGAGGTTCCGGCAGGAGAACAGTGTGATGAAGCTGACCAGAAGGGGAGCACGAGGAGGGAGGCAAAGGCTGCATGACTCAAAGCAGCGGCACAATGCCACAGCCAACTATTTGCCAGGGAGCAGCCAGCGCGCGGCCCCAAAAGCAGCATCAGGCTGGGCTGTTTTAGAGGCGGCTCAGAGCTTGGCCTGCACGCCCGCCGACTCCAGCAGCGTCTTCAGCTTGCCGCTGTTCATGGCCGCAATCGTGTCGTCGCAGCCGCCCACGTGCTGCCCCCCAATGAACACCTGCAAGGCACACACAATTGTGCATGGGGGCGGGGGCCATGGTTGGGGCGGGAAGGGCGGGTAGGGCAGGGGCATCGGGTGGGGTGGGAGCGTCGGTGGGCAGATGCAGCATGGACTGCGTGGCAAGGTGCCTGGAGCTCTCGAGGAGCCAGCAGCTGGCAGCTGGGACAGCTACGGCGCCCCAGCATGGTCGTGCACAGCCCACCACACCGGCCACAACAACAAGCACGACTGGCAACCACAAACCACAGCAGCCATGTGCAGCCATGCACACCTGCGGCACGGTGCGGCGCCCGGTGACGGTGCCCAGCGCGTCCTGCACAGCGGCGCCGTCTGCCAGCTCATCCAGCTCCACCACCTTGGCAGACACGCCCAGCTTCTGGAACAGGCTCTTCACCTCGCTGCAGTCTGTGTGCAGGGGGAGAGAGGGAGCAGGCAACGGGCAAACGGCGTGTGTGTGAGACGACCAGCCATGAACCGCTTCTGGACCAAAGCTCTCCACCTCGGTGCAGTCTGTGTGCAAGGGGAGAGGGAGGAGAGGGGGTGGGACGAAACAGGGGGGGGCGTCAATGCGGTTGTGTGAACGGGTGCATGAGGGGAGGACTTGGGCTGCCAAGGGGCGGTATAGAAAGGGGTATGTGCAGGGAAGCTGCAGCCTGCCGGCAATGGCCGCCTTCCGCGCTGAGTGAGGCATACATTTGGATGTCCGCTGCCACTCATGGAGCAGCATGGAGCTCACAGGGGCAGTACGTCTTCGAGTAGACCATGACCTTGTTCTCGGCGTTCTTGCCGTTGATCATGGCCACCAGGTCACCGCTGCCGGACGACATGGCGCGCACGCTCACGCTGCCGGGGCGGCGCTGGGGGACTGCATGAGACGGGCGGGAGCGGGCGGGCAGGAGGTGCGGCAGCGGGGGCGGAAGTCGGTTGGGAGGCGGCTTGGCTGGGTGCCTGTGCCAGGCGCTTGTTCATGACTTGAGCCCTGCCCCATCGCATGCAACTGCACACAGTGCAACACTCCCAGGCGGCAATGCAGGTCGCTGGGAGAAATGGTGACTTGCGCCGCTGTCTACCACTGCCGCCGTTGCCGCCGCCGCCGCCTGCCGCCACGCCGGCGCTGCCCGCCTTGCGCTGCCAGGCCACGGCCCACCTGTGCAGCGCGGCCTGCTGGGTGCGACCACCACGCTGGCGCGGCGAGCGGCGCTGCCGAGTGGGAAGGAGGTGGTGTGGGCGGCCAGGCAGCGGAGGGAAAGCAGGGACATGGGGCCTGAGCAAGGGAGCGTTGCTGTGAAACACTTCGTGCAGGCGTGCACACGATCCGACAGGTGAATGCGCGATCGGGCGCCGCGTTGCGACATCATTCCGGCTGCTGAGTGGCCGGCAACACGGCGCGTCACGGCGCAGTCCAATAGCGCAGTGTGTGTTCTTGTTTCATCACATAACTTCCCGGTCACTTGAGCAGCAGCGCGCCAGCCGAAATGGGGACGCCGGGAGGCCTGGACGACCTGCTGGCGGGGGTGGTCGGGTTCAACAAGCCAACCATGGCCGACATGAAGAAAAGGGGCAGCGGGGGCACGCCCGTGCAGGCCAGCGCTTCAGGATCCCTTGCGGCTGCTCCCCTCCGCAACGGCACCCCCGCCCCGCCCGTCGGCCAGGCAGCGACGCCTGGGGGTGCTCCTGCCATCGATCCTTTCAGCCTGGACCACCTGGAGTCGCTGGTCAAGTCGCAGTCCTCGCCGGCGCTGGCGGCGCAGCGGTGGGTGCCGCCTGCGCTGCTGCCGCCGCTGCTTGGTGCCGGCACTCAGCCTGGGGGTGCTGCATTGCATTTGCATGAGCTGCTGCTGGGGGGGGCGTGCGGGCAGCAGCAGCACAAGCCAAACCCCGTTCGATCCTGACCCTCTCGCTGCTTCACCGCTGCTGCTGCTGCTGCCTTGCAGGGGAGCGGGCGGTTCAGCGTCCAGCAGCAGCCTGGGTGGCCTTGGCAGCACCACCAGCAGCAGCCGGCCGGCGACAGCAGGGGTTGTGGCAGGAATGCCTTCAGGTGCGCCAGAAGGCACGCGGTGCTGCAAACTGCTGCTGCTGCCACTGCCGCTCCAGTGCAACGTGCGCAGTGCATGTGCCCGCCCGGTTTCCCCCTGCCGCGGTGTGCGCAAACGTACTGCCGCATGCAGGCGCCAGAGCCATGCACACGCCCCCGATCAACCAACAGCACGTGTCTTTCTCCATGCTCTTGCAGGTGGCGTCGGTGCGTTTGATGACTTGCTAGGAGGCCTGGGCTCCAGCATGCGTGGCGGCGCCTCTATGCGCCTCCCTGGGACAGCATCGCCCAACAAGATACCAGCAGCAGCAGCAGCAGCAACAGCAGCCGAAACGAATGTTGCAACGCCACCGCCTGCGGCAGCACCTGCACTGGCAGCAGCAGCGCCACCGCCGTTTGTTGCGATAGCAGAGGCAGTGGGGCCGCCGCCGCCGGTGGACGAGGATCCCTTTGCTCTCTTCGGCGGCCCGCCGCCTGCTGCGCCGCAGCGCGCCGGCAGCACAGCAGGCAGCATAGGCAGCAACTCTGCAGCAGCGGCAGCAGCAATCCCTGTTGCCAGTGTTGACGACGGATTCCTCGATGCCTTTGCCGCCCCACCGCAGCCTGCCCAGCCGCAGCCACAGCAGCATGTGATGCTAGCGGCGGCAGCACCAGCGCAGGCAGACAGCCACCCAGATTTTGGGGACTTCCTGGGCTCGGAAGACAGGGAGATGCCGCCGCCAGTGCCGCCGCCATCGGCAGCGCCACGGCCAGCTCAGCCAGCCCAGCCTGCCCCGCCAAGCGGCAGCTCTTCAGGACGTCCGTCCAGCGCAGCTGCCGGCCCCACCAGCAGCTTTGGGTATGAGCAGCGCCCGCCCAGCAGCAGCAGCAGCGGGCAGCCGCGGTACCGTGTGTTTGACTTTGTAGAGGCGGGAGGCGACTCGTTGCCAGGAGCAGCAGCAGGGCCACCGCCAGCAGCGCCAGCAGCGCCAGCAGCAGCAGCAGCAGCGAGGCCTGGGCGTCCCAGCAGCCGCCTGGGTTCGGGGCCCCTGGAGGACGGCATGCGGGTCGGCGGTGCAGCGGCGGCGCGTCCGCCCCCTGCTGCCGGCCCCGCCGGCGCGCTGCATGCCGACAGCTATGGCCAGGGGCAGGCGGGCGGCAAGGTGGTCGTCTCTGACCTGAGCCAAAAGGCAGCCAAGGCGCTGTCCAGCGGCACCAAGTGGTTCATGAAAGCCAGCAAGACGCTAGTCAGCCAGGTGCAGCAGCGGCTGGACCACGGGCACGGCGGGGCGGCCGGCAGCGGCGGCGGCAGCCCAAGAGCGCCAGCAGGTGAGCCAGCGCTGGCTGATTGCTGGTGGTGTGGAGCGGGCTGCTGGTGGTGCCGCCTTTCTTGTGCGGGGTTGTGCTGCCTTGTGCACTCGCAGCGGGCTTGTGTGTGTGTGAGTCATGTCGCACGCTCTGCACCCCGCTGGAGCACTGGGTAGCGCAGCTGGCTGTACGCTGGTGGCATAAGAGCTCTCCCCAGTCATGTGTGGCTGCTGCCCTGTGCAGTCCTTCCTTGCCCCCTGTTCCACTGGCCTGCCAACCCGCCGCCCCGTCGTCCCACCCCCACCCGCCCACTTGTCTCGACCTTGCTGCCCCCGCAGCCCGGCGGCCGGGCGAGCCCGCGCCCTTCCACTACGACTGGGCTGGACAGCTGTCCCGCGTGTCCCCCAACAGCCGATCGGCAGCCCTGGGGGCGATGTCAGAGGAGGACAGGCTGGCGGTGCAGGTGAGGGGCAGGGTGTGAGGGGATGTGAGAACGGGGCCGGCAGGGTGAGGGGAGGTGTCTGCGGTGTCGGTGCACTGCAGGTTCAGAGCAATGTCATTGCAGGGATTGTGAGCATACTGGGCTGGTGGCTTGTGTGGCTGGATAAGTGGTGCCTCAGGCTCCTGTCCGGCGCATCCCTCCCTGCCTCAAGTCCTGGGGTGGAGCAGTGTTCCAGTCAACTGCGGCTCAACTGCGAGACGCAGCTGCCGGCACTCTGCCTTCACCCCCTGTCGTTCCCTCTGCCACCCTGCCCTGCCTGGCCCCTGCCCTCGCTCACCAGCCTGCCTCCTCTGCCTCCCTGCCTTCCCCCCGTGCCCGCCCCCTGCCCGGCCCTGCAGCGTGTGCTGGATGAGTCGGTGCTGGGGGACAGCTTCATGGAGGGGCCTGGGTATGAGGGCTTGGCCGACCCTGATGGCCCCCAGCAGCAGCCGGCGGCGGCAGCAGCAGAGGCGGCGCAGCGGGAGGGCAGCAGGCACGGCGTGGGCGGGCGCCCAGGCTCGCTGAGCGACGGTGTGAGCCGCAGCAGCTCGCGCGGCTCTTTGGGTTCGGCAGCGGGCCGACCCGCAGCAGCAGCAGCAGCAGTACCGCCGCCGCCGCCTGCTTACGACCAACTGTTTGGGCAGGATGAGCCGGCAGCCGCTGCGCCACAGCAGCAGCAGCCGCAACCGGCAGCGACACGTGCTACCGCCGCCCCTGCAGCGGTAGGTGACGACCTGCTTGGCATGTCAGGGAGCAGCGCAGCGGCGGCGCCTGTCAGTAGCAAGCGAGCGCCAGCGCCGGCAGCAGCAGCAGGCCCCGATGCCGATGCAGACCTGCTCGGTTTCAGCGGAGCACCAGCAGCAGCAGCAGCAGCCGGGGCGTCGGCAGCCTCCAGCACCGCCCACATTGACGACCTCTTCTCTGTGCCCGCCTCCCGGCCAGCACCCAGCGGCACCCGGCCCGCCGGCAGCAGCGGTGCGGCTGCGCCACGCCCGCCAGCGCCCGGCGCCAGCAGCCGTCCGGCATCGGCGCTGGACTCCATGATTGATTTGGGTGCCGACCTGCCGGCGGTGGACACCACTGGGTTCAGCGAGCTGTACGAGGATAATGCCCAGGTGGGCGGGTGCGGTGGGCGTGACTGGGCAAGGCTGTGTGTATGTGTGGGGGGGTGAGGGGGGCTGGCAGGGCGTGCAGCAAGGAGGGGGCAGTTCGCTTCGGCGGAGACCGGGGCAGCAGGAGAGGGACAAGGGGCCTCGCGTTGCTGGCTTTGAGAGGGCGGTCGGCCTGTGGACGCCCAGGGCTACTTCGGCTCCTGCTTGCGGGCAGTTGGCATGCAGCCTGGCCGGCAGCCCGACCCACAGCGCTTCCCCTCCAGCCCCTGCTGCGCCTGCGACCGTGCTCCTGCTGCCCTGCGCGCCGCAGGCGGAGGGCGGCGACGCCAACGAGCCCGAGGTGCGGCGTGCGCTGCGGCAGAAGAAGCTGCAGGAGAAGCACGAGCGCATGATGCGGCAGGTGGGCCCGGGGGGAGGGGGAGGGGGGATGAGGAAGGGTGGTGAGGGGCATTGCAAGGATTGGGAAGGGTGGGGGGAGGCATTGCCAGGAAGGGGATGGGGATGGGGAAGGGTGGGGAGAGGCATTGCCAGGATGGAGAGGGGATGGGGAAGGGGATGGGGAAGGGTGGGGGGGAGGCACCACCAGGATGGGGCTGCATCCAGAGTTGGGCCAGACGGTGCCAGAAGGCAGATGGAGTGAGGGGCACCAGTGCTGGATGTGTGGCGTGAGCTGGCGCAGGTGAAAAGGGTGCGGTGGGAGCAGCGCCCCTGGGGAAGCTGGGGTATCGAGGGGTGCTGCGGGGGGCTGCTGGGCAGCGCACCACTCGGGGTCCCGCGCTGGGCGCTTGCCCTGCACATAACAGCAAGCCAGCAGGGCTCCCTCTTGGCGCGCTGCCCATCCCACGCTTGTTTGCGCACCCACCCTTGACCTTGCTCCGCCTGCATGCCCACGCGCTGCCTCCTGTGCCCCCACCCACACACCTGCACCTCTGTGCAGCTGGCGGAGAAGCGGGCGCGCGACGAGGCTGAGGAGGCAGAGAAGAGCGGCAAGGTGGAGTTCCGCACCAGCCTGAAGCCCAAGATCGACGCCTGGTCTGCGGGCAAGAAGGACAACATCCGCGCGCTGCTGGCCTCGGTGCACACCGTGCTGTGGGAGGACAGCGGCTGGGTGCAGCCCAGCATGAGCGACATGGTGGAGAACGGAAAGGTGGGGCGGGGCTGGGGGTGGGGTGGGGGCGGGGGCAGGTGGGGCGTGGAGTTTGGGGTGGGGTGGAGACTGTGGTGCACTTGGTGTGTGTCGTGCGATGGTGGGGGTGGAGGGGCAATGGGGGTTGAAGGCGGTGGGGTGTCGCTGCTGGCCTGGGGGAAGCGGCAATTCTGGTGGCTGGGGGTGAGGGCGTCGCTGCAGGCTGGCTGTTTGGTGAGAGGTTGGGAGCAGCTGGCCTGCGACCTGGCCTGCTGGAGGCTGCAAAGGCAGGGGAGCGGCCCGCCCTCGTGTGTGCCGCAGCTTGTGGGAGTGGCCTGCCCGCACACCTGCATGCCAGCCCCTCTAGTCCCACCCTCCCGTGCCTACTCGCATGCCCCCACGCCCCCACCCATGTTTCCAGCACCCCCTCCCCTGCTGTCGCACCCCACTTCACACCACCCCACTCCACACCACACCACACCCCACCCCGCCCTGCCCTGCCACAGGTGAAGCGTGTGTACATGAAGGCCAACCTGGTGGTGCACCCTGACAAGGTCAAGCAGAAGGGGGGCAGCCTGGAGCAGGTGGCCACCGCAGACATGGTGTTTGACGTGCTCAAGGCGGCGTGGGGCAAGTTTGAGGCGGCCAACCGGTAGCAGCGCCCTCTGCCTCTGCCTGGCACCCGCGGCCTGCTGGCGGGCGCGTGGGGCCCCACCTCCTATTCCTTGGATTTGATTCTTGGTTGCCCTTGCCCGCCTCCTGTCCTTGTTCCCACTACTGCTGTTGTAAATAAGCCTGTTGTAACAGTGTCTAAGCCAAGGAGCACCTTACGCCTTGTTGTTCTTCCGTGGGCTGCCTGCCTCTTCTTTGGCCAGCTGGCATGGCAGCAGGGGAGTCGGTGAGCACCAGGGGTCACGAGGGGCCCAGGACACAGCGCACCCGAGAACGGAAAGCCTGGCCTCTCCAAATCACTTGCTGCGCCTCGCTAGGGAACCAGGTTAAGCTTGCTGCAGGTGGGCCACAGTGCCGGGGCCCGGGCCCGGTGCCCAGGCTGCGCGCCCCACCCTCCCACCTCGCAGTGCACGGGACGTCAGCAGTGGCGGCAGCCTGGCGGCACCGCTCGACAGGAGGCAGCCCGCTGCCCCTCCACCCTCCACGGCTTCCAGGCGGGCCGACCAGGCGCACTGCCTGATACATCCTTCCACCCCAAAATTGAGCACGTGGAACAGAATCCGGGGACGGAGCTGTCCTGGACCTTCCTGGATCTGTCCCGGATGTCACCGTCACACTGTTTCCTCTCCCGTGTTCTTACTCCCTGCGTGTTTTACCTCGGTGCCTGACTGTTCTCTCCGCCACTAACCTCTCGCTTGCACTGAGAGTCTGCGCCGGGCGGCCTACGCGAGGCCCCCTTTCCGCCACTTGCCCCCACCCGCGGCGGTCTGGACGCCTGTCGCCCTGTGCACTCCGGCCACTGTGCCTATCTGCTGCAACAAGAGCAGTCTACCGGTTGCCCCACCGGCGGTCACATCACATTCACGCCAGATACGCGTCCCAACTTCGTGCACGCCTGTCTACACATGGCCCAGCCCCCGCAACCCCGCTGCGCGATGCACAGCCTGTGCGCGGCGCTGCTGCTGGCGGCTCTGCTGCTGATGTCAACAGCGCCGTCACCGGCACGGGCGGCCGCCTCCGTCACTGCTTCCGCCGTCACCTGCCCCACCGGCGCGGGCGTGCTGCCGTCTGGCATGCCCGTGGGCGACCTCAAGACCCACCCCGCCTTCAGAACCAAGATTGAGACGGTGATGAAGGACTTCCTGCTGAGCTTCATGGCTGGCGGCAACGCCAGCGTGCCCCAGTGGACTCCCCACGACTCGCTCACGCAGCGGCTGCTCGGCTCCAACCCCGCCTGCCGCGTGCCCCACAACGGCTTCAGCTGGACCGCCAGCAAGGCGTGCGGAGCCGCGGTCAAGGTGGCCGGAGTGAATGGCATTCAGGTGGGTGGGCGGTGGGCGGATGTGTGGGTGGGTGCCAAGTGGCTGGCAGTGACCGCGGGCGGGTGACCCCGTTGTCTCACAGCTACAGCTGGGCTGAGTTGGCGGCAGTGGGCCGGCATCTCCACTGCTGCTACAGTTCTCACGCCGCGGCCTAACCAGCTGCACCCTCCTGGCTCCCGCCGTCCCTGCTGTGGCCGCCCGCAGGTCAAAATCGACATCACCGGCAACAAGACGCGCTGCTTTGACGCCCGCATGCCCATCGCCAAGCGCTTTGCCCTGGGGGGCACGGTCACCATCTTCCCGCCCACCCATAGCATCACCCGCGTGCGCACCCTCAGGCCCGCCCAGCTGGTCAGTCAGAAAGATGCACTGGCGGCATCAGCCGCCTACTGCCGCACGCTGGGCAGGCAGGCCACACAGGAGGCGGCGCCGCTCAAAGAGCCCGCCCTGCTGCTGCTGGCCCGCCACTGGTTTGGCACCGGCAAGAACGCCACCTGCGACCCTGGCTTTAGCATCATGGGGCACACGACCTCAGACCTGCAGCTCGTGATTGTGGCGGCCTGCGCCAAGGAAGAGCAGCTGAGCGGCGCCGGCGGCACGCTGGGCGCCACCACCTGGCACCTCAAGATCCATGTGAGCCTGCCTGCCTGCCTGCCTCCCTCCCTGCCTCCCTGCCTCCCTGCCAGTTTGCCTGCCTGCCTGCCTGCCAGCCTGCATGCCTGCCTGCCAGCCTGCCTGCCTGCCAGCCTGCCTGCCTGCCCGTCTACCTTCCCTCCCTTTCTCCCTCCCTCCCCTCCTGCCTCCTTCCCTGCCTGCCTCCCTCACTCACCCCCTGCCTCCCTCCCTTCCCCTATTCACCAGCACCCCCTCCCACGTCTCCTCCCCTCTTGCCACCCCCCACTGCAGGTCAGCAAGGGGTGCCCCAAGCAGGGCAGCAGCGCCAAGCACACGGTTGAGATCGAGGGCGTTATTACTTTCTACGAGCGAATCAACGATGTCACCACCCACACTGTGTCCAACCTGTATCCGTCCCCGCCGCCGCCAAAAGTGAGCCCGCCTGCCCGCGCCTGTCCCCGCGGGCCTGTCCCCGCGGGCCTGTCCCCGCGGGCCCGGTAACCAGTGGAGGGGGCCCCCGCCATGGGGGCCCACACCTCTGCTGGTTTCCTCAACCCACGCCCAAGGGCGTATTCTTCTTCTTCTTCTTTCTCCCCGCGGGCCTGAATTGAGCAAGTGTACGCCCGTGTGCCAGCTCAGCAGCACCGCCTGCATCCCTGCACACGCCAGTGGAATACCTCTGAGGCTTTTGAGCACCTCCGAGGCTGCCTGCCAAACGTGGCTTCGCCCCCCGTAGGCTGGGAGCACGGCTGCCCGCACAGAGCAGGCACTTGGCGTCCTCTGCACTGACTTTGTGCCTCGGCGCTGCCTCCGCTGCTGCAGGCATCATCACCCCGCAAGCCTCCACCGCCGCCGCGGCGCAGCCCCCCGCCCCCGATGCCCAAGCCCCGCCGCTCCTCCCGCACCCTGCTCTCCACACCCTCCGCAACCAGCGCGCAGCAGCTCGTGCCCGCCGGGCGCCGGCTGCTGGACTCGGTGCCGCCCCCCTCTGCCTCGGAGACCATCAGCTGCCAGTCTTCCTTTGACTGCGTCTTCTCAACCTTGGACCTCGCCTCTGCGCCCAACAACTTCCCGGGCCTCGTCCTGCCGGTGGGAGGCCAGAAGGTCAACCTGTTTCAGTACTTCAAGTGAGCAGTACAGCTGTACCGTACAGCTGTGACGGACTGCCAGCTCGTGTACTAGCAGGTGTACTGCCAATGCAGCTGCTGGTGTAGTGCCAATGCAGCGCCTGCACAGCAGCCTGGCCAGACTGCCAGCTGGGCAGGCCCAGCATGTGACCAGAGGGCCTGATGCCCCGGCCAGCTGGCAAGCTGCCGCTTCTTGCAAGAGGTCGATGCCCCCGGTGCCCAGTGCCCCGCCGATGGCCTGGCTTGGCTTGGGCTAAGCCTTGCCGCTGGCTGGGCCTTGCACCGCTTCTGTTGCTCCACCCTCCTTGCCCCTCCCCCATGCCCACCCTTGCTCCCACGCAGCCCGTCCTCCTTTGTCAACGCGGCCAAGTACTATGGCGGCCAGGCCTTTTGCGCGCTGGCGGTCAAGGGCAGCGAACTGCCGCAGTGGGCCGTGGCCCAGAGCGGCCCCCTCTCCTGGATCAACTCCCTCAGCGCCATGGGCCCCGTCACCGACTTTGTCAACATCTTTTCGGGGCTGCCCGTCCAGGCAAGCAGGCAGGGTGGGGAGCATGGGAAGCGTGGGCAGCATGCATGCCTCAGCAGGCAGCGTGGGCAGCAAGGGCAGCACGTGCAGCATGCATGTCTCAGCCGGCAGCTCTGCTGGCGAGATGCTCCAGCCCCAGTGCCTGCCCGACTTCCTGCATCTGCATGCATGCCTGCGGCGCGCGAACGCCGTTGCCTGGAGCGCCGCCTGTTATCCGGCGCCGGCCCCGCCCCGGCCCGCACCCTGTGCGCCACGTGTAATAAACCCTTCCAGACAGCTGGCCGATGGAGCGCTGCTGACCGGGCTGCATTGCACTCACATCTTCGCGCTGCCTGCTGCCTCCCGCCTCCTGCAGCCCAACCAATATTATTTGGTCGGTGCCTTTGCCACCGGCATCCCCGGCCTCGCTGAAGTGCCCGGCTTCCCGGGGCCCGTTGAGATTGCGGCTGCCATCAACTTTTGCATTGGGGACTACATTTTCGGTGAGAGGGCGATGGGGCGGGGGAGTGGGCGGGCAGGGGGGCTGCCAAGCAGGCAGGGCGGGGCGGGGCAGGGCGGGCATGGGCGCAGGGTGCGGGCGCAGGCAGCCTTGTGCTTCACAGTCCCCATTCCGCCCCCTTACTGCCCGCCTGCCTGCCCGCCTGCCTGCCTGCCTGCCTGCCTGCCTGCCGCAGCTGCCCGGAGATCACACTACGCCCTCGCCCCGCCTCACCCACTCGCCACCCTCCCTCCCACGCTCCCCCTCTGCCTGCCCACTACCCGCCCCCGCCCTGCAATCTTCCAAAGTCCCTTCTCACGTTCGTTCCACGTCGCTCCTCCCACACTCCACCCCGCCCCCGCCCTGCAGGCTTCAACGGCCTTGAGGTAGAGGTAACCTTTGGCCCCGAGATCCCCATCACCGCCACCATGGCGCTCACCACCATCGCCTATTCCTACCGCAAGAAGCTGTCCTCCGATGCGCTGGGCGTGCCCAACACCTACTGGTCGCCTGCGGGCGCCCGCACGCTCTCGATTTCTGGCGACTTTTTGGCCACGGTGGGTTCGCGGGGTGGGCGGGCGGGCGGGTGCTTATGGTTTGCAAGTTGGCAACTGCTGCGCAGCGCTGCGCAGCGCTGTGCTGGTGGGCGGGCAGGTGGGCAGTGGGCAGTGGGCAGTGGGCGCCAAGCGACCCGCTGCAAACAGGGCAGGCAGGTGGGCAGGCTGCCAGGCCTGCATGCTCGACATCGCAGGCTCATGGCACCCATCCACTCTTGCACACCTGCACCCACACCCACGCCTGTGCTGTGCATGCTGCGTGTGCCGTGGTTGCTGCAGGCCGACATCAGCGTGGACCTGGGCCTGAAGGGCAGCGTGGCCGTCAGCATCAACGCCGGCACCTCCCTCCTCATCAACACAGACCCCAACAACAACGGCGTGGGTGAGCGTGCTGCGCCATGCTGGTCCCGCACTGCGCTGGGCTGGGCTGGGCTGGCTCGCCTGCCCTAGTCCGCTGACAACCCAGCCTTAATGCCCAACCTCACTGCTCGACCTCCCTGCCCCGCCCGGCTTTCCCTGCCGTGCCTCCCCGTCTCCCGCAGGCACCACCCCCGACTTCCAAGCCCTCGTCGACATGACTGCCGGCCCCTCCATTGACCTGCTGGACGGCCAGATCAGCATCGACCTGTCCGCCCTGGCCAGCGCCGAAATCACGCTGCTCGCCTCGTACATATCTGCGTCCAACTACACGTTTGCTTACCGCATGACCGGCGCCTTCTCGGTCACCGACTTCCTCAACACTGTGCCTGACGTGAGGCAGCCAGCCGGCCAGCCGGCCAGCCAACCAAGCTAACTGCCCAGCCGCCCAGCCTGCCTGCCTGCCTGCCTGCGTTCTCTGCTCTGCCGTCTCTGGCCCGCCCTGCCATTCACCAGCATATGCCGCCGGCGCTGACGATGCCTGCCTGCCTGTCTGCGTGCCCACACGTTTCTGCCTGCCTGCCGCAGATGCCCGGCGCAGTCGCCAAGTACATTGGCATGATGTACCCGTCGGCATCAGGCAGCGTGAATGTAAGTGGGAGCGAGCTGCAGGCGGGCAGGCCGGCCGGCAGTCTGCGCGCCTCGCGCAAGCGGGGGCGAGGCGGAGGGGCAGAGGTCGTGCAAGCGGCAGATCATGAATGAAATGGTTGTGGTGCCGCGCCCCAAATCATCCGCCCACTGTTTGCCCCCCTGCATAGCAGCCCGGGCTTCCGGTGCGTCCCTCACCCCACCCTTACACCCAAACCTCCTCCTTACGGTTGTTGCCTGCCTGCCTGCCTGCTCTGCTTGCTCTGCCCCACATGCCCCGGCGCCTGCAGGTATACATTGACCAGAGCAGCTGGGGCATGCTGATGGACTTCACAGGCGACTATGGCAACATTTATAGCGCAAGCGCCGGCGCGGTCAGCAAGTACACCAGCCACTTCAAGGGCCTGGGGGACGTGTTCACACAGATCCTCACTTATGTGCCAGGTGGGCGGGTGCGCCGGTGGGCGGGGGGGCTTGCTGGTGCCGTCGGGCTGTTGTGGCTGGGTGCCAGCTGGCACGGCTGTTGTGGCTGGGTGCCAGCTGGCGCGGCCACTGCGGTCGGATGCCAGCTGGCTGTGCACTGCAGCCGACCATGCACTGCAGCTGGTGGCCGGCAGCAGGCAGCTGGGTTCGGGGGCCTCTCGGGCTGGGTGATCAGGCTTGCCTGGTGTGTCCGCAACTTTCGGCGGCAGCTGCAGGCAGCCCACAGTAGGCAGCTGTTGCGCAGGGAAGTCTCGTCACCCTTGCATCTCGAAGCTCCCCGCTCCACCTGACCTCACACTACGGACACTCACACAAACGCTCCTTCTCCTCGCCGCCGAGCGCAGGCTTTGACACCTCTCTCTCTGGCGGCTTTTCCGTGTCGGGGTCCATGACTGGCAATGGCCTGCCCATCAAGGTGGGGCGGGGCGGGGGCAGGGCTTGAGGCTCCTACGCCGCTAGTCGCGGCCTTGTGTGTTGCGCCCCGCCGCCTCCTGTGCACTGGAAGTCATCCAACCCGCCTCACCCACACGACATGGTCCCAACTAGAGTCACATTGCACGCCCACTCTTGCCCCCATCCCAACACCTCCCCTCACCCTACCCCACCCCGCCCCACGACCCCCCCCACTTGCTACCCCTCCTTCCCTGCAGGCCTCGTTCTGGTCGGGCTCCACCTCTGGCACCTCCAAGCTGGGTGTCTACTTCTGCGATCGTGACAGCCAGTGCCCCGGCTCCTCCCTGTGCACCCTCAACGTCTGCTCCACCTTCTCCTGCCCCTCCGGCACCAGCCCCAACGGCCTGCTCTGCTACGCCCCCTGCCGCTCTGGCTACACCAACGTGCTGGGGGTGTGCTGGAAGAACTGCCCCGCAGGTGGGTGGGTAGTACGGCAGAAGGGTGTTATCGAGGAAAAAAGCTTAATCCTACCGGGAGATGCTTCCGTTGGGTGGGCCGGCGGGCGATAGGGCAGGCAGAAGGGCCAGCCCAGGCGGGCACGCGGGCGGGCAGGCTGCCGTTGGTCTTGTGTGCCCGCTGGTCTCCCTCCCCGCATGCGCCGCACGCGCTGCATGCACCGCTGCTTACCGCCCCGCCCGCCCGCCCTGCCCCTTGCCTGCAGGCTGGACGGATGCGGGCGCCACTTGCATCTCCCCAGGCAACTGCCCCTCTGGGCAGGAGAATGTGAGCGACCCGCTGCTAGTGCGCACGCATGGCACAGCACACGCTGCCTGATGGCGCGACCCACCATGTGCTGACGTGGCGCCACACGCCCGTGCTCGCGCCCGTGCTCTCCCTTTTAGCTTTGGCAGGCGGTGCTTCCAAACATTCTGGTGCTCAGGCACTCACTCATACCCACTCACGTTGCTCCCCTCCCTTCCTGCCATTCCCCTCCTTGCCTGCCTTCAGGTTGCTGGAATCTGCTACAGCAACTGCAACTCTGGCTACTATAGCGTGGCCAGTGTCTGCTGGTCTCGCTGCCCCGACGGGTGAGCGGTGCTGCTCTGTCCTGCTGCTGGCACAAGGAGGGAGCGATGCTTGCAGACGCACTGGCTGTGCAGCAGCACGGCAGCTCGATTGGGGATGCTGCTGCTGACGCCGACGCTCAAGCTACTGCTCTCTTGCGTGCCCACCCGCTCGCCTGCTTGCTTGCTCAACCGCCCGCCGTGCAGGTATGACGACATTGGCGCCCTCTGCTCCCGTCCCGCCGTCACTCGCGGCAAGGGCTGCTGCTGCATCTCCACCCTCAAGTGCAAGGGCTTCGTGAAGTGCAGCTGGAAGAAGTCGTGCTGCGACAACTGTGACAGCGGGTTCAGCGACACTGGGTGAGTGCGCAACAGACAGCGGCGGCGGTGGTGCTGCGGGCACCGCCTGCTGCTGCGGCAGCAGCAGTGCTGGCAGCGGCGGTGGGTAGCCGGTTGACGGGTAGCCGAGGGAGCGGCAGGCTGGAGAGCGCTGAAGGCGCTAATATGCCGCTACCCCCCGCATGTGCATGCCAGCCGCCGCCGTAACCGCTGCTCTGCTGCCACCGCTGCCGCTGCAGTTGCACCTGCTTCCGGGGGGCGGCTACCGTGGCCAAGAGCTCCTATGTGCGGTCGCCTCTGGGCTCCCCGTTCACCATCACGGCCAAGGACTCTTACGTCATCGCCCCCACCGTCCCCAACTTTAAGATCCCGGGCACCAGCTTCTGATCATCTCACTGATGCCCAGTTTGTGACGTTGACGCCAGCTACCGGCCAGCCACCCACCCAGCCAACCGCACTACGGCTTGCCCGCAAGACGAGGCAGGCTTGCAACTCTGTTCAGACACTCCCAACAGCCATCCTCCATCAGATCGGTTTGTGAATCACATTGTCAGCAGTCAGCCACTACACTACACACTTCTCTCGTGCTTACTTCCTTCTTACTTCCAACCGCACTTTAACCTTCCCTTCAACCTTAAAGCATTCTTACCGCATACTTTTCCCAACTTCAACCACAACGTTTCTCTCCCTTCCCTTTACCTGTTCCATCTCAGTTAACCTGGCTGCTGTGCTGACAGCACGGCCAAGTCTGCTGACGATTTTCAAGGTGATGTAACCGGTACTGTCAACTGGGGTAGATGATGGGGTTTAAGACTGTCTAAGACTGGTGTGGGGTGGACCCCCACCCCCCCAAATGGTCATTAACTCTGAATGGGGCCTTCACTGTAGAAGGCTGCCATGTGACTGGCGCATGCTGCTGGAGGCGCCGCTACTTCGGTGTTGCTCTGCAGGTGCCCGCCCGTCTTCCTCACACTGGCGGGCCCACCCTCCTGGCAGAGCAGGCGCTCCATTTGAGCTGCGCATTGCAGCGACGTGTACTACTTCTAGCTGCTACATTGCACTTGTGCGAAAGCGATGAACTGTTCATGAGAAGCTGTAGAGAAGCTGTAGAGTAGCTGTAGAGTTATCTGACTAGAGGTGGAGCAGTGATGGGGAGCAGTGGCCAGGCACGCTACTGTGGAGGAGCACGGGAAGAATAGCACAAAAGATTCGAGCTGCGGTGAACAGCATTGACTAGGTGACCGAAAACCAGTGGCGCATGCATCAAGTACTGAAGCTCTCCACGACTTAAAGTCCGCTACTGCGGTGCAGCCGCAGCAGCGGCGGTGACCAGCTCGCGCAGGCGCGGGGCAATGTCCGCAAACGTGGGCCGCTCCGCCGGCTCTGTCGCCCAGCACTCCCTGCAAAGCGCGCACCGCACGAGGAGGGGCGTGAGCAGGCTGCGCACCCCGCCCTGCCAACGCCTCGGCTCAGCGCGCCGGCCGCACCGAGGGCGTGCTGTGGGGCACCGCCACGCTGCGTGGGTGCACACCCAAGCCAGGCCCCCACCCACCCCCCGGGCAGCATGCTCCCCTCACCGCATCAGCTGGATGTAGGCCTGCAGGCCCACAAACCCGCCAGGGCCGGCCCCCGGCAGCTCCTCGGCGGGAGGGATGGGTGGGCGCTCCCCCGCCAGCACCATCTGTGGGACCTGCAGAGCACAGAGCAGGGCGGGGCGCAGAGCAGGGCAGGGCGGGATGGGACCAGGGCAGGCGGGATGGTACCAGGGCGGGGCAGGGTGGGAGCAGGGCAGGCGGGGTTTGGTTGCCACACACAGGCTGGCTTTGGTTCGGCTGCAGGCGAGCAGCTGCGCTGGTGCTGTCAGAATCCCCGACAGCAAGCAGATGCGCTGCTGCTTGCTTGCCGCCGAACCAAAGCTGGCGGGGCTGTCACGGGCTGTCGGCACCTGCTGGCAGCCTGGCAGGCAGGCAACAGCTGGGCGCTGCTCCGCTCACCTTAAACAGGTTGACCCCCATCCATGGCAGCTGCCAGGTGAGCAGCTGCAGGGGTGATGGGCAGGGCAGGGCAGGGCAGGGCAGGGAGCGGTGGGTGTGGGAGGTGCGTCAACAGTCGGCTGGGTGCAAGGCCTTGCGGCTGCTGCCCCTGGCGGCAAGCAGCAGCAGGTGCGGTGCCGGCACTTTGCAGTTTGCCAGGCGGCGGCTGCACTGTGCTCCCGCTTCAGCTTGCGGTCGCCAGGCGCGGCAGCATCCGGCATGTGTTCCAACAATGCAACATGCCTTCCATGTGATGACCTGGAATGCAACACATGTGACCCGCAATGCAACTTGCCTCCCACATGATGAGGCCGAATGCAACATGCCTCGCACACATACCCAGAATGCAACGCATGTGCCCCGGAATGCGACTTGCCTCCCACATGATGAGGCCGAATGCAAACACGTCGGAGGCTGTGGTGGGCTTTTGGTCCTTAAAGATCTCGGGGGCCAGCCAGATCGGGTTGCCCGGCATGGCGCCCTGGCTGGCCTCCTCCAGCTGGGGCCTCACAAGCTTGCTCAGGTTGAACTGCGGGAGGGGGGCAGGGCAGGGGCGGAGGGTGGAGGGATTCTGGAAAGATTGTATACTTGCATCCTCTGCTCAGGGTAGGCTGTGGGGCGGGTGGGGGCACGCGGTGAGAGGGGAGGGGAAGGGTGGGAGGCCTGCCAGCCCGCCCGGCCCGCGCGTCGTCCCCACGAACGACGCGTCTCTGCTGCTGCTGCTGCCAGTCTCTGTTGCTGCCATTCTCTTCTGCTGTGCCGCAAACGTGGCCAAAGGCACGTGCATCGACCACTCCCACGCCCCCGCTGGCGCTCACATCCGTGACCTTCACGCGCCACGTCTCATCCACCAGCTGCAGGTGCGGTGGGGGGTGCAAGTTGAACGGCAGGAGGGGGTGGGTGGGCAGGGGAGGGGAGGGGCGTGCAGCTGGGTCTGCAGCAGCATGCCGTGCACATGCTGATCACGGCTGGGCAACAATCCTGGCTGCAGCAGCATGCCGTGCCGACGCCCAGCACCCCAGCGCACCAAGTTGGGGCTTTTGAGGTCGCAGTGAATGATGGGCGGCTTGCGGTGGTGCAGGTACCTGCAGGCGCGGGCAGGGGCCGGGCCCGGCGGGGCAGGGGCGCGGGCTGGGTGAGGAAGCAAGGAAAGCCTGACCCCAGGGCACCAGGCCTGCCGGTCTTTGTCGTCCTCAAGCATGCTTTCCTTGAGTCCATGCAAGAGCGAGGTGAACCCACTGCTGCCCAGCCTCTCAGCCCCGCTGCCCGGCCTGCCCGCACCCCCTCGCCCCCTGGCCCGGCACCCACAGCATGCCGGTCGCGGCTCCGAGGGCCTGCAGGGAGAGCGGCAGTGGGAGGCGGCAGTCATTGTCGTGACCCCCGCTGGGCATGCAGGAAGGCATGAAGGAAGGCAGGGGGAAGGCCCGAGGCCCGACGCTAGAGGCATGAGGCGTGAAGCTTGAGGTGCATGCGTAGAGCATGCTGGAGCATGCAAGGAAGGTGCAGCAAGGGAGCTCGGCAGGTGCACAGGGGGGCACGCGCCGCCAACGTGCCCCACCAACATGCCACACCCACCATGTTGAGCCGCCGCGGCCAGCTGAGCTCCTTGGCAAATTCGGGGTCTTGAGCCGCCTTTTGAAGGACGTCGAACAGCGAGCCGTGGAGGCAGAACTCTGCGGATGACGACAACAACAAGAAGGGAAGGGTGAGGGTATGGGTCTCCGCGGAGGAGCGTCGGGGTGCAGGCGGGGACGACAGCGGGCGGGTGGGCGGCAGGCGCTCCGCTGTCGTTACACGTTAGGCCGGCGCGTGCCTCATCACATGGCCTGCCATTCCCGCACCTGTGATGATGCAGGGTGGCACCATGCACACTCCAAAGAAGTTCACTGCACGGCCGGGGGAGCGGGGGCAGCGGGGGAGACAAGGGCTCAGTGCTGGAGGGCAGCGGGGATTGTGGCGCTGTGCACGCTGGGAAGCCGTGGCACGTCTGGCAAGCTTTTGCCTCTCAATCCCGTCTGTCGGCTTTCTCCCTCCTTCCCTGGCCCGCGCGTCAACCTAATGCTGGGAAATTGCGGCACCTGCCAGGGCGCCCTGCCTGCCCGCCCCAACTCACCGCAGTTGGTATGCCTCATGTAAGTCATGATAACAGCTTCCTGCAACAGGCAGGGGCGAATGGGGGCGAGGGGCCAGGCTGTCAGGGGCAGCACACTCAGCCAAGGGCAGGCAGGCCCCAGCGGAGCGGCACTCGCCCAAGCGGTGCACACAGAGCGGTGGCTATGCCAGGCTGCAACCTGCGCCCGTAATACAAGCCTAGCCGGGTGTGGTGTGGGGTTGGGGGTGGTGGGCGGACAGCCCAGCCGTGGGCAGGCGCAGAAAGTGGCAGCGGTGGCCCAGCTGTGGGGAATGGGGGGCATTGCAGCCCATCCATGGGCAGCCGCAGAAAGTGCCAGCAACGGCCCGTCGCTTGCTTGTGCCCTCCTCTTGCCTCTTGCAGCTCGGCCATGATGTGCTGCGCCAGCTCCAGTGCGCCCTCCTCCCTCATCTTGTCTGCAGCACGGAGGGTAGGGGGCAGGGAGCGCAATCAGCTGACTGAAGGGTGAGGCGGTACACTGAACAACGCACAAAGCATGGGCGGGGTTGGGACAGAAGCCGCGCCAAGAGCAGGCAGGCCTGGCTCTTGATGGGTGCTGATATGCTGATAGAATGGGTGTCGTGCTCAGCCCGGGTATAATGGCACTGTCAGCCACAACTCACCTGAATTGACCAACACCTTGATTGCCACCGGCTGCACGGGCCGGGGGGCAGGAGCGCAAGTGCAAGGCTGTGAGATGCGGCGCACGGCACCGGCGCCCCCTCCTCTGCGCTGCGCCCAACCTCGCTCTGCCCGCCTGCCTGCCCCTCTCCCCAGCCTCCCAACAGCGTGCCGTCTTGTGCATCGACCTGCCTGCCTGCCTCTGCCCGCCTACCTGCCTGCACCCCCAAAACAAGTAAGAAAGCGCAAAAAAGGAAAGATGCACGCACCGTCTCGTGCCAGGACCCGGAAAAGACGGCCCCGTAGCTGCCCTGCCCGATGCGCCGCTCCAGCTGCAGCTCCCCCCACTCAATCTCCCACCGCTGCATGTCCTCCGGCAGCTGCTGCTGCTGCGCCTGCTGCTGGCTGGAGTCGGTGGTGGCAGTAGTGCCCGTGCGCGGGGCGCGGGGGTGCGGGGGGCGGCGCAGGCCGGTGACCAGGCGGGTGGAGATGAAGGACAGCAGCTCGTCGTTTGCCAGGGAGGAGGGGACGCTGCGAGGGGCGGGAGATGAGCGGGCACAGGCGGCACAGCACTCGCTCGCTTGCTTGCTTGCTTGCGTTGCAACCAACAAATGCGTGCAGTGCCGGGAGGCAGTGCTTGGCGGTGCAGTGCCTGCCGGCGGTGCCTGCTGGCTCCACACGTAAGCCTGGTTTCCACAATATTGTGGCATTAATGCTACATTGATGGGGACGCACCATGCTGCCACCGGGCCCACAAGCTGCCTCTCACCTCGAGCTGTTGAGCTTGGAGAAGCCAGACAGTGTGGAGGCGCTGAGCTTGGACGGGGCTCCAGAGTGTGCGCCCCCCTTGGAGGCGTCAGTGAAGAACGTGTCCACGCTGTGCATGCCCGCTGCCCCCGCTGCTGCCCCCGACGGCTTCAGCATCACCGGCCCGCCCGCCGGCCCGCCGGGCTTGGCCCCCCTGAGCCAGCCCTTGCCGGGCCGCAGCGCCAGGAAGGCCAGCAGCGCCAGGAGCGCTGCAAGGCGGCAACAGGTTGAAAAAGAAGAAGAAGGAGGAGATGAAGATGAAGAGTACGCTCTTGGGCGTGGTTTGAGGGAACCAGCGGAGGTTTGGACCCACATGTCGGGACCACGCTCCGCTGGCTACCGGGGCAAGAGGTGGTGTACTCGGCACTAGGGCAGACAGTATCAACCGTGCAAAGCAGGGGCGCGGCAGCAGCGCCAGCGGGGCGGGGTGGGCCGGAGCGTTTGTGGCGGGCGGCCTGGCGGCGTGCTGCTGGATGGCTATAGCTGGCACGCGGCTTGCACAGGCATATGGGGCGCCAGGAAGCTGCTGGCTGGGCTCACCCAGGCCGCCGGCAACGCCGCCGACGATGGCGCCGATGGGAGCAGAGGAGGAACCTGCCTCCGATGCGCTGCCGCCCGCAGGGGCAGGGGGAGGAGGAGGAGGAAAAGAAGGGGGAGGGGGAGGAGGACGAGGGGGAACCGCCGGTGGGGCTGCAGGTGGCAGCGAGTCTGCAACGGACAGGAGGCAGCAGGCGGCAGCACCTTTAGGTCGTGCTGTGCTGTGCTGTTCTGTGAGCACAGCAGGGGCCACCCTGCCAGCGCCAGGGGCGTGCCAGCGGTGGGCATGCCAGCGAGGCGCCATGCCTGCCAGCCCCCGGGGCGCACCTGGGGTGCCGGTCTGGACCTGCCCACATGCATACTTGGTGCCGAGTGCAATGGAGGTGAAGTTGAGCCCGCCTGCCACAGCCACCGGGGTCTGGCTGGTCTCCAACCTCAGCCCGGCCCCGAGCTCCCCATTGTAGTTGGCCCCTGCGACGGCAGTCGCGAGTGCGGGGCAGTAAGTAACGAGTAAGTAACAAGTCGGGAACAAGTGAGGGACGCGGGGAGCAGGGAGGCGCTTGAGAGGCGTGCCACGTGGGCACAGGCCCTCGAGCTCAGACCATAGCATGCATAGCGCAGCACGGCATGCATGCTCACACCACAACATGCCCAGTGCAGCACAGCATGCACACCACAGAATGCAAGTTGGGAGGCGGGGCACAAGCCTGCAGGCCGGGCAGCTCACCCCAGCAGAGGGCGGCGCCGGTCTCCTCCAGCCCACAGGTGGTGCGCCAGGCGGCCGCCAGGGTGGCAAACGAGCGAGCGCCGGCCACCGGCACGGGGTCTCCATTACTATACTTTTCGTAATCAGAGTTGTCCTCTCCCAGCTGCCCCCAGGTGTTGGACCCCCAGCAGTGCGCCTCCCCTCCCGGTCGCAGGCCGCAGATGTGCTGAAAGCCAATGGCCAGCGTGACAAAGGTCATGTTCCCGCCCACTTGCACCGGCACCGCCGAGTTGAGCACCGGGTCCGGCCCCAACTCGCCCTCGGAGGAGGCACCCTGCAGGCGGGGCGGGCCGAGGATGGGCGCTTCTTGGGACGAGGATGGGTGCCTGCTGCCCTCCCAGATGCACGCTGGCCCCACGCAGCGGCAGGGCGAGGAGGCGCGTGTGTGCACGCGGGGGGTGCGCCCCTGCTCCCCCGCCAAGCAGCACATTCCGACAACCAGTGTCAAGTAGCACTTTCCGTCCAAGCAGTACCAATAAGCAGTACCGCCAACCCAGTACCGTCAAGCAGCATCTTTCGTAAGCACGTGGCCAGCTCACCCAGCAGAATGCGTGTGACGTCCCGGCCTCCAGCCCACAAGTGACCCAGTCTCCCACAAACAGCGTGGAGTATGCGCGGGCACCGGCCGCAGCCACAGGCACCGGCGAGTCTTTCAGCGCGCCCCACCCAAGCTGGCCAGTCTCCCCTTGGCCCTACAGTGGCAGGCAGGTGTTGGCGGGAAGGCGCCAGCTCAACAAAGCAGCCCCAGCACCTGGCAGGCTGCGCGCGCCAGCATCGGCGGCGCGGGCAGGCGGCAATCCTGGCCGCAATGCTGCCCCACGGCTTGCAGCGGCAGCTGCCGCTGTTTCCAAGTGCGGGGAACAGGACGCGGCGCACAGAACTTGCCAGCCCGACTGGCAGGCGCCGTGTTTGCTCACCCAGCAGAACGCCTTGCTGGTGCCTTGCTCCAGGGCGCAGGTGTGGTAGGCGCCAACGCCCAGGGCGGAATACGAGCGGGCACCCGAGACGGCCAGTGGCCCAGGCGCATCCTGCCCGAGGCCTTCCACTCCCACGACGCCGCGCTGGTAAGTGCCCCTGCAGGCCAACGCAGCATCAGCAGCATCAGCAGCTGTGCCATGGCAAGCAAGGGTTGAGCTGACCACGGCGAAGCTGAGCGGGCTACAGAGAGGGCGGGTGAACACGCTGGCAGGCTGGCAGGCTGGCTGGCAGGCAGGCAGGCAGGCAGGCTGCCCGGCGCCCCGCTGCCACTTGCCAGCACCAAGCGCCCCCGGCGACATCCAGGCCGCATGTGAAGCCGACCCCCAAGCCGAGAGTGGTGAACACCACATTGGTAGTCATTTGCTGGGGCACGGAGGTGGCGGGGTACAGCCCAATGTCTGGGTCTGGGCCGGCGCCTCGGCCCCAGCACCTGCAGCCGGCGGGAAGGCAGGAAGCAAGATGGCCTGGGAGAGTGAGTGCAAAAGAGATGGGATTGAAGCAAGGCGGTGCCAGGCCTGGCCTACCGGCCAGCAAGTCTGCCAGCCAGCCAGCCAGTCTGCCTTGGCCCGCGCCCCGCCGCTTTGCTGCCGCAAGCTTGCGTGCCTCACCAGCACATGAAGAGCACATACCGCTACGCGCTCTTGAGGCAAGCTTATTCTCACAAGTGCCTGGCAACACGCTGCGCACGCTGCGGCAAGCATGTCTACTCCACCAGCGCACGGCTGCGCACGCCACCACCCGCCCGCGCACCATGCAAACCCGCTCAAGTCGAGGGAGCAGGTGTGGAAGGGGCCAGCAAACACGGAGGCAAAGGCTGTGCCGCCTGACACGGCCACAGGCGCCGCCGAGCTCTCCCGCTTGTCTTGACCCAGCTGGCCATACTTGCTTTGCCCTGCAGCCACACAGGGCACCCACTTAGCGCCCGCCCGGAGATGGATGGCACGGGACGGATGGCAGCTGAGCATCCGCGTTCCCTGCTGGTACTGGTTGGTGCGCCGGGGCGCACTTACCGGTTGCTCATCATGCACGGTCAAGGGAAGCAAGACGCCCGTGCCACACACCCGCTGCACTCCTTCCGTGCCTGCTGCGCTTCGCCCGCCTCGCGGCACCCCAGCCCACCCGTCCGCAAAGCCCCTCACGTGCCCAGCAAGCGGCTGCTGTGCTGCCAACGCACCCCAGCACCAGGCTTGGCCATCAGAATCCAGGCCGCAAGCGTGGGAGGGCCCAATGGAGAGAGACTGGAAGGAGTAGTTGCCCGCCACAGGCACAGGCACAGCCGAGTTCTGCGCTTGCCCGCTGCCCAGCTGGCCCTCCCGGCCGCTGCCTGCGCACAGGGGGTCACAGGGAGGCCTTGAAAAACACGTGATTATCAAGCCGCTTGACACAAGAGGTTGCCTTTCAATCCAAGGCAGACAATGTGAGTTGGCTGGCTGTACAGGCTGGCTGTTGAGCGACCACAGGCCCCATGCCATGCGCTTTTAACTGCCGCCGCCGCCGGTCGCTCACCCCAGCAGTAGGTCGTGTTTGTCAGCGCGGCGCCTGCGACATGAGCATGCACGCACAGCAGGCCACACAGGGCCGCCCATGTGCTGACACGCATCAGGGGCTGCATGGGGAGGGTGTTGTGCATAGTACATCCTTGAGCGGGCGGGCGGGCAGGCAGGCAGCGGCAGCGGCGGATGGCAGCGGCGATGGCAGCGGCGGGACGAAAGGAGCGGGGCAGCCAATCGAAAATCGCATCTATGTCGCCGCTCACGGCTCTATGCTCGCGGCGCTTCCTCAGGACACTTGATGTCTTGGCTGTTCGTGCGGTGTCCGTCTCCCAGCGCCCTGGGCGGAGCTCCTTCACACAAGGCGGCTCACAACTCAGGATAGCACATGGTCTGCCACTTGCCGCGTTGTCCACTTGGACCCATGTGCCTGGGAATGCCTGCTGCACACTTCCTTGTCCTGCGCACCGCTGCGCCCCTCCTGTTGCACTTGTCGAATCCAGCAACATTCACCTGTATTCCCACGCGCCTTTTATGCCGGCGCTGGGGCCGCAGGCGCCCGTGCTGGTGGTCCTGCTCGCCTGGGCCGCTCTCAGCTGTTGCGTGCTTCCAGCATCCAGCGCTCAGCAAAGTCCCAGGTAGGCTGCCTGCACGCTACCCACCTGAGCAGCACGGTGCGGCCCACCCCCCGCCTGCCGCCCAGCTGCCGCCTTGCTTGGCGTGTGCAGAAGGTGGGGCATTGGCTGGGAGAGTCAGTCAGTCACCCGCCAACCATGCAGTCTTACAGTGACAGGTGCAGGGACTGGACCAAAAATGCACTGGCACCGGCACGGTCTTGCCTGCTGCAGGTCGCACGTGGCCGGGCGCCGGGCGCTCGCGGAGGCCCCACTAGCCGCCCCGCCCCCGCCCCCGCCCCCGGCCATCCCGTTTGAGAGGCAAACTTTCTGGGTGGCCAACACCTGCCCGCCATCCAAGAAGCTGCACCTGCGGTTCCACTACAGCTACAACGCCACCTGGCCGTGGCTGGATCCCGGCTGGCTTGAGTGGTTTGACAACCAGGTTGATTACCCTTTCGTAAGTGCCTCGGGCCTGCCTGCCTGCCTGCATGCCCACTGGCAACTGAGACACGATGTGTGCCTGCCCACCTCTGCCTGTCTGCCTGCCCGCTGTCCGCCTGCCAGGCGCCTGCGCCCAAATACAGCCCCACCCCTCCCAAGCGCCCCTCTCAACACCGCTGCCCCCGCAGCAACTCTGCGGGACCTCGGGGCGCGCCTCCCAGGACATATATTTCGAAGATTACAGCATCGACCTTGCCAAGGTGAAGACCGCGCTGGAGAGGACCGCCGGCACGTGCCATTCGCCGCCCATGATGCTGCGTGCCCCCGGCTTTTACGACCCCGACAGCAGCGGCCGCATGCATGGGCTTGGCCCTCAGCAAGTGCACACCTTCCCAGCCGGCACGGTGACCGACTTTTGGCTGGCAGTGAACAACGGCACCCTGGGGGGCGCGGCGGTGAGGCCGGCGGAGTTTGCAGAGGTGGCGTACAAGACGGCAGACACATTTGAGGCCTGCCAGCCGGCAGACTCTGCCCCCACCTGCGTCAAGTGGTACAAGGTGAGGGCGAGAGGCGAGGGAGAGTGTCTTGTGAAGTGCAGGACACGGGCAGGCGTGCGGGTGACACAACGCATAGGTACAGGTGGTGCTGCGGTGTGTCCACGATGGCTGGCTGGCACAGTGCAGGCGGCAGAGCGTGGATGGCAGCGATGCGGCACGCAGCAGCCCCGCCGTACTCTGCTGCGAGTCGTTGCTGTGCGTGCGATGCCTCTCACAAGCGTCTCGGCGCCCCTGGGTGCAGGTGTTTACGGATTCGTGGCAGCCCTTGGACATGGTGTGCGATGAGACTGCAGAGTGGGCCGACCCCATTGTTTGATGATGGGCCTGCCATGCTGCCGTGACCGTCTGCTGCCTGCTCTGTAGCATGTAACATCACCACAAGTGAGTCCAGTTCGGACACACCAGGCAAAGCCTCTGGTCGCTGCAGGTGGCAGTGCTGCCCATCGATTCATCCTCAAAGTTGCAGGAGGGGTAACACGACTGGGAGCAGTTACTTGGTCTTAAGAGCCGCAATCCGGTTCGTTTGTCTTGGGCGTGCAAGCAGACGGTGGGCCAGGGCCATCCCCTCAGCCTGCTCACCGGGCCCCGCTTCAATAGTGCCACCCTGCTGCCGCTCGTTGCCCCGCCCCTGCCCTGCCGGCACAACTCCAAGGCACTGCTGCCACCGTTCCATCTTCCGTTGACAGAACTTGTCTTGTGACAGATTCATGCTTGTGACAGCATGCATGCCGGCTTCAGCAGTGACAAATGCCGACACAGCTCGGGCACTCGTGCCCTCCCAGCGCCGCCGCAGCAGCCTTAGCTGCTGCACGCTGCAGCGTGCGTTGCAGCTGCCTGCAGCCGCACTGCACGTTCAGTGGCACCCTGGCGGCGGCCAGGCGCTCACACACCGGCGTGTCAAGCTGTGCCGCCCGCTCCAGGCAGCCCTGCTTCACCTGCGGGCAGCTACGCATCATGCTTGCTGGCATGCTGCTTGCCGAGCGGCGTCAGGACCGCCGCGACGCCGCTGCTTGAGATTGTTGCCGCCTGCGGCTGCCCTGCCTCCTCGTCTCCCTCATCCAGCTGCGCATGGTGCGCCTGCACCTGCTGCTGCTGCTGCTGCTGTTCATAGTGCGCCTGCACCTGCTGCTGCTGCTGCTGCTGCTGCTGCTGCTGTGCATAGTGCGCCTGCACCTGCTTCACCTGCTGCTGCTGCTTCTGCTGCTGCCCCTCCACAGCTGGCTCCTGCCAGAGCGGTACTGGCGGCGGCCGCTGGTGCAGCAGGTGGTGGTGTTGGTACTGCTGCAGGAGCTGCGGCTGGTGTGCCCGCCAGCTGGGCCTGCCGTGCTGCCCGCTCCCGCCCTCCCTCCCGCGCCCCACACTCTGCCAGGCTGCCAGCAGCGCCGCATTGGCGTCCTCCTGCGCATCAAAGAGCGCCTGATACAGCTCGCCACCAATGCTGACAGTGGCGGTCCAGGCGCCGTGCTGCGCTACAACCTTGTCCTGCTCTGCGCCAGCGCTGACGGGCACCGCACGAAACACGCCATCCCTGCGCATCGGCAGGCCTTGCCCGCTCCAGTAGGTCAGCAGGCCCTCGAGCTGCGGGGCAATGGATGTGGTGCACTGGGGGTGGGGAGGTGGGGCGGAGGGATGGGCGAAAGAGCGGCAAAAGACGAGATGATGGGTGGTGCGATGCGGCGCAAGGATGGCAAGGAAAAACTTGGCTGGCATGCGGGATGGCCAGGTGGGTAGGCAGAGCCTGGAGGGTGGCACGGGTTGAGGCTGGGCAGAGCACCACGCCTGCCTCCCCACTTGCCCGCCGTGCCCGCCACCCGCCGGTGCTTGCCTGCATGTCGGCGCTGTCTAGGTATTCTGCACCCTCCGCATGACGCTTGCCCTTGCGACCTCTCTTCATCGGCTCGTGCCCGGCACCTGTGGGCGCGTTCTGGGAGGAGCAGCTCGATAGGGTGCAGGCCAGGGGAAGCCTGCTGACAATGGCGCTGCGAGTGTTCGTCAGCCGGCGGGTGCCCAGGTTATCTCAGGCGATGGAGTTACAATGCACCGCGCCAATGAGTCGGCGTCTAGGACATCTGAGCAGCCGCCTTCTTTCCACCTTCAGCGGCTGCCGCCGCGAGCAACTCTCCCATGGAATCCAGCAGCAGGCACTCTTCCTCTGCACATGTCTTCCTAGCGCACAGCAGCAGCCCCCCAAGCAGCTCTTAACCACCTGCCTGGCAAAGGCAGGGCAAAGGGCCCATGCACGAGCGTGCAAACTGCCTGTTTGCCGCTGCCGTTCGTCCCACGCATGCCCGCCACCGGCACCTCCATCCTGCGTGCCCTCACTTCTGTCAGTGTGCAACACACACCTGCTTGTGCGTGGGTGCTGTACACACGGCATGTGGTGGCAGGATGAGCACAGGACTGGGGTAGGCAGTACTGTGACGGTAGGATCACAACGTGCAGCGGTACAGGTACATGCGGGTGTCGTTACGAGTACAGTTCTGGAGACGAAATGTGATGGCAGTGCTGAGCGGGAGCAGGGGAGATGTGAGAGCCAAGCAGGGGGCAAAGCAGAGAGGGAAGGGGAGAGGAAAGCAGGGAGCAGCGCAAGGAGAGGGCAGCCAGACAGACAAGTGGCTGGGTAAATGGTAGTGGGGAGTGGCAGGTGAATGCGAGCAGAGTGGGAGAATGTAGACGCCCTCAGGCCGTGGGCTCAATTTGTGGGTATGGGCTGAATCATGATTGAAAGCAATCCTCCAGGTTCTGAGGCCACCCACTGTAATCTTGTCAATTGATGCGCTGGCCGGCTATCTTGTCTGTAGCGTTGTACCGCTCAACCTGCAGCGGCGGGCAGCCAGCCATCCAGCGGGAGGCAACTCAAGGGGCGGCAGCAAGGCGCACAGCCTACCAGGCACTTCCTGGCACCCCTGCCAGAGATGACACCGCTCTCGTTCTGTCATGCCCCCACTACAGCTACTGCAGCTCACCTCTTCATCATATGTGATCCTGTTTGGGAAGTCCTCCAGCTTCGGCGAGTAGCGCTGCAGCTTGTGCAGCTCCTCAAACAGGACCTGGGGAGCGGCAGCATGGGGGCAGGGGGGCGGACAGGGTGAGAGCTTGGGGGTGCGGAGGCAGGGGTGGGAGCGTGGGGTCGGGAGGCAAGGGACATGGAGGCGGGCAGGGTGAGAGCGTGGGCTGGCTGTGGGGGCGGGAGGTAGGGCGCCACGGAGGCAGACAGGGTGGGAGCGTGGGGTGAGGAAGGAGGACAGCTGTGGCGGCAGGCAGGAGGGTGGCAGCAGGCAGGGGTGAGAACAAGCTGCCAGGAGTGGCAAGGCGCCTCTCCGAAACATGCAACAGGCAGCAGGACGAGGCCTTGCCGACCACACAAACACGTGCCGCGCCGCCCTGCCTGCCTGCCTCTTGCCTGCCCCATCCCCGCCCCGGTCCGCCCCGCCCGCCCACCCATGTTGACGTCATGTTACGAGCTCCACATACGCCCACCAGGCACACATGAACTCGTGTGCTTCTGCACACCCCCAGACGCTTGCAAGCGCCCCACCCACCCCACCTGCCCTCCTCCCCAAAACCAAACCAACCAACCAACCAGAACTGAAGCCTTGTTTGTTGCCTCACACACCCACCCACCCGCCCCACCTTGATGTAGCAACAGCCTGCCCTCCTCCCCAGAACCAACCAACCAACCAGCCAACCAACCAACCAGCCAGCCATGCCCCCTGCACTCCACGCACCCACCCACCCACCGCACCTTTATGTAGCACAGCCGCCCCTCCTCCGTGAGGTGCTCCCGGGCAAAGCGCTGCCCGTTCTGCCCAATGGCGCGCGCCATGTCATCGTTGGCGCGCAGGAACTGCACCGCCCAGTCCAGCTCTCCGATGCCGTTCCACCCAGTGGGAACGTAGTGCTCCCACGGCTGCAGCGCGTACTCGAAGAACACTGCACAGGCGGGGAAGGCAGGGAGGGGTGGGGGCTGGGGTGAGGAGGGAGGGAGGGTGGGTGAGGGGCAGGTGTCCGAAGGAGAGGGCTCGGGGGAGGGTGTAAGAGAGGTAGGCAGGCTGGTGGGCAGACAGGCAACTAAAGGCGCACAGCGGCAGTGGCAACAGGCAGAGAGGGGCAGCGGCCGACATGACCAAATTTGTAAGCAGTGGCAGCGGCAGCAAAAAGCTGGAAGCCACATCTGGCAGCAGCAGCAGCGGCAGCCAGGCAGCAGCAGCAGCAGAAGCAGCCAGGCAGCGGCGGCCGGCAGCAGCCAGGAAGAGCAGCAGCAGCCAGGCAACGGCAGCAGTGGCAGCGGCAGGCAGGCAGCACCAGCGGCGGGCTCACTCTTCAGCATGGTCTCCTGCTTGATCACCACCTGCAGGCGGGCAGGCGGACGGGCACTGAGGCAGGCAATCAAGCGCTGCCTGAAGCTCAGGCTAGACAGCCGTGCTTGCCCTGCCCCTTCCTTTCCTTCCCCTCAAAGCCTGCCGCCCCCACCCACCATACCCAGCCCTCCCTCGCCCCTCCCTGTCCCCACCACGCACCTGCCCCGTGGCCAGCAGCTTCTGCAGGCGCGTGGAGCAGCCGATGCCGTCCAGGTGCAGCGTGTACTTGTAGCGCAGCTGCTCGGTGAGGCCCTCTTTCAGGGCTACCGAGATGTTGCTGTACCGCATCTGGGTTCTGGCACTGCAGGCAGTACAGTTACGAGGTGGGGGTGCAAGTGGGGCAGGTGAGCCTCTCGCGACAGGAAGCTGGGACGTCAATGTACTGCTGCATCCGAGTGCTTGCATTGCACACACGGGGTGAGGGGGCGCGCATGGCACAGCGGTTGCATTGAGGCTGTCACGCAGGGAACTGACGTTGTTACCCTGCAGCTGTGAGAGGCTTGTGGCGCGCAGGGTTGGGTGGGACACAACGAGTGGGCAGGTGGGTGAGCGGCGGGTGCATGGAGGACAGGCAGGGCTGCCTGCCCAGGGCAGGTGCTGATGCTGTGCAGGGCGCTTTCTAGTGAACACCGGCTGGCCTCCCAGCACCTGCTAGGTAGCAGACGCGGCTGGGCGGGCGCCATGGGGGGTGCATGGTGGGACTCCCAGCAGGCATGCCCCCAGGCAGCCATCCAGTCCCGCCCCACCTCACCCGACCACCCCACCCACCTCACACCCCACCTCACCCCATCCCTCGCCACCTGTGGTTGTGGTACGCATGCCGCACATTCCAGGTCCACTCGCGCGAGCGGTTGAGCTGGGTGTGGGGCGCGTCCGCCTCGTAGTCAGTGTACCTGCACACACACAATTTGATAAAAAGCATATGATTAATTAAATGTTTTTAATTTCACATTTGATCGCTTGCCATCACATTTCAATCACATGCCCCGTACGCCTCGTGGCGCTCAGTGGGAGGGGAGGCTGTCTTGCAGTGCAGTGCATGCGATGCACAGCGGCGGCAGGGCAGGGAAGCAGCATTGGGGTGAGCCAGGGCGGCAGCAGCGGTGCCCGCCTCACAACAAGAAATCTGACATGCAGCCAAGCCAGGCAGCCAGGCAGCCGGAGTTGAGCCAGGGCGGCAGCACCGGTGGTGCCAGCAGTGCCCGCCTCACAACAGGGAGCCAGCTGACAGCCAGCAGAGCCAAGCGGCAGCAGCCGTGGTGGACACATGCTGTCCAACTGCACCGCAACAGCACCTGACAGCCAGCAGAGGCAGGTCGGCAGCACCCGTGGTTGACACTTGTTGCCCACCTCACAACAGGAAGCCAGCTGACAGCCAGCAGAGGCAGGCAGCAGCAGCCATGGTGGACGGACGCCTATTGTCCACCTTCACAACAGGAAGCCATCTGACAGCCAGCCGAGGCAGGCGGCGCACCTGCCCACCACACGTGGTTCCCGCTCCTCCCAGGCCGGCCCCAGCTCCCCCTTGTTCCTCTCCAGCCACTCATCGTATTGCTGCAGGAGGCATGGCGATGAGAGGGGACGGTGCCGGGGTGGGGTCAGAGAGGGAGAGGAGGCAGAGCGGGTGAGGCGGCGTGCCCCGTCCTAGCCTTGCAGGCCTTGCAAGCCCTGCAGGCCTTGCTGCATCTTCGGTTGTGAAACAACACCGCTGCCTGCGCGGCGCTGAGCCTTGGGGGATGCTGCAAAGATGGGCACGGCTGCCCTGCAGAGATGCCCCGTCCTGGGAAGGGCAGCGGAGGTGGTGGGCACAGCTGCCAGGCGAGCTCTCCCACTGAACCAGGTCCGCTGCCATTAGCTGCCACGCTCCCGCCTCCAATCCGTCCACCCACGTCTGCACAGTACCGGGACCCCGACAGGAGCTGTGTCCCCACCTCGTCCCCTCCCCCTGTGAACTCTTTTACGGGGATATAACAGCCCCGCAAGGTCCCCAGCCTTCCAATGCGCCCCCTTGCCCCTCCCCGCCGCCCCGCAGGCAGCTCACGTTTTCCACAAAGTGGCCGTCGGGCAGCAGCAGGTCGTAGTGGTCTGGAGCAATCTTGCAGTAGGTCATTATGGGGCACAGGCCCTGGGTGGCCCGGTCCTCTCCCACCACCCGGCTCAGGTCGCCAAACGCCGCCGCCCACTCCATGTTGGGCAGCCCAAACCTGCAGCGGGCATGCTGGGCAGCCATGTTGGGGAGCCATGCTGGGCAGCCATGTTTGTTGGGGAGGCCAAACCTGCAGGCAGCAGCAGCCCAGGCAGGGGGTGTGAAGGGTGCGGCGAGATCAGGCAGCCCAAACCTGCAGCCAGCAGCCCAGGCGGGGGGTGTGAAGGGTGCGGAGAGAGCAGTCGAATGCTGAGTGAGACCCAGTGCATGTGTACGGGTGTCAAGACTAGACTGGATTCGACTAGACGTGAGCACGGCAGCCCAGCAGGCGGGGGACATGTGGCGCTGCCTGGCGGGGACCTAGCGTGGTGCACACGTTGCAGGTGGCATCGCAGTACCGCCCCCCCCGCCCCCCCCCTACCTCCGCCTGGGCACTGGGCCCACTGAGCGCGCGCCCCTTAAAGGCATCACCCCCACCACAGCCCCCACCCCCACCGCCGCCCGTGTCGTGCCCCACCCCTTACCTCGCCTTGTGGAGCAGCATCCGCCCTTTGTCATGCACTGTAGCTCACAGGTGCATGCAGGAACCGCAGAATGGCCCCCACCCCACCCCACCCACCTCTGCGCCGCGTCCTGCACCTGCCGCAGCATGAGGTACTCCAAACCCACCACCCCGTTCCACGGCCCCCGCCGCAGGCCCCCGCTCGTGATCCACGCCCGGTTGTCCCACATGAGCAGCCGGAAGTTCCACTGGTTGGGGGTGCTGCAGCGGCCAGCAGGAGAGGAGGGGGGAGGGGAGGGGAACGATGTCAGGGGGGCGCAGCAGCAGCCTGACACTCCCCTCTGGTTGGGAGTGCTGCGGCAGCGGTGGGGGAAGGGGGCGGGGAGGGGAACGATGTCGGGCGGTGCAGCAAGAGCAGCCTGGATCTCCACTGGTTGGGGGGAGGGGGAGGGGGCGACATGGGGAAGCGGTGCCAGCAGCTGCAGTACCAGCCCGGGGCAGAGCTCCAGCAAGCACGCACGCAGCGGGCGTGAAGCCGCAGCCGCAGCAGCAGCAGCGCAGCGGGTGTCACGCAAGCAGCAGCAGCAGCAGCAACACCGACACCAGCGTTGTGACTGGCCAACCGCCGCCCTGCCTCCCGCCCACCTGCTGCTGCCCCCTCACCCCTCGCTGGTGTTGGTGTCCGGCGTGGCGATGGGCACACAGGCGTCATAGTCCCTGGCATGTATGCCGCGTGAGAACCAGGGCCTCAGATTCTCAAATATGCCCACGTACAGGTCCTCATGCTTGATGCACTCCTGGGGCAGGTCGTAGCCATTGGGGCGCAGCCACTTGAGCTGCTGCGGGGGCGGCGCGGCGGCGGCGGGCCCCGACGGTGCCGCCCTTTCGCCTCCTGCTGGGGGCGCGGCGGCGGCAGCAGCAGCTGCTGCTGGGGTTGGTGACTGATGCTGCTGCTGCTGCTGCTGATGCTGTGGCAAAGGCTGCTGGGGTGCGGGCACGCGGGCGTGACCCGCCAGAGCGCCGCCGCTGCCGCCCAGCAGGCGGGGAGCGTAGAGACCCTGCACACGGCAGGGCGGGCTGCGGCATCAATCGGAACGGTGAGGGGGCCGTGCAGGCGCCCCGGCAAGCGCCAAGGCTGCCTAGGCTGCGACGCTTCAGCCGGGCGCGCCAAATGGCTCTGCACTTACGACGACGGCCACCAGCAAGAAGAGCGTCGTGATTGACTGCAAATCTACTCGAAACAGCGGCAGTCTATTTGCGTGCAGCTGCCCTGTGGCCACCGCCATGGCCGGCGAGCAGGGCGTTCAGGCTAGGCCCGTGCGGCGTTTAGAAGCCATGAAATGGTCAATGGAGGGACCGGCGATAGTGAGAGACGAAATGGCGGCAGGGAGTCTATACGGTGCCTTGGACTGCAGCAGGCGGCGCTGGTGCCGCCGGTCGACACTTGCTGCCCGCCCACGACAGGCATCGGCAGGTATGCAGCTCGTGGTTAAGTAGTGGCAGGAGGTCAGCTTACTAAAGGCTTCACAGTGCAATGAGTAAGCAGGGGCCTGTCTGTCTGGAGCACTCTGCGGGGCCACTGGGCTGCCGGCTGCCGGCGCCACTCAAGGTCCCGGTGCATCCCACCCGCCACGAGAGGTACATAATTTGAGGCCTCTTGCATGGCACACGCTAACGTATTGCCTAGCCACGACGATTTGAACGAGCCTGTGGTCCACAGCAGGAGGGCAAAAATGAGCGCGGCCCCGAAGCGTGCTGTCGGTGGCATCTCACATCCTGGCGGCCGCTGCGTGCCACCTGGAGTCCTGCCATCCTGCTCGCTATGCGCTGCAAGGGGCATTGCACTGCTCTCTTCAACCATTGGTGTTGCAATAAAAGGAGCGCAAGCGTGGCGGAAGAGACCACAGCTATGCAGGAGCAGCTGCCTTGCAGAGCTCAGCTGTGAGCGGCACGAGGCAAGAAAGTTGGCGACCACCCAGTTCTCATGCCTGCCGTCCGAAACGCCCTGTGGTCTGCGCCAACGTTCAAGTTGCGCACGCAGCAGCACTCATCGCGCCATACAAGCGCGCGACTCTTACAACAGGGCAGCAGCATTGCGGGGTGCCTCGACCGCTCCCCTGAACAGCGGCACAAAAGAGGCTCGCCCCTGCCCTGCGCCCGCGTTGCAAGCAAACCCGGAAGCATGGTGTTCCCATTCACAAACTGCGGGCTGTGCCGCCCCGTGTGGCAGGAGGCGGCGGCAGGCGCCGGCAGCGCCGGCGGCGCCTCGCAGAGGCACGAGGCAGGCGGCCCCACGCAGCCGGCGTCTGTTCCCCAGATGCTGCGCAGCAAGTCAGAGGCGCGCATCCTGCAGCAGAACATCGGCGTGGAAGCAGGGGGAGCTGCGGGGATGCACCGCAGCCAGTCCATGCCCTCCTCATCTCTCCTCGAGGCATCCCGCCGGCGCCTGGCGGCAGCGGCTGCGGCAGAGGCGGCGGCCCACGCACAGCAGCAGCTGGCCAATGACGGAGCTGCAGCCAGGGAGTTTGTGGAGCAGTACATGCAGGCCATCAAGGACGGAAATGGCAGGTGGGTTCCCCGGCGGGGCAGGGCGGGGCAGGGCGGGCATGGTGGGGCAGGCGGGGTGGGAGGTCAAAGTGGAGGTTGTGACTGAGGCGCACTTTGGGGATGGAGCAGGTGCAGTAACGCTTGGAGACGAGTGGGGTGAAGCGGGCAGCAGCCCCAGATGCCGGTGGACAGTCCGTCAGCTCTCAAATGATAAAAAAAATCCTCCATCATCCCGCCCCAGCACCCACCAGCCCCAGCACATGGCCCCGGCGCTCACATCCAACCTCCTCGCCTGCCCTGCCTTTTCTGACGTGACCCCTCCCCTCCCCTCCCTCCCCTCCCCTCCCCTCCCTCCCTCCCGCGCCCGCAGCTGGGCATCGGCGCCTGCGGTGGGTTCCCTGTTCACCGACGACGCTCGCATGGTGTCTGTGGACCGCCAGTCCTTCCAGGGGAGGGCCGCCATCGTGCGCCGGCTGAACCAGGGGGTGGAGCAGCTGGCACGTATGGCAGGGGACCAACCCGAGCTGCCCACGTTTGAACTGGCACAGCCGCAGGCGGCGACAGCTGGCGCTCTGCTGCTGCGCCTCACCCTGAAGCGGGGCATGCACAAGATGACGTTTGCCATGACCTTCACCATGCGGGAGGGCAAGATTGCCAACCTCGTCAACTCACGCAACTGAGCACACGGGCGGCCGCAGGCGCCTCTGCTGGGCAACCAACACGACCCTTTCCTGACCTCTCTTGAGCGCCCCCTTCACTTTTGTCAAACTGCTTACGATCACTAGCCCTGCACTGTACTCTCTCTGATCCATGCCGTGGCTGCCTGCCGTTGCCACCTGATAAGCACAAGCTGATGACTGAAAGGTGGCCGCCCTTGACCCCCCTCGTGTTGGGTTCAACCTCGTCCCCTCCATTCTCAGCTTGCTCCCCCGCTCTTGCATCAATCCTCACCCCCTTCTGACCATGTTTTGATCTCTGGGCTTCCAAAGGAGTCCTGGTGTTACAGAGCAATCAGCGCTTGAAAGGTGTACAGACGCGCGCCCAATAAATTTTGGGAAGACGGGCAGGAGGCGGGGGTTTGCAGGGCGCGCAGCCAGGAAAGGAAACAAAGCGCAGGAGAGGTCAACGAGAACAGAGTGGTCAGCAGGAGTCAACCTCAGCTACCAGTCAGTGTACAGGGCTGGGGGCCGGGGAGGCCTGAAGTGGATGGGAGTGGGGGCCGCTTGTGCGCACGAGCAGCGCCCACTCTTATCCCACCCGAGGCCAGCTGCCGGCCCAGGGCTACCTAGACCGCTGTGAGTTGAGTGTGGGAGCGAGCATGTCAGTAATGAGGTGAGCAGTGAGAGGCGTGGAGAGAGGGAGGAACCTAAGGGGAAGGGTTGGGTGCGCTGCAGCACCGAATTAGCAGCGCACCAGGCGGCGGAGGAAGGAGGGGCAGCAGAAAGCGCGCGGACATGGGGGGCGCGCGCACGGCCATGAGTTCCCACGGTCTGTGCTCTGCAACTGCTGCCAAAAGCGCAGCATGGGCATGCTGCCGCTGCCTAGGGCACCACGCACCGCCGACAGCAGCGCTCAGGCCCGCCAAGGCACTCATGCCACCGCGGGGCGCGGCCCGTTGTACGCCTTCTGCACCAGCGCGCGGTACTCTGGGTCGTTCACGCCCCACAGCTTGGCGGCGTGCGCGTTGAGCGGCGAGTCGACGTTGGGGTCGGCCAGCAGCGACTGGATGGACTGCAGGATGGTCTTCACGCTGTAGGCGGCTGCAGGCAGGGGCAGGGGAGGCAGGGGAAGCAATGGCAGCGGGGAAAGCTGTGAGCAGGCCAGCACGCAAGCGTGGCTCAGGTGGGACAGCTGGGCTGCTGCTTGCTGCCCGAGTGGGTGCTGCAGTAAGATTGGGTGCAGCACCCTCCTGGCTGGCTGCTGCCGTGCTGCGGAACAACTAAAACCTCCTTCCCACACCGCAGCTGCGGATGCAACCATCACCCCCGCCTCATGCCAGCCCTGCCCCTTATCCCACCCCTTGCGCCCACGCACCCGACCACTTGTCTTTGAGAATGTCCAGGCAGATGTTGCCGTAGGTGTCAACGTTGGGGTGGAAGCAAGGCGTCTCGAACCGCACCGCCGGCGGCTTGAAGGGGTACTCGCTTGTGAAGCGCAGCGACAGGCGGTACGTGCAGCCCTCGTATGCGGTGCCCTCCGCGCCCTGCAGCGAAGGAGGTGTTGCACGGAGTATGAGGTGAGCAAAAGGAATGAGGAGAGGTTCGCCCAGGAATGGACGGAGCGTTGGGCAGTGAAGGGGCTGTGGTTCCACATAGCTGGACAAACGGCAGAGAGGTAGGTCCCGCCGAGGCGGTGCAGGCAAAGCAGTGGGGCAGGGGCAGGTGAGCTGGTCACGCGTGGGACCCGCCCCACGTCTGATGCCGTGGCCATGCCGGAATGAAGCGCCAGGTGGGCAGGAACGCAGGAAAGGCACTGGGAGGGGCAGCAAACAGCAGCGCTTAAGCAGCACCCACCATGCCGGCTGCCAGCCAGGCTGCGACAGCTGCCTCTGCTGTCGCGCCGGCCAACAACCACCTCAGCACCCGCTTCCTGCCCCTGCCTCCCACAAGGTTGCGGCAGGCACACTCACATTGATGGTGCCGACCCAGTCGAAGAGTGAGTCGCCTGCGGGGAAGGCGGAGACGCCATCGCCGCTGCTGGCCATCATGCTCATCAGCTCTTGCTGAAGCCGCTTGGTGACTGCGCCGCTGTCCAGCGGGCGCGCGGCATCAGGCGCGCCGCCCTTTGCCGGGCTGGCTGCCGGCCGCGCCGCTGTGTTGTTCATGCTGCTGCTGCGTCTAGCACCTGATGGACTGCTGCTGGCAGCGGCAGAAGCAGAGCGGCGTCGCTGGGACCTGCAAGCGAGCGGGGCACGGCGCAGGTACCGGCGGTGGCGGTGCCGCAGGGAGGTGCTGGGCGGCCAGGAACGCAGCCCGCTCGTCGCCGGCGGGACGCAGAGGTGACTGGCGCAAGGTCCAAGTGGCGGAGCTCGCCAGAAGGGGCGGGGACGCGGGCACAACGGCGTGGCTGTCACTGAACTGGCGGGCGCCAACCAACTAGCCGCCCGGCCCCAGGCGCGCCGCTTACCTGTCGGTGTTCGACTCCCTTTCTAAGCTGGAGGACGGAGGGAGCGTTGAGGGGGCCCGGCGAGGGCGAGGTGGTGGTGAGGGTGGCTGCTGGTGAACCGGCCTGCAAACTGGCGGCACACGAAATGTGACAGCGCAAAGTGGGCGTGGATCTGTCGCCTCAAGACAACATGGGCCAGGACTTCAGATGCCAGCCTGGAGCGTGCTTGGGGTGCTGTGCCGCACAGTGTGCGCTCTCCCGCCATTGGATCGGGCGGCCACTTGTACAAATAGTCGACCAGGCGTAGATTGGAACCCCGCCAGCTTGCCCTTCCCGGCAGAGGGCCACTTCCGATATGCGCGCCACTCCTCTGGTGGCCGAGTGTCGACGCCTGCTGCACGACGCAGGTAGCTGGGTGTCGGGGATCGCTCAATTGCCACGCCGTGCCCTTGCAAGCCCCCACCGCCGCAGCGACAGGCGGGCGGCGGCGTTGGTGCCTGCGCGGGGCCACCGCCCGCACCAGCACTGCACCCACCCCCGCGCCGCCTGCCCTTTCTCTGCGCTGCGCTGCAGCCAGCCGGACTCTGCAGTACATGCCCTCGCTGGCCCAATTTTCTGCCATTGATGAGCTGGCGGAGGGCATCCTAGCGGGCTGCCGCCTGTCGGTCAGCCGCGGCATCACCCTGGCAGAGTCCTCCCGCCTAGACCACCAGCTGCAGGTGCATTGTTGGGTGCCTCTATTGGAACCAGGCGTGATGTTTTGTTGGTCCAGATTGGTTTTGTCCCCAAGGCTGCGCACGCCGCCTGCTGGGGTGCAGCACCCAAGGGCCCCGGCCGGTGGGGAGGCGAGGCCTGCCGTGCGCTGGGCTCTGCTCTCCTGCTGCTGTTGACATCACCACGCCCTGGCCGTGCCCCCTGCCCCTGCCCCTGCACCCCGGCAGGCCGCCAAGCTGCTGCGTGAGCTGCAAAAGCGCCTCACACAACGGCGCCTCGAGGCGCTCGGCGGCAGCGGCAGCGGCAGTGGCCCCGGCACCAACCACGCCTTCCAATCTCACACCCCCACTCCCACCCAAGGCAGCAACGGCAGCAGCAACGGCGGCATCGGCAGCGGCATCCTGGCCTCCGAAGCGCTGCGCATCGGCGTGAGCGGGCCGCCAGGCGCGGGCAAGAGCTCGCTGATAGAGACGCTGGGCTGCGCCATGCTGGAGGCGGGCGACAGGGTGGCGGTGCTGGCAATAGACCCCAGCTCTCAGGCCAGCGGCGGCGCCATCCTGGGGGATAAGACACGCATGAGCCGGTGGGAACAGCAGGGCTAGGGGGAGGAAGGGAGGGTGGGAGAGAGTGGGAGGGTGTGTAGCAGACTGAGAACATGCGGCTTGGTGAGCTGGGGGCTGACCGGCGTGTGTGCCTGTTGCCGGGTGCGCAGGGCGGTGGTGTGGGACAGGGTGTGTGCATGCCGTGGCAGTAGGGCAACCACAGGGAGGCAGTGGTTGCATCTAGTTTGCAGGGTCAGAGCAGAGGATGGCAGCTACCCTGCCCTGCCTGTGTGCCAGCCTGTTCTCCCGTGCCCGCTGCCCTCCCCTGGATCCTGCCGCTTGGCATGCCTCGCTCACACCCGCACTCCCTTGCTCCTGACCCTCCATATGCGCAGGCTAAGCACTGCAGATGCCGCGTACGTGCGGCCCAGCCCGGCGCGTGGCACGCTAGGGGGCGTGGCCCGAGCCACGTTTGACGCCATCATCATTTGCGAGGCAGCTGGCTACACCAAGGCACGCCCCCAGCCGGCTGGGGGAGGAGGGGTGGAGCAGGGGTATCCCGTCCGGAGGGGCCAAGGGTAGTGCACCAGTTGCTAAGGGGCAGGCCCCAGTTGGGCGGAGGATGCATGTACTGTGCGCTGATGGGGAAAGCATCCGCCCCGCCCTAGCGCGCGCCCTGCCTCGCTCTCAGTGCACGCCGTGACACGCTCCCCGGCTGGCTGTGCCCGCTCCCCTCCCTGCCGCAGGTGCTGGTGGAGACCGTGGGTGTGGGTCAGAGCGAGACAGCGGTGCAGGACCTGGTGGATGTCTTCATGCTGGTGCTGCCGCCTGTGGGGGGAGACGAGCTGCAGGTGTGCTGGGGAACAAGGGGCTTGGGAAGGGAGGGGCAGGACCTGGTGGATGTGTCTGTGTGCATGCTGGTGCTGCCGCCTGTGGGGGGAGACGAGCTGCAGGTGTGCTGGGGAACAAGGGGCTTGGGGAAGGGAGGGGCAGGACCTGGTGGATGTGTCTGTGTGCATGCTGGTGCTGCCGCCTGTGGCGGGGGACGAGCTGCATTTTAACGGGGGAGCAGGGAGGCAGGGGGGAAAAGGGTAAGAGAGGCGGGAAGAGGAAGAAAGGCAGCTGCATGCCCGGTGCTGTTGTTGCAGCCTGTGGGGGGCGACGAGCTGCAGGTGCGATGCTGAGGGGGGAAGGGCAAGAGAGAAGAAGGGAAGCGGAAGGGAAGGTGGGCGGTGGTGCTGCCTGTGGGCTGAATGTGCTGCAGGTGGGTGGGCACAGAGGCAAGGGCTGCGGCAGGTGCAGGTGCTGGGAGGAGGTGCTGGCGGTGGCGCCAAGCTTGCAGGTGAATCAGCGGTAGCATTCACCCAGCCACCCAGCCTGTTTCCTCGCCTCGCTCGCCCCTCCGCCTCCCGCCCGCGCGCCCTCTCACCTCCCCACCGCACCACACACCACCATCACTCACCACCGCCTCCCCTCCCCTTCCCCGCATGCCAGGTCATCAAGCGGGGCGTGACAGAGATGGCCGACATCATTGTGATCAACAAAGCAGACGGGCCGACCACAGCGGCCGCAGCGCGCGCCGCCGCCGCCTTCAAGTCCACCGTGCACTTCCACCGCCCCCGCCGCCGCAGCTGGCAGCCTGCCGTGCTCACCTGCAGCGCGCACACGGGGCAGGGTGTGGACCGGCTGCAGGCTGAGCTAGCAGAGTATGCCGCCGTCATGAGCGCCAGCTGTGAGCTGGCAGAGTTCCGCCGGGCGCAGCGTCAGCGGGTGGCCTGGACGGCAGCAGAGGAGGCGGTGCTGGATTCGTTCCGACAAGACCCCTGTGTGCGATATCTTATGGCCCGCCTGATGCCTGACATCCTGTCGGGTGAGCTGGCGCCACGTCAGGCGGCCGAGCTGCTGGCCTCCTTCCACTCCATGTACGACTGAAGGAGTGGGTGGGTCGCAGCTGCTGCATTGGATTGCTAATGAATTGCGCAGGCAGGCAATGAGGGGTCACCGCCACCCAGAGGCAACAGACTCATCCTAAATGAACTGACTGTAGAAGTATAGGCTCCTTGATCATGCACCCCAACCCACCGCCCGCCCTCACTGTTCTTTGCATGTGCACACAATGATTCCATTCTTGATTCTTACATCTTTTTTCCGCACTGCCGGACGTCCCGTTGTCTCTGATCGCTTGACCTCTCCCCCTTTGGCCCAGCTCTTGCCTCCTCCCCCTTCCTCCTGGCTTTGAGCAAACCCCTGGCCCTCCCTCTTCCTGTCCCTGCCAACCACTGCACGCGCTGTAAGCTATTGTGTGTGCAGCGCTTTTTGGTCACAGGGCCAAAATCATACCCACGATTACAGAGGAGGCAATTATTTCACGAGTGGTGGTGTCGATCACATGGGAAGCAGGAAAGTTGGGGACGTGCGGGCGCGCCCGGGGGCAGCTGCTCAACGCTGCTGCTGCTGCTTGGTGGGCCGTGCACTTGAGTGCGCAGCCTCTGCAGGTTCTGCCGAGCTCTAAATTTGGCCACGCGCTTGGTGCTTGGTGCGCACGTGGTCGAGAACCTCTTCCCGGGCAGGCTAGAGCGCCAATGCCGCCAGGGCGGCCAGGGCGGCTGCACCGCAGGCATGGCAGGGGGAAGGGGCGGGTCATACAGGGTTCAGGGCAGGCAGCAAGCATGGGCACATCTGCAGGTCCAAACCACGGCCCTGCTCGGCGTGTACTGCCACGCACACCCACGCCTGGCAGGCATAATGACCCACAGACACTGAGCAACTCACCCAGGCCATACACAGTGCTGCCTGCCATAGACTTGAGGGGGGCAGCATGGGAGGGCGGCGGCGGCGGCGGGGAAGGCGTGGCGGGTGTGCCAGTGGCAGGAGCTTTGTCCGGGGCCGGTGCGTCTGCCGCTGGCGGTGCGCCAGAAGGCGCAAGCTGCGGGCCGGCAAGCAGCGGTGCGGGCGCGGCTGCCGATGGCGCCGGTGCGGCTGCCGAGCAGGGCAGCTGGCCGGAGGCGCAGCTGTTGGGGCTGTCCGCATCACATGCCTGCACAGACCAGTCATTTTGGGAGGCTTGAAATGGCGGGCAGCCACTGGTACGTCACGCTTGACACTCAGCCCACCGTGGACAGGCATGCAAGGCTGGGCAGGGTAAAGGCAGATTGCCGCGATTGGGGCGGCAGCGGCAGGGGAGGTGGTGGGCCAGGCTGGTGTGCTCACCGCTGCATTGAGCTTGGCTGGCACGGCACCGCACAGCTGCGTGTTGTTGTACACATGCCTGCAAGCAGGCAGGTCGAGAATGGGGTGCAGGCCGGTGGTGGTGGGCGGCCGGGGTCACAGCCGAAGACAGCCACCTGCCAGCCAGGGGGCATATGTGCGTGTTGTGCACGGAAGCAGGATGCCCCAGCAGTTAAAGCCGGGCAGCAGGGCGGCCTAATCACAAGGCAGCACGGTGCACTGCCAGTACGGCACCGACAACACTCACAGCACTTTCAGCGCGGGGAAGGCCGCAGGCTCGCCCCAGCTGGCCGGAATCGAACCTGCAGCCGTGGCATGCCACGGAGGGCGATGTGGCCACATCAAGACAGGCCGGTGTGAGGTGGTGGGAGCAGGGGGCGAGGCGCTACCTTGCTGCCTGCCTGGCCGTTGGTCCCCTGCGGACGCTGATACTTGGAGCCATCCGCCGCTGCCCACCCCGCCACCCGCCCGCGCGCCGTCATGCCTGCAGCTGCCCCTCTCCCTGTTGTGCCCCCAAGTGCCGTCCCAAATGCCTGCCCCCCCCCCCAGCCAGGCCCACCCGTAAGCTGGTTGCTGGCGAGGTACAGGGACTCGAGGCGGGGGAAGGAGCCGTTTGCGCCCCACTCAGCAGGCAGGGGCCCTGCAGCAAGGTTAAGCGGGGGTAAGGAGGGGAGATGCCTTGAGAGGGGGCGTGATTTGGCGCAGAGCATGTGGCGCTGCTGGCATGGGAAGCTGCCACACAGCCTGGCTGTGGTCACCCATCCCCAGCTGCAAGCACAACGCCATGCAGGCAGCCAAGAGACGAGGTGTTGTCGCGAGGCACACGTGCCTGAGATGCTCTGGCCATCCATGAGAAGGCGGCTCATGAATCTGCAGGCAGGCAGGCAGGCAGGCAGACAGGGGGAGCGGGGGGAGGGTGGAGGACGAGCGTCCACCAGGGGCTTGGAAGGCGACACTACAGGGAAGAGCAGCCGAGAATGTATCGTCATCGAAACAGCTATTTGCACGCATTACAAACATTGGCTGCACGTCCACAAGCCGCTGACACTCACGTGGCCCCGCCCAGCTGCGGTGCAAGAGTGCCAGTCACCCCCAGACCGCATGCTCCTCCCTGGCAGTCCGAAAACGACCTGCAGCCATGCCAAGAGAGGTGGAGGTTGCAGGCATGGCAAGCACCGGAAATGTGGGGTGGGTTGCTGGGCAGAGGAACAGCAGTGGCAGCAGGCCCTGCGGGCAGGCAGGCAGGCGGGGCTGGCAGGATGCCTGTTGTTGGCTGCATCTCCAGGGCAGCGCAGCACAGCACAGCAGGCAGCACAGCACTCACAGTCGGTAGCGTGCATTCTCAGCGACCCCTGTACACCAGATGAGCGACCAGTCACACAAGGGAGTGGTGGTGTCCCAGCCGGTGACGCCGTTGGCGGCAGCAAACTCCGCCCAGTTGGTGAGCGCGTCCCTCTGTGCCAGCAGGGCGGGGACTGCGTGGGGCGCGCGCACAGGACAACCGCTGGGCATACGTCATACGTCATGTCATGCAGTGTTTCATTATGAAGCTATTGTCTTCTCAAGGGCGTGTGAAATGCCATGCTGGCACTGAGGGGAAGGGACGGCAGTGCCTGCCTGGTGCCCGCCGCCAACGGCGGTGGCCTCACAGCCAGCACCTGCCGACTCTCCCCCGACTGCCTGTCGTCCCGCAAACGTTTTGAATGCGTTCTGTGGCCGGCATAAAGCCTGCTGCGCCTCACCGTCCGCCTGAAGCGCCGCCTGCGGGTCCTGCGCGACGGCCGTCGCAAGCAGTGCCGTCAGCAGGCACCATCTGTGTATCATTCGCCCGACCGGCACCCCAATTTGATCAAAGCCAACACGAGAGGGGCTACGGTGGGTGCTGCGCCGGGCAAGCGCGTGGACCTGTTGGCCGACGGGCGGCCCTTGAACAAGCACTTGCAGGAGGTCCCAGCAGGCAGGAGTGATCTCCGTGAGGGTGGCCAGGGGCCCGCAGACCTTGGGGAATCGCACCGCGTACACTGTGCTGGGCAGTACGCCGCCGCCAAAGGTACACCGTCCTCCTGCCGGGCGTCCTGGTCTCAGCGAGTGTTGTCCCAGTCAATTTGTTGCAGCACCCCAGGCACGTAGATGATGCTGAATACAGGTGCGGTGTGGGTGCGGTGTGTGCCTTGGCGGGGGCGCGGTCAAACAGTCAGGATACATACAAGGGAGGCGGCACCAGGTGGGGTGCCACCAGGCAAGCGCCAGCTCAGCTGCGCACGTTCTCTTGCAGCGCTGCCCGGCCGCCGCGGCCCGCCGCCTTGCTGCCGCCTGCGCCCCGCTGCCCGCCACCCGCTGCCGAGTTGTTCACGGTGCGTGTGACCTGCAGGTGGTGAGGAGGGCGCACCGTGCACAGTTGGCGACTTGTGTGCGGCAGCACCGACACTGCTGCTCTCACCCCTCAGGCACTGCCCACACGCAGGTGGCCTCCCGCCACCCTGCGAGCCCTACGGGGCACTTGCCATTGCCAGCCTGCCAACTACCATTTGCTCCTGCCAGCTGCCATCTCAGAACACCCACCTCCTTAATGCCTCGCTGCACCCCACCCTGCGCAGCCCCCCCCCTTGCGTAACCACCCCCCTGCCTCTGCGCCAGCCAGCGCCCACCACCCAGGTCTGCCCACCCGCACCCGCACCCCCTGCGCCCCCCTGCCCCACGCACCGTGGACACCCCGTCCACAAACTTGGTGCGGAAGATGACGTTGGCGTTGCTGAACATGCCCTCCTTCAGGGACACGACGATGAACTGCAGGGGAGGGCAGGGCAGGGTGGGGTGAGAGCCAGGTGGCAAAACCCGCCAGCTCCTGGCAAGGTCGGGGGCGCCACGCAGGGTATGCCTGCTGCGCAGGTCACCCCGGCCTGAGCAGACGACTCCAACAGTGGCAGCCCTGCTAGCGGCGGCTCAGCGCCCGGCAGCCTGAGCAGCAGGCAGCTGGAATGGCGCCAGGATAGTGTATGATTATTATCACCGAACAACGCGTGGCCCATGTGTGGGGGTGATGTTTGGGAGCAAGGAGCAATGGGTGCAACCGTGTGCGCCACACCCGCCCGCACAGTCCTCTCGGCGCCACCGCCGCCCGCCCCGCCCCAACCTGCCACACTCCGGCCAAGCCAACACCCCAGCCCCCCTCTCCACCCGCCCACCTGGCTCTGCGGGAAGTGCTGTTTGATCATGCGGCCAATGTTCTGGGTGTGGCTCAGGTCTAGCGCCGCGTCCACCTGGCAAGAGGCGAGGGGGGACAGACGGAACAGGACAGGGCGGCACGGGTTGAAAATGCCTAAGCAGACTCGGGTGTGAGGAGGGCGCGAGGAGCAGGCTGTTCAAACTGAATTTCAAAATGTAAACAAGGCAATTGCAGACGCCCCGCTTCAGCATCCTCACCCCCACCCCATCCCCATGACTTCTTCCTCCCCGCATGCCCACCCCATGGAATCACGCGCCTCGTCCAGGATGTAGATGGGCGCCGTCACACGTCAGCCCCCCGTCCCCTCCCCTGCCCTACCAACTTCATTCTCCTGCGCACATGCCCGCCCCCTCTGCACACCTCGTCCAAAATGTAGATGGGCGCCGGCTTGAAGAGCAGCATGGCCAGGATGAGGGACAGCGCCAGCAGGCTCTTCTGCCCACCCGACAGCTCGCTCAGGCTGTCCTTCCACACGCCGCCAAACGCCACCTTCACCTCCAGGCCTGCGGCAGGGGCAGGAGGGGGGAGGAGGAGGGGCAGGGCAGCAGGCGGGGAGCGCATGAGGGCAGGGGAGCAGGGCGCAGTGTGGTTTGCAGGTGAGGGAGCACTGGGACGGATGGAGCCGGTGCCCATGCGCTCCGCAATCCCCACCGCAGCAGCGTCCCCCACGCAAGCAGCTTTGTTCATCAGTCAATCGCCCGTCAGCCAGCCAGCCCAGCAGCGTCCCCTCTTGTCCCTGCCCGCCTGCCCCCCTCCCCGCACCCACCCACCGTCCATGAAGGACCGCCCCTCCTGCGGCTCCAGCTTGGCGGTGGTGCCGGGCAGCAGGGTGGAGAAGATGGAGCCAAAGTCGCCGTTGACCTGGGGAGGGGTGGGGGCAGGGGTTGTGTGGGGGAAGAACATGTGGTGTGGGCCAGTGCAAGTGAGGGGCAAAAGACGCAGCCAGAAGGCGCCTGGGGCCTAGCCGTAAAAGGGGGGCTGGGTCCGGTGGTGGTCCTCAACAAGGGGTCGTCGGCAGTGCATGGAGTTCAGGCGAGGCGCGCTCAGCAGAGCCCCGCCCAGTGAGGCCCAGCCACCTTGCGCCGGTGGGCCTGCGCCGTCCCACCATCTCAGCCCCAGCCCAGCTCCGGCCCCGCCCCACCTTGCGCCACGTCTTCTCCAGCGCCTCCCGCTTCTTCTCGTCCAGGGCACCAATGGTCTGCAGGGGGGCCGAGGAGGGATGGGCACAGGATTGGAGCAGGCAGTTGAGGGGAGCTTGGGGTGGCCAGGCGGGGCGAGGGCGTGAGTCGCGCGGAGCGGGATGGCCCCTGCCTGCTGCGCCGCCTGCGTCCCTCCATGTGCTGTCACCACGCCCCTGCTGCCACTGGACATCCACCCAGCCGGCCGTGACCTCACCCCGCTCCTGCCCACCAACCGACTTCCCCACCGCCCTTCACCCAACTCTGACCCTGTACCCCTCCAAGCTGCCCACACACGCAGCACACCACGCACCGCAGGACCACGCCTCCACCCACCAACCATCCCCAGCAGAGGAGACCGCGTGGGTTGTGCGCTGCCGCCCCCCACCTGCTCGATGCGCGACTTGTCCCCCTCCACCACGTCCTTCTTGCGCTTGAGCTCCCCGTACTCCTGCTCCGCCTTCTCAAACATCTGCATCACCTTCTTGTTCACCTTCTTGCTCAGCCCCTCAATCGTGCTGTTGGCCTTCTCGTACTCGGCATACACCTGCTAAATGGGGAGAGGGGGTGGGTGGGTGAGGAAGCAGCCAGAGGGCAGCAGGCGAGGCGGGGTGTAAAGTTGGCCTGCTCGTGGCACGACACAGGCATGCGACCGTGGAGGCAGTGCCTGGTGAGAGGTACGGCGAGGCAAGCGCGTGCATCGGAGGCTGCGGGGTGCGGCCACTGACGCTTTTTCCTCGCAGCGCCGCCGCCGCGTCCTGCCCCGTTGCCCTCCCTCCTGGACCCAGGACCTCTTCACATGCCCACAACCACGGCAGCCTGCTTGCCTGCCCAACGCCTCGACCAGGGGAACAAGGCCCAGCCCATGCCCGTGGCCTGCCCCCCTCCACACACCCCACCCAACAGCTTGCCTCGTCCGGGTCGCGCGCCTTCCAGTCGTACTCGCCGCCCTCCCGCCCAAACTGCGCCTTCTCGCTGGGGATCCACTGGTACTCCCGCTCCAGCTTGCGGCACCGCTCCTTGGAGTCCACCATGGCCTTCTTCAGGCCGTCCAGCCTGGTGGGGAGGGGCGGGAAGGAAGGCGGCGGCAAGGGCAGCGGGGGGGAGAGGAGTGAGCCCAGCTTGTGGCAGGAATGCTGAGGCGACCATAGCCTAGCGTAGAGATGCCAGCCACGGGGAGGAAACAAAATGGTGGCGGGGGGCGGGAGGCAGTGATGAGTGGGCACGAAGAGACGGCAGGCAGAGGGTGACCAGAGGGGTCGGGGCACGTGCACACTCCTGCGTTGCACTGCTTTGCTAAAAATGTGCCAGGGCACCCAGTGCAGCCAGCTTTGGCTGTCAAAGGCCGCCAGCCACTGTGCCCTACCACCACCATCATCACCCCACCACCCACCCCCACCCTCCTCACTTGTAGTTCAGCCGCTTCTTCTCCACCGCAATGTCCTCCCCCCGCTTCTTCAGAGCATCCAGCTCCCTGTCGGCGGCCCCAATCTCGGCGTCGCACTCCCGCAGCCGCGCGTGCAGCTCCTCCAGGCGGGCAGAGCGCGAGTCGTAGGCCGCCTTGGCGTCGGCCACGACCGCCGCCAGCTCAGCCACCTGGTGTGGGGTGGGTGGGGGGCGGGGTGGTTTGTGAAGGATGGTGCTGGGCCATTGGGCAGGTGCAGGCGGGCGGGCATGTGGCACGCGCTTGAAGGGGGGCAGCGTGGGGAACGGGGCGCAGCTGTGCACCAGCGCAGCGACTAGTCCATCAGCTGCTCTACCTCCTTGGCCTGCCAGCCCGCCTACCAGAGTTAGCTTGCTTGGTTCATCTCGCAGCCCTCCCCATCCCACCTGCCTGAGCCCGCCTTCCCCAACTACTCTCCCCTTTCCCACCTGCTTCCCCAGGTCCGCCACCGTCTTCTTGGCCGCCGCCAGCTGCTCACCCAGCGCCTTGCGCTCGCCGTCTGCTGCCTCCGCCTCGGCCAGTGTGGTCTGTGCAGGGGAGAAGAGTGGGTGCGGGCAGGGGCGATCAGGAGGCATGGGATGAGAAGGAGAACAGGGGGCCAGTGGGTAGCCCCAAGGCACAGCGCAGCACCCACCCTCTTGGCACTGCCAGCTGCCACGCCACCTGTCCTCAGCCCCCAGGCACACAGAGGCCATTTCCACCGGGCAACCCTCCCTTGCACACTCCTGCGCTGCCCTGCCAGCTGCCCCGCCGGGCGCCCCCCGCCCACCAACTCGAGGCCCCCCCATACCATCCCCCCGCCCACCTGCAGCGCCGTCTGCTTGGCCTTGAGCGCCTTCTTGGCCGCCTCCGCCGCCTTCTTGGCCGCAGCAATCTTGTCCTGGGCCGCCTTGATGCGCTTGTCCCGCTCCTGCCCAAAGTTGGCAATCGAGTGCTGGAGCTCCTACGGGGAGATGGAAGGGGCAGCGGCAGGGGCAGGGGCAGGGGCAGGCAGTTGGGTGATTGACAAGAGTGGTGTGTTTGCCTCGCTACAGCCCTAAGTTGGTGATTGTCTGGGGGAGCTCCTGCGGGCGGGAGATGGGTGGGCAAGACACAAGAATGGCATGGGTGACAACGGGTGGCAGGGCAGACAAGGTGGGCGTGAGGCATGGGCCAAGGCAGGTGCGGCCCGCCGAGATGGTATTTGAAACAGCAATACAGCCAGCCACCACCCCACTCAGTAGCTCGGACCCACACCGCACCCGCCTCCACCATCCCCTTCCTCTTTAGCTGCGCACTTCCCCGCCCCACACAACCCCACAGCGCCCCACACACCTTGGCTGCCTCCACCATCTCCTTCTTCTTCTGCTGCGCCGCCGCCACCGCCGCCTGCGCCTCCCCCAGCTCCCGCTCGCTGGCCGCCGCCGCCTCGCCCAGCTGCGCCGCCTCGCTGCCCGCCATGCGCTCCTCCATCAGCTTCAGGGAGTGGCGCTTCAGCTCCAGCTCCTGGCTCAGCCTGGGGCAGGTTGGAAGTGGGGTTGGGGGGTAAATAAGATTGCTAGCAACAGCCAGGAAACAGGAAAGCAAGTACACGCCTCCATCAGCTCAGGGAGTGGTGCTTCAGCTCCAGTTCCTGAAGGCGACGTAGGGGGCAGGGGGGAGGTGCTGAGAAGGGGCCGGGATGCCAGGTAGGGGGTGTGAAGAGACGGATGGGCAGCACTTGGGGCGGCGGCAACAGAACCCGGCACCCGCCGCTCTTCCTCGGTTGCCGCTCTGCCCGCAGGTGCGACTCTTGATTACTTGAGCATCATCCTCTTCCCAAGCCCCGCTGCATACATATGGCACCACCCCACCCTTCCCACTCACTTCCTGTACTGCGCTGCCGCCGCCGCTGTGGCCTGCAGCGTCGCCTGCGCGCGCGCCAGCGCCGCCTGCGCCGCCGCCAGCTGCTCCTCTGCTGCCGCCAGCTCGTGCAGGCGTGCCAGCACGCTGCCGCCGCGGTTGCGCGAGCCTCCGGTGAGGGTGCCCCCTGGGTTGAAGTCGTCTCCCTCCAGCGTGATGCACCGGGTGTTGACCTCGCGGGCAAAGGCCAGCTTCTTGGCGGTGGCGGCGTCCTGCGGAGCGGGGGCGGGGGACCAGAGCGGGTGGAGGCAGGTCCAAGGGGTGGGGAATCGCGGGTGGAAAGCAGGGCAGTTCGGCATGCAAGCGGGCAGATAGTCAAACAAGCTGGTGCACAGCTGCCCCACGAACCTTCTCATCCCACAACCGCCCCAACTTCCGCCGACGTCACGCCCCCACGCAGCAGCTGGCACCCCCTCGCCCCTGCCCAGCTCTGCCCCACTCCCCTTCCCCACCCACCCACCCACCTTGCACACAAAGGCGCCTCCAAAGACGTACTTCATGGCCGCCGACAGCTCGGCATCGTACCCCACAAGCTCCAGCGCCGGCTGCGCCTTGTCTCCCGCCAGGCGGCGCGCGGCGGCCAGCGCGGGCGGCGGCACATCCCTCGCCGACACCTTGTTCAGCGGGATGATGGTGACCCGCTGGCGCAGCTGGCCCCGGGCCAGCAGGGCCTTTGCCGTCGCCTCGCTGTCCACCACCACCTGGTACAGCTTCCCGCCGGCTGCCACCTCCAGCGCGGTGCTGGTGGAGGGGTCGGCGACGCGCGTCAGCTTGGCCACCACGCCCTTGACGCGCGACCGGTCAAAGTTGCGCTCGGGGTCGGAGTAGCGGAAATCGATGCCTGGCAGAGGGGAAGGAGGGGGTGGAGGGCGTGGGAAGGGGAGCAGAGGGAGCTTGGTTGCGAGGCCATGGCGGGAGGTGAGACTGGGCAGGCGGGGAGCAGGGGGTGAGACGACAGGCAGCAAGGCAGCGCTGGTTGGTGGCAAGACATTTGTAATCACAGCCCCTGCCTTGCCAACCTCACACACGCCACACTCAGCTCAGCTCACCCGCCAGCTGGCTGCCCAGCTCATCACACCGGTCCCGCCAGCGCTGCACCTCGCCCCGCGCCGCCTCCGCCTCCGCCTCCAGCCCCGCTGCCGCCGCCGGGTCGTAGCCCAGCCCCTCTGCCGCCGCCCTGCACTGCTCCACGGCTGCCCGCTCCCTCTCAAGGTCCCGCAGCAGCTTGGAGCCCTCCTTCTCCTTGCTGGCCAGCGCCTTGCGCTGCTCCGCCAGCTGCTTGGCCAGGTGCTTGCAGCGCGTGTCAGCAGCCTTTGCCTCGGCCTCGGCCTCCGTCTGCAGGAGTGGGGCGGAGCAGGATAATTGCGTGTGAGCATGGGGCAGGAATGCAAGCAGGTAGCAAGGACCAGTGGGGCAGGAGTGCGGGCAGGTGGCGCAGAGCAGGGCGGATGCACCTGAGAGCAGCGGAGGACAGCGCACCAGCCGACCAGGCTCAGACCGCCGGGCTCAAGACGCAACGTCCTGCCCTGTGCAAGCATGCACAAACACCAGCAACCTGCGCACCCTACCTGAGCATTCTGCGCATCCGCCAGCCGCTCCTGCAGGCTGCGGTTGGAGGCGTCACGGCCGTCGCCGGCCTCGGCGCCCGCCAGCTCATTCTGCGCTGCCTGCACCGCCAGCTCAGCGCTGCAGGGGAAAAGAAGAGCACCACGACCAGGAGCAGCTGTGAGCATGCAGGCCCCAGCACCATCACAGCATTTGCATGCATGGGCCAGCCTGGCGTGAAAAGCTGCACATGAGAACGGAATGCGCTTCTCGTGTGCATCTGCCCATGCACCCTTGACGCCCTTAACAGCCCTGGCAGCCACCCTGTGTTTGCCCCGCCCCAGCCCCGCCCCAGCCTCACCTGTTGCACGCCGCCTGCGCCTCGTCCCGCTCCCGGCTGGCGTGCTGCACCTTGGCGCGCACCCCCTCCTCGTCCACCTCTTCCAGCGCCGCCACCAGCTGCTGGCAGGACGCCTGCTCCCCCTCCAGCAGCTCCTTCTTGTTGGTCCACGTGGAGGTGTCCTTGACCACGCTGCAGCACGGGGGCCAGGCAGGGCAGCGTGGGGGCGGTGCCAAGGCTCGAGACGCACGCATGAGCATCGGGGCGTGCCGACTGCACCCACAGCTTGACCTGCCAGTGCCTGTGCGGCTGCCTGTCGCACGCGTGTGCCTGCCTGAATTGCTGCTTCCCGCTGGCATGCATCTGCCTGTCAACACCACGTATTCGCCCGCCTTGACTTGACTCGACACCCGACCACCCACCGCTTGGAGATTTCGTCCACCTCCGCCTGCAGCTCCTTCACCTCGCCGCCGCTCTGCAGCTCCTTCTCGGTCTGCAGGCAGGAATGCAGCACCCGGCAGGGTCAGAAACGCCCTATGCAGGCAGACCTGGCAGCACAGCAGCAGCAGCAGCAGCAGCGGCACTCAAGCTCAAGTGCAGACAGGCAAGCAGTGCCATGCACCGTCCTCTGCATCGTGGGGTGGCATCGCCCTTCCCTCTCCTTCCCTGGCTCCCTCCCTCCCTCCCTGCCTCCCTTCCCCTCCCCCACCTGCAGCCCCTTGATCTCATCCTGCTTCTCCCGGATGTCCAGCTCCAGCGCTGCCGTCTGGGCATCCAGGTTGCTCAGCTCGTCCTGCACCGAACGCACGTCCTTCTCGCCATTCTCCTGCAGCCTGCGGGGCGGGCGCAGCACAGCGCACAGGATGCGCGGAACAGGAGGGGGCGCGTTCAGCACAGGGAGCAGGTCGGGGGGCGGCAGGGCGGCAGGGTTGGCTCACTGGGACTGCTGCCAGCCGCCGGCAATGAAGCTATGTCAACGCCTGCTGTCCTGACACACACTTGCCAGGTGCCTCACATCACCCCAGCCTGCCCCCTTCCGCCGACCGCTTTGCTCTCCCCCCCCATGCCGGCACACCCCATGCCCCTCCCCCACACCACCTCACCCCTGAGCCTGCACATAGCTGTGCGCCACGCAGAAGCGTCGCAGCCGCTCCAGGCTGTTGTTGGCGTTCTGCCACTCCATGTACTGCACCTTCTCCCGCCGCAGCTTGTCCAGCGCGGGGGAGATGTCCTCGGTGAGCACCTGGTGGGAGTGCGTAGCAGCATGGGACAAGGGTGGTGTGGGCAGACGGGGCGAGTAAGCCAAGCAGGGAGACGAGACGGGGGTGCGTACAGCAGTGCTGGGACAGTGGCAGGCAACCGGCAGCGAGCTTGGCAAGACGCTCGCCCCAATCTCCCGCCGGCTGGCCTCCCTCCCCACCCACCCCGCAAACCCCACAGAACCCAGCACCCATGCCTGCCCCCGCCCACCTTGTTGATTTCGTCCACCTTGAGCTGCTTCTTCTCCAGCGTGTGCAGCGCCTTCTTCTTCTTGTCCTCGTACATCTTGGTGCCCGCAGCCTCCTCCAGCAGCCCCAGGATCTCGGGCGGCTTCATGTTCAGCACCTGTGCACGTGGGGAGGGGCAGACAGAACGCCCAGGGCAGCAGGGTGTGGTGGGTGGCTGTGGGGCAGCAGGCAGGCAGCAGGGTTCGGTGCGTGGGATGCGGGGACAACACATGTGCAGCAGCAGCAGCAGCGGCAGCAGCATTGGAGCGCCAGAGCAAGCATGTGCAGCAGCAGCACATGTGCAGCAGCAGTGCAAGCATGTGCAGCACACACAGCTGCTGCTTGCCCACCAGCACCCGCCCTTCCATCCCGCCAGCGAGCGCACCTTTGTGATGCGGCCTTGCATGATGAGGAAGTGCGGGTTGTTGACGTTCAGCTGCACAGAGTGGAACAGCTGCTGGACGCGCCTGCGGCAAGAAGAAACAGCGGTGGACAGGGTGAGCGCAGGCAGGGCAGCGCTCGTGCAGCGGATAAAGGCAACTAGGCAGCGGCTTGACATCCGAAGCTGCGGCTGGTGCTGCGCGTGCAGTGCGCAGCAAGCGGCTGAGCTGCGGGCGCGCCCTGGGCGCAGCCTGCTCTGTGGCACAGCCAGCAATTCTCAACGCAAACAGGACTGCCGCTGCCCTCCCATACTTTTGGCTGGCCCTGCGTCCACGATCCGTGCCAGGCACCATGATCCAACCCTGAATGGCTTAGTACTGCCCTCGTGTCTGCGCCTCTCTCCGTTGCCTCTTTCCCTGCTCCGCCTCTTTGCCTGCCCAGCAGCAACCAGCTCCGCCACTCTGCCGCTGATGGGACCCCGCGTAAAGCGCACCTTGTGCAAAGCCCCACACCTTTCCTGTCTTGCGAATACATCCCGCCTCAACCCTGCATGCAGCACAATGACTCACCCTGGCTCCGCCACCTTGCCGTTGATCAGGTACTTGTTGCGCCCGCCGATGACCAGCTGGCGCGTGATGGTGATCTCATCCAGCGCCTCATACCCCACCGGCCCCCGCTCCTTGTCGCGGTTGTCAAACACAATGGACACGGTGGCCTTGGTAATGCCAGCCTGGCCCTGCTTGTACACCAGCTCCTGCAGGCTGTTGGCACGCACCTGCGGGCGGGCGGGCGGGCGGGCAGCAGCGGCGGGGCAAGCAGAGGCGGGGCCGGCAGCGGCGTGAGCCAGCTGCAGTGGGGCTGCGGCGCTGCCTGAACACGCGTGCACCCAACAGTGTCTGTAGCAAAGCACTGCCGGCAGCACCCTGTGCAGACTGCATGTGGGCAGCGGATCGCGGTGCAGGCACAGTCGCGGCAGTAGCGGCGGCGAGCGGGCGGCGCCAGCTGCCGCCAGCTGCATTCGCTGCAGTCCACCGCCCCGCACCTGCTGCAGGTTCGTGATGCCCAGCACGAAGCATATCGAGTCCAGGATGTTGGACTTGCCGCTGCCGTTCAGCCCCGTGATCGCATTGAACTGGCTGTCGAAGCCGGGGATCACCACGCGCTGCGCATAAGACTTGAAGCCGTCGAGTGTGATCTCCTTGACGAACATCCTGGCAGGAAGCCCCGCCGGGCGCGCAAGGACAACAGCTGGCGCCCCGCGCAGCGGGGAGCCTGGGGGAGGAAGCTGCAGGCCCGGGACAGGTGGGGGAGGTGCTGCGGCAACATGCCGGCGCCTGAGAGGCCGCCAAATTCAAGAGCCAGGTGGTGCCACATCAGCAGCGGCGGCGCCGAAGGGTCTGGCTGGCGTGGACGTGAGGCTGCCGCAGGCAGCCGCTGAAGTGCTCATCGCGCTTACTGCTATGACTGCATTAGCACACCAAGTAAGGCAGCAAGATCGCTGTGCGTTGACTGGAGCAGGGAGCGGGCGTCACCCACGACGAGCGGTGGCTGCTACTGCCAGCGTCGCAACGGTGCAGTGGCCGCACACCGAGAGCCGCAGCTGGCATGGGGCAAACGCAGCATCCCGATTCTTCAAGGCTCTTGCCTTAGCTTTGCTGCGGATCATTGCAGCCAAGGGCAGCACAAAACACACTTCGGAACGGCACGCCCGGTCAAGACCAGGTGGGGCCCCTGCAAACTCCTTGTTTGGGATGCCCTCCTGATGCTGTGACATCATCCTGGCACACAGTGCAGATGGTGCGCTTGCATTGCTTGCTCCAACTTGAAACCGTCACCAACCTCATCATGGCTGACTAGGCAGCAAGCACGCCCCGTCTGGAAGGCGGCTCCGGCAACACCTGACGCGAGCGCTGTTTGGGCCCGGCAATACTAGAGGGTTCCAGGGGCCCAACCAACCGCGATGGCATGCACGCGATGGATGGCGGGGCAAGGAGCGGGATGTGAGGCACTGCGGCATGGAAGCTGCCGTGCGACGGCGGCGCAGGCGGCAGTACTCCCGCCTTTGTACCTCGCATAGGAGGGCCAGCGGAATTGCGGCCTGCGGCACTGGCTTGATCTCGTATTCACTTCTGATCGTGAGGCAGCGTGGGAGCTTTCCGTCGCGTCTCGGTGGTGAAGCGACTCGGCCAGGGTTGCGACAGGGCCGCACGCAAGTAGCGGGCGCCCCTAGTCCGAGCAATGGAAATGAATGCAACTGCGGCGCAACGATCAGTGGCACAGCTTGGCAGCGCCGTTGCACGGGCCGCTGCCCGCCTTCGCCCATCGGCGGCGGCGGCAGCAGCGCGCACGCCCCGCGCCATGCTCCCTGGCAGCCCGCAGCACCAGCGGGCCGCGGCGCGCTTAGGCCGCCTGCTCAGCAGCCTATCGCCGCAGCAGCACCGGCTTTCATCGACAGCAGCGGCATCCAGCGAATCGGCGGGAGCCACCGCCATGCCGTCTGCGGCGTCGCAGGCGCCGCCAGCAGGCCCCCAGCCGGCCCCAGCGTTAGCCTCTGGCTACCGCCTGCCCCCCAAGGAGATTGCAGACATAGTGGACGCTCCCCCAGAACCCCTGCTATCATTCTCACCCAACCGCGAGCTGGTGATGCAGCTGAGCCGGCCGCCCTCCAACCCCCCAATCTCGGAGCTGGCTCGCCCGGAGCTCAAGCTGGCAGGTGGGCCTGGTTGGTGGGGGGCTGGGTGTGCCAGCGGTTGATTGGCTGGCTGAGTTGCTGGGTTGCTGAGTTGCCGGCTGGATGGATGGATGGCAGTTACTTGTTTTGTGCATGGTTGAAACACAGCAGCCCTGTGTGCTCCCTCTTTGCTGTCACGCCACACCCACCGGCGTGCACGGACCCCCTGCTGCCCTGCCTTCCCCCTTCATCCCCGCCCGCAGTCCTGCACACCCACATGGAAGCCTTCTTGCCCTCCTTCCGCATTCTTTGCCCCACCCGCTGCCCCCAGGCTTGCGCATCGTATTGCGAAGCATCCTGACCCTTCCTTCACGCCGTCCCCACCTCTTCCCCCTGCCCCCCAGGCCTGCGCGTCGATCCCGAATCCTTCTCCCGCTCCCGCATGAGCTACTACACCGGCATCACTTACGGCGCCTTCACCGAGGTGTGTGCAGTTGCCTGGGGGCGCAGGGACTTGCCAGCTAGGGACCACCGCGGCTGCCTCTCTCCCTGCCCGCCCGCCTGCCTGCTTGCTTGCCCTGCCCCGTCTTCTGGGGTGCGTGCTGGATTCGCTGCAGTGCTTTTTAGTTCCTGTACTACCATGTTAAAAATGTTAAAAAGGTCATACAACTGCTTGAAACCTTTTCCTTCTGTCTCACCGCAGGATCTGGTGATGCCGCTCAAGGCGGACGAGTCGCACTCCATCAAGGGCATCCCAGAGGGGTACTGGGTGGGTGGGTGGGTGGGTGGGTGGGGTGAGTTGTGTGCCCATTGGGCAGACCATCCTTGCACGTGCCCCGAGCAGCCTGCCTGCCGCCGCCATCTGTCCAGCACCAAGCTCTGTGTCCCATTCGCTCGCTCCCAAGTTGCTTCCCCTGCGCGCGCACACAACACATGCCCTCCCTGGCCTCGCTCTCACCCTCTCCCCTGCCGCCAGATCAACTACGTCACCTGGAGCCCCAACAGCAAGACCATCGCCTTCACGCTGCGCAGGTAGGCGCACGCTGTGTGGACTGGGGGTGCAGTGGGCGGCGTCGGCCTGCAGCACCGCTGATCTACCCTCCCTGTGCCTCTTCTGGCCGCCCGCCCGCCGGCATGCATCGCTGCATCTGACCCAAGCTGCGTCACCTGCCCGCCCGCCCACCCACCCGCCTCCCCTCACCTGCTGCAGCGCCGGCGGCGATGCCGACCCTCCCCGCCAGCCGCTGGAGCTGTGGGTGGCCGACATGGCCACGGGGCAGGCCCGCCGCCTGCTGGAGCACCGCCTGAACTCAACTTTCGAGGAGTGAGTGAGCAGGGTGTGGCAGGCAGGGTGGGTGGCAGCCTGTGAGAACTAAGCCAGGTTGCACGGTGGGAGGAGCACTGTTTGAACTCACCTTTTGAGGTGTGAGTGTGTGTGTGGGGAGGGGGAGGGGGGGGGGAGTGGGAGGGGCAGGCAGGATGGTGTGGCTGCCCTGCGAGATTAAGATAGGATGGTCATGACTGTGTATCAATATGCTAATGCGTCCCTTGCTTTACATGCACCCCCTGCAGCTACGACTGGGTGGATGAGGACACAATCGTCGCGGCGATTGTGCCGCCTGGGCTGGGCCCCGCGCCCCGCAGGCCCATCACCCCGATGGGCCCCAAAATCGAGGTGGGCTGGAGGAGAGGGCATGAGCGAGGGGGTGGAGGGGTGGAGGACGGAGTTCAGGGGAAGGGAAGGGTGTGCCCTTACCCCTCAGGAGGTGCCTCACATGCCTGGTTGGCATCGCCCCGTGCCCCAGCGAGTGGCTGAGGGCAGCGGCTGGGGGTAGGGGTTTGGTGAAGCCCCCACCCCTGAGCTGCGGGTTGGCCTGTGCGCGCAGCTGTTTACCTCCCCGCTTCACCCGCCCGCCGCCCATGCGCTGCCCCTGTGCCGCAGGACAACAGCACCGGGCGGAAGAGCCAGGCGCGCACGTACCCCGACCTGCTGCAGGGGCCGTACGACGAGCAGGTGGGGCAGGGGCCAAGGGTAGTGAGTGGTGTGTGCAGTGAGGGGTAGAGGGGCGCACCAGGCATCCCCTCCCTCCCTTCTGTTCTTGGACTTGCTGTGCCGGCCGGCACACCCGGCATTCTGGCCTGCCTGCTGGCGGGCCCTTGATCTCCATGCCGCTGCTGTGCCCAGCGCTTCTTGCCACTGGTATTACTGACCTCTCCCTCGTTCTTTCAATTTGCTGGCCCATGCAATTCGTTCCTGCTGTTTGGAGTGGATTGTGCAGCGCAATCCACTCCCTCTCTTCCCTCTCTTCCACCTCCTCCATCTCCCCTGCAGCTCTTCGACTACTACTGCCAATCCCAGCCGGCGACTGTCAGGGCCTCCACCGGGTCATTGCCCCAGCCGGCATGCAATGCCATCTGATTGCTAATCTCTATGCCTGCCCCATCTCCCCTGCAGCTCTTCGACTACTACTGCCAGTCCCAGCTGGTGACTGTAAAGGTGTCCACCGGAGAGGTGGCCCACATCGGCCCCACCCGGCTGTACACCGCCACCTCATCCTCCCCGGATGGCCGGTACCTCCTCGTCTCCTGGCTGGAGCGCCCCTACTCCTACTCCCTCCCATGCGGCCGCTTCCCCAAGCGCGTGCAGCTGTGGACGAGGTGGGTGGGGGCTGGGGAGAATCGGGGGTTGGGGTGTGGGGCGCGGTGCAGGGAGCATTGGGCGTGTGTGGATGGGCTGAAGCGCTTGAGCAATCAGGGGCGTGCGCCGTGCTGGCCTGGCCCCTCTCCACTGCCGGTGCTCCCCTTCCAAGGCCTCAGTCAGGGGGTGAAACGGACTGACATCTTGCACTGACCTTCTTAGCATGTGGGATAGCAAGGGCAGAGCTGGCACGTGTGCGCAACAGGTTGCCGCCTTGTCAGTAACAACACTGTGTGCCGACTGACTCCACAACCTGCAGGGACGGCACGTTTGTGCAGCCAGACTGCCGCCTTCCACACCCTCATCAACACTATGATTATTTACTCCACAACCCTGCAGGGACGGCACGTTTGTGCGGGAGATTGCTGCCCTGCCCCTGGCCGAGGACATCCCCGTCGCCTTTGACAGCTGCCGCAAGGGGCCACGTGGCATCGAATGGCGTGACGACAAGGCGGCAGAGGTGGGGTGGGGTGGGGGTGGGAGGGTGTGGCAGGCAGAGGGGTTGTGGGAGGGTGGGTGGCATCGAGCAGCGGCAAGATGATGGCTGAGGCGGGGCTGCGATTTGGATGTTAGAGAGGCAGGGAGGGAGGGGGAGCCGGGCGGGCACACACACGCATGCCCGCTCGCAGCCAGGCTGCCCGCTGGCGTTCCTCCTTGTGTGTGCAACGGATTCAGAAGCTGACCTCACCACACGCTCCCTGATGCGCTCCCCTCTCCTGCCACTCCCCAGCCCCTGCCGCTCCTCAGCCCTTTGCCACTCCTCGGCCCCTGACCCTGACCCAACCCTGTTCTGATCCCGCAGATGTCTTGGATGGAGTGCCAGGATGGGGGTGACCCTGCGGTGGCCGCCTCCCCACGTGACATTGTCTATGTGCTGGGTGGGTGTGCGGCGCAGGGTGGGGTGGGGCGGGGTTGGCTGGTTTGTTCTTGTATGGTGGAATGGCTGGCTGGTGGGGCAGCGGCAGTTGAGGTCCAGAGTGCCCTGGCAGAGCAGAGCTGTCCATTGCAATGCTAGCTTCATGGAGTGGGCACATCCCATCGCAGCACGGCCTGGCGTGCCACGGCATGCCTGCCCCTTCCTGCCCTCCCGCCCGCCCATCCCACTGCAAGCGCATGTCATCCTTGCTGATCGGCACCTCACCCATGCCTGCACTCCCCTCCTCTCCCGCCTCCCGCCTGCCCGCTCGCCCCGCCCGCAGAGGCCGACGCCGCGGCCACCGGCGCAGAGCCGCGCGCCATTGCGGGCACCGACACCCGCTGCCGTGGCGTGTCCTGGGGCACCGGCCAGTTTGCGCTCCTTTACGAGGCCGAGTGGAAGAGCCGGCGCAGCGTGACCTGGGTCATCGCCCCCGACGAGGAGGGCAGCACGAAGAGCGTGCTGTTTGACCGCATCTACGAGGACGCGTACACCGACCCTGGATCGCCCGCCTCCCGCCGCACCAAGGTACGCCTGGGAAGCTGCAGGGCAGGTGGAGTGGGATGGGGTGCGTCGGGTTTGCGTACACACAGACCCGGGCTCGCCCGCCTCCCGCCGCACCAAGATACGCCTGTTTGAAGTTAGCAGGCAGGGCAGGGTGGGATGGGGCGGGTCGCATTGGTGCATACGCACCGACCCGCGCTCGCCCGCCTCCCGCCACGCACCATAGGTATGGTTGTGAAGTGCTGCCCACCCCAGCCAGCAGGGCAGGTGGGTGGGATGGGGGTAACACTCTGGTTGATTGAAGGGGTTGGGGTCAACCGCCCCAGCCAGCAAGGCTGGGCAGGGTGGGATGCGGCGGGTCGGGTTGCGTAACACACCAACCCGGGCTTGCCCGCCTCCCACCGCGCACCAAGATATGCTTGTTTGAAGTTGAAGCAGGGGATGATGAGGGGTGGTGTCGATCCACCCCAGCCAGCAGGGCAGGTGGGGGGAAGTTTGGGGAAGTGGCAACTGCACAGCATGCCCTGAAGTTTGGGGAAGGGGGCCAGAATGCTAATGAACGGGGGCCCGCTTCGCCTGCACGGTAAGCCGCCCTTTTGGTGAGATTGGGGGGCAGGTGGGGTGTCTGCGTGACGTGCTCGCCTGCTCTGCCTCACTTTGGCCCCGCTTTGAACTGACTGAACTCCGCGTTCCCACCTCATGCAGTGCGGCACCGATGCGCCGACCTCGCCTGCCCGGCCTGCCCCCCTCTCTCCTCTCCCTCGGGTGCGCTCAGCTCACCCTCCCTTTTGCCCCGCCCCCCTCCCACCCCCCTTCCGCAGTGGGGCACCTACGTGCTGGCCCTGGTGGACGGGGAGCGCAAGCTGCTGATGCAGGGGTCGGGGGCGTCGCCGGAGGGCAACAAGTGAGGCGCGGGGGGGGAGGAGCATTTGAGGGAGGGAGGGAGGGCACCAGGGCCGAGCGGAAGGGTGCACTGGTCGGTGGGCGGACAGGCCACCTGGCCTGTTTCTCCTCTCCTTGCTTCCCCACTCTCTGCGCCACCACCTCTGCCCTGCACCCTCTGTCTGCACCCCCCCCACTTGATCATTTTGCGTTGCCCTCCCTTGTTCGTCATAAGGCCCTTTATGGACGCGCTCAACATTGACGCCAGGGAGGCCGAGCCGACCTCCCAGCCCATCCCCCTGCTCCACTGCCTGGCTCGCCTCACCCCGCCCCCCGGCCCCCCACCCTCCCCCTCGTTCAGGCCCTTCATGGATGTGCTGGACATCGACACCAAAGACACATCTTGCAGTCCTGCCCTTCTTCCGCCTCGCCATAACGCTCCGTACTTTCTATGTTTGCATTCAGGCCCTTCATGGAAGTGCTGGACATCGACACCAAGGAGACGCAGCGCATAGGCAGCGCTCCCTCCACCACTCCATCCCTACAGTAACGCACTGGAAACATGCTTCTTCTCTGCAGGCCCTTCATGGATGTGCTTGACATTGACACCAAGGAGACGCAGCGCATCTGGCAGTCCTCCCCGCCACACTACGAGTACACCTCCTCCATTCTGTCCGACCTGGAGACGGAGAAGCCCATCAGCCTGGACAGCCTGCGCGTGCTGGCCAGCCGGGAGAGCGTGACGGAGCCGCCGCAGGTGGGCTGGTGGCTGTGCAAGAGGGTGTGCTGGGGGGGGGAGGAGAGGGCAGCCTACGGGTGCTGGCCAGCCGGGAGAGCGTGACGGAGCCGCCGCAGGTGAGGGGCGGTTGGATGTTTGCGGGGGTGTGCTGGGGGGGAAGGAGAGGGCAGCCTGCGGGTGGTGACCAGCAGGGCGAGCGTGCTGGCCAGCAGGGCCGCAGGTGTGTGGGGGGGCAGAGCAGGCGGGCGCATGCGTGGGGTGGCAAGTAGTGAAAAGAAGAAGAGTGTCAGGGAGGATGTCCCTTGGGAACCAGGGAGAGTGTGTTGGAGCCGCCACAGGCAAGCAGGTGCCTGCATAAGAGGGTGTGCTGGGGTTGGAAAAGAGACCGCCTGCGGGTGCTGGCCAGTGGGGAGAGCGTAAGAGATCGCTGCAGGCGGGCGGCACGGCAGGCATGCGGTGTTGGTGGGCGAGAAGAAGCGGCCGGGCGGCAGCTGTGACGGCACCGGAGCAGCTGTGCGGGGTCTGCGTGCCAGCTTTGCCTGAAGGGGCAGTGTGTGGTTGCACGGAGTGGGGGCATGCGCACTAGGTACCGCCACGCACACACGCCCCACCCCCCTCCCACCCCGCCCCCCCGCCTCCCGCAGTTCTACATCAAGAGCTTCAGCCAGGGCGGCGCGCAGCAGTCGGAGCGCCGCATCTCGGCCTTCCCCCACCCCTACCCCTCCCTCAGGGAGCTGCAGAAGGAGATCATAAAGTACAAGCGCAGCGACGGGCTGGAGCTCAACGGCACGCTGTACCTGCCGCCGGGTGAGGAGGGCCGATGGGAAGGGTGAGGATGGGTGGTTGAAAGGCTGTGGGTGGGTGAGTGAGCTGGTGTGGGCAGGGGAGAGCTGGAACTCAACGGCACGCTGCACCTGCCGCCGGGTGCATACTGGACTGCACGGGAGGTGGACACGCCAGCGCTGCCTGCACGAACTGTGGGTGTGAGAGCAAGTTGGCATGGCATTCGGGAGCGGGTGGGTGGCTGAGGGTGGGGATGGGTGGCTGGCTGAAGGGCGCACGTGAGATGGTGGAGGCAAGCGGGCAGGCAGGCAGGCCTGCAGGCCACAGTCACTCCATTCCCACCTCAACCCCACCTTCTCCACCCTCCTTCCCGCTGACTTTCTTACGCCCCCCCCACCCGCAGGCTACGACGCCGAGCGCGACGGCCCGCTGCCCACCCTGCTGTGGGCCTACCCTCGGGAGTACAAGAACAAGGAAGCCGCGGGGCAGATGCGCAAGAGGTGGGCCCGCCTGGGTGGGGCAGGCAGGCGGGGCGGGCTGTGGATTGGCCAAAAAGGACTCACCTGCATTGGCACACTCCCTGCCCCATGCTCGCGCTGCCCACGCTCCTGCACTGTGTTTCTCGGTGCCATGCTCCCGCACATGCTGGCACACCTTCCAGGTGCCTGCCAGGTGCTGCCCACAACCTACCGCATGCCTGCCCGGTGTCATCCCAGCCCGCCCCGCCCTCCTGGCCCCCGGCCCCCTGGCCCCCGCAGCCCGCACACATTCCCCGGCATCGGCTCCACCTCCCCCCTGCTCTTCCTGGCTCGCAAGTATGCGGTGCTGGACGGGCCGGGCTTCCCGATTGTGGCAGAGGTATGAGGCGGGGGTGCGAGCTTGAGAACGAACAAGGGGCAGGGATTTAAAAAATAGCTGTGGGTACGACCCGCATTAGTCATGTAAGCGCCAGGGGCGTAGTAGTGCAAGCCTTAATCACAATGTGTGTGGAGGCAGATGCCATGCAGCGCAACGGGGTGTGGGCATGGCCGCGCCCGCTGTCTCGCCGAGCCCGTCTTCCTGCCTCACGTGCCCTGCTGAGGGGCACGTGCTTGCCCCGCTGGCAGACCTACTCGCTGGCTGCATGCATTGAGCAGCCGATGTGCTCTTCCTGCCTTGCTGCCATGCTGCGGTTGCACACCAACACACACACACATGCTTTTTATCGTTGCCATTGATGCCTGCAGGGAGAGGAGCAGCCCAACGACACGTACATCGAGCAGCTGACTGACTGCGCACGGGCGGCTGTTGAGGAGCTGCAGCGGCGGGGGGTGTCGGATCCGACGCGCATCGCCGTGGGCGGCCACTCGTATGGTGAGAGCGGTGCACGCTTTCCTGCGGGTGCTGCTGCCGCGCCGTCCCATGGATGCTGTTGCTGCTGCCGCTGCGGTATCTTTTGCGCTCTCTTATGAGTGCTGCTGGTTGCCTGCTGGTGTTGCCGGTGCTGCCAGCCCTGACGCTGCTGGTGCTCAGCCAACTGCCCCCGCCTGCCCTGCGCCTCCTGCTGCAACTCTCTCATCCCCGCCCCTTGCCCCTGTCCTCGCTTGTGATTCGTGCATCAGTCGGCCTGCATGACCGTCAACCTGCCGGCCCACGGCGGCACTCTCCGCCTCCCCGCCCTCCCTTCTAGTACTACCTGCCCACCCACCTCACCCCACACCACCCTTCACCTTGCAGGCGCCTTCATGACGGCCAACCCGCTGCCCACGCCGGCTACCTCTCTGCGTCCCTGCTTGCCCTTTCTTACTCTATAACCCGCACGCCCACCTGCAGGCGCCTTCATGACCGCCAACCTGCTGGCCCACACTGGTGCCTCTTCGCCTCCCTGCCCTCCCTTCCTGACTATACGCCACCACCTTACCCCACCCACCACCACACCATCCCCCCTCCTTGCAGGCGCCTTCATGACCGCCAACCTGCTGGCCCACGCCGGCGACCTGTTTGCCTGCGGCATCGCGCGCTCCGGCGCATTCAACCGCACCCTCACACCCTTTGGCTTCCAGGCAGAGGAGCGCACCTTCTGGGAGGTGGGCGGGCCTGGGGGGTGGTAGTATCGCTGACACACATGGTCTGGCATGTAGCTGTGGTGGTTCGGGCGGATGGAGAGTGTGGCGCCCCCCGGCTAGGGCAGGGCGCTCTTGGCTGGCAGCTGCACGGGGGCTGTGCTGTTGTTTGGCTGGGCGCAGGCGCTGTGCTGCCGGGGATGCTGGGCCTTGCACGGCGGAGGAGGGGGACGGGGAACGCTTGTATTGCAGGGATGGGGGCGGCTGGGTGAGTAGCCTGCCGGGACTGCCAGGCACAGGTGTGTCCTGATGAGAGGCTGGGCTAGCAGGGAAAGATGGCATGCAGCTCATGTCAATTTGTCCCTCACTCACTTGTCGGTGGGCCGCCCCAATCCTGTCTCTGCCGCACTACTCGCATTCAATGTTTTACTTGCGACTCGCTGACACTATTGCACTCTCCACTTCCTTGCTGGCCTGCCTCAGGCGCCCGAAACCTACGCCACGATGTCCCCCTTCAACCACGCCGACAAGATCAAGAAGCCGCTGCTGCTGATCCACGGGGAGGCCGACAACAACACGGGTGCGGGGGTGGGCTGGGCAAGCGGGTTGGGGAGCAGCTGCGCGGGACAGGTTGGGGTGGCGTCGGGTGCAGCTAGGCGGGGCAGCTTCGGGCGGTGCGCTGGACCCTGGCGCCGCCCCATGCAATGCCCCGTTTGCCGCCTCTCCCGCCTCCACCTGCTGTTGTCTCCGGCACCTTCAGCCCCTGCAATCAAAGCAGTCATGCCAGGCTCTCAAACCTGCTGTGCCCGCTCGACTTCCCCCGCTCACCGCGCCTCCCCCCGCCCCCCTCCCGCCTTATTCCCCCGCAGGCACCTTCCCCATGCAGTCGGAGCGCTTCTACCAGGCGCTCAAGGGGCACGGCGGCACCTCCCGCCTGGTGCTGCTGCCGCACGAGAGCCACGGGTACAGCGCGCGGGAGAGCATCATGCACACGCTGCACGAGATGGACCGCTGGATGAGCATGTGGTGCCTGGGGGCGCAGCCGTCGACGGACGAGGAGTGAGGGAGCGGCACGGAAGAAGAGGAAGGGGGGCCTGCACGGGGTGCAGCCGGCGACAGGACGGGGAGTGAGGACAGCCTGCCGAGCACGGGAGGGCGGGCTGCACATACAGCGCAGCCTGGCGCACGAGCGCATCGGAGCGAGTTCCCAGTGTTGCCACTCGTTGCATGCACCTGAATTTCACTATCCTTCCTTGTGTGCTGCAACTGCCGATGGTTGGGTTCATGGCAACACCCTGTGACGGTAGACTTGGCAACAGCTGTGCACGAGGTTGCAGGCGTGGGATGGCTAAGGGCGGTGTCTAAAGGCGGAGGAAGACGGGCGGGCACCAGCAGTGCGACAGTCGTTGTTGAACAGGACTTTTGGTGCGGGCGAAGCTGCAGCAGCATGCAGTGGGGGATGCCCCCATGCGGGCATGACAGCACGAATAGTGTCAGCTTGCAGGCGAGTGGCATGCAGGACAGCGAACAACGGCAGTGCCAACACCTCTCTTAGCACCTCCTAACCTAGGTACTGCTGCATGCCCCTGTTGAGTTACAAGGCGAGTGCACCAGTGCACGTGAAACAGGCAAGGAGGGGCAGGTGGGGAGGCAAATGCTGGCGGGGCAGGGCAGTGCGACTTGATCCAAGGCGCGCAGTGAAGGGTTGTACACCGGGGAAAGGCTGACATGAGCGCATGGGCCATGGGCAATTGGGCCTCAAGTGTCACAGCATACCAGCTCGAGAGCCTAGGAGCGCGAGGCTGAGGCCTGGGAGGCAGTTGCAGCAGAAGCTGCTGCCTGCAGGCGGCGACACTCGGGCTTGTGCACCTTCCAGTGCGCACGGCTGCAGGCCTCGCTGCAGTAGCGCACCGACCGGCACCTGCATGCCGAATGGGAGGGGGCGCAAGGGAGTGGTATAATGGCACAAGCGTCAGGCAAGGTTAACCCTGCGCGCAAGCAGGAGCAGAGCAGCCAGTGCTAAACTGTGCCTGTGTGCGCGCCTACAGGAAGTAGCCACCCACCCCGGCAGCACTCACGCGCTACAACGGCGAAGGTGGTGCGGACTGCCGCAGCCCTGCGCTGCGCACACCCTGGGCGCAGCAAAGGCCTGGGGTCCTGGAGGGGTTGCCTGTGCGCCCTGCTCGACCGCTCCCCTTGTCTGCCCACGCAGGCGCTCTAATTCCGCTGCAATCATGTGGAGATCTGCCACGCTGCGGCTGTGAGAGTCCACCACCTGCTGCAGGGCCGCGGCGCCGCCAGCAGCTTTAATGGCAGCCGTGCAGTCTGGGTTGCTGTTGGCAAGGTTTTGTAGTGCCTCTGCTGCATGGGGCTGACGCTGTGCACAGGTGCTGTGCTGCACCAAGAGCGGGATGGCCCCAGCTGCAGCAATGGCTGCGCTGACCTCTGGGTTCTTGTAGGCGAGGCTGCCCAGCGCACCCGCTGCAACGCACTGGAGTGGCACTGCAACGCCGTGCTGTAGGCATGCTACCAGGGGAGCAATCCCGCCTGCCGCTGCGATGGCGGTGCCCCGTATTGGGCTGAAGTAAGCGAGGTTCCCCAGGGTCCCAGCTGCTCCCCTAACCAGATTTGCATTGCAGCCCAATTCGAGGCACTGCACCAAGGCCGGGATGCCATCTGCCGCTGCAATTGCTGGGCAGGCGTGCGTCGTGTCAAGCGAGAGGCACCACAGCATGTCTGCCGCGCATATCCTCGTCTCCTCGCTGCTGCCCAGGTCCAGGCAGCGCAGCAGAGTTATGATGGTGCCCGTAGCCACCACAGCTGCCATCGACTCATCTTCAAGGCTGACAACTCTGATCAGCGTTTCAGTAGCTGTTCGAAACAGCTGCGCATTGTGGGGCCGCTCCAGGCAGCGCAGCAGGGCGAGCAGGCCCGGCCCGGCTGCAAGCGCTGCACGGCAGTCGTCACTGTCGAGGGAAAGGTCCTCCAATAGTGCTGCTGCTGCCGTAAGCAGCTCCTCTGTACTGCCTTGAGCCAGGCCGCGCACCAGGGCTGGCACGCCGCCTGCTGCTACAATCTGTGCCTTGACCTCGCTGCTGCCGCTTGAGAGGCTGCACAGGCGCTGCGCCGCAGCTGCCTGGTCAGCCTCGCTGCCGCGCTGGCGCACGCGGCGCACCAGCGCCGAGATGAAACTGCTTGAAGCCGCCATGGAAAGTGGACTCTGCGCACAAGGCGGGCAAAGCGCATCCAGCGGGAGGAAGGTGGGGGTGGGTGGAGGTCACCCACGCGTGGGCGGATACGGTGGGCGGGTGCGGTGAGCGTGTTGGAGCGGTGGCGGCGGGGTCATCCAAGCAGGGGCCTGCGGCCTGCGGCGCGCATGTAGCGCCACCTAAAAAGGTTGAAGAGCAGTTCCGAGGCATTTGGAAGCGCTCAAGACCTCTCACCGTGCGCAGAGCGGAACTCGAAGAGCGCGGCGGGGAGGAGCGTTTGACGGATGAGCGTTCCTGCTGGCACCACTCTGTGTTTAGCAACATTGAGTGGTGCATGATCGGGAGTAGCTGGCGGCGGCTGCACTGGTGTGACAGGCTGGCATAGCGCCGGCAGCACGGCGTCAACAGGTGTGTCGACTGTGTGTCGTGCCAGGACAGAAGTTGGGCGGGCACCAGAGGTGCCACATTCAGATTGTCTTCCGTCAGTCCTTGATCTTTTCAGACGGCTGGAGATGGTTGAAAGCTCCTTGGGTTTAAGCAGCGTACACTATACGCACCGTATGTCGGGGAGCCTGACTGCACCCCTTCCCCTGTCGCCACCTGCCCCATGGGGCTGTGCACCTGGCCCGGCCGCTCTGCCACTACGGCACTCCTTTGGGTGTAGCTAAGGAAGGGCGATGGTAGCTTGAAAGAGGGTACTGTGCAGCTCACAAAACAAGGGGGAGCGCAGTCGGCATGGTAGCAGCTTCACAAAAGATGTAAGAGTAGGATTTGGATCAAAGCAAAGTAGTACTTTTTGCTGGAAAGGAAAGGGAAAGAGAATTTGGGAGCCACAGCACTTGGTGGCTCACTACACAGTTGTTCGTTCATTACACAATGTATATGGCAGGCGGGAGGAGACGCAGCCGGCTCTTCTGCCCGACGGCGCGCGCCTGCCCAGTGCAGGCAGCAGCAGCACCCCAGCCGCGTCCCCAGCTTCTGGGTGTTGCCGCTGCTGATGCTGCCTGCGTGTGCCGCTGTTCACTAGCGGTCGGCACCGGGTGGCAGCAGCTTGACCTCCTGCCAGTTGAGCGGCAGCTGGCTCTCCAGCGGGCTGCCGGGCTCTTCCAGCGCCCAGCAGTACCAAAACTTGCTGCCCTGCTCGCCCGTGTCACGCAGGCCCGCCCGCATGGCCGCCTGAGTGGCAGCCAGCACGGTGTTGCTGCTGGAGCCCAGAGCCCCCGAGCCGGGCCCCAGAGGACAGTGCCGCGCGCGGAAGGTGCTGAAACCCTCAGCAATGTCCTCCACCCGCATCCTGCAGTTGGAGCAGAACAAGAGGAGGGCGGTGCGTGAGGAGGTGGCCAGCGCCGGTGTGCAGCGTGCATGAGTGTGACGCCGGCGGTACCGGCGGTACCGGCATCATCGCTCTTTGCTCCCTGCTGGGCCCCCGGACGCCACCAATTGCCGCCAACACCCCTGTCCATCCCCCTGCTGCTTGCCCGCCGCCCCTTGCCTATCCTCTCCCTGCCCATCCCCCGCTGCTTGCCCGCCGCCCCTTGCCGCTCACACCCCTGCCCATCCACCCGCTGCTTGCCCGTCACCCCTTGCTGCTCCTCTCCCTGTCCATCCCCCTCTTCCTGCCGCCACCTGTGAGCTGCCAACAGCCCCTTTGCTTGCACCACCCATCCGCCCGCCCTGCCCCCACCTGATCTCCGCCTCCAGCTGGGCATTCTTCCACCACGCCCTGCCTGCGCTGCCCTGCACCACCTCGAACACCACCGCCACCTCTGTGTCCACGCCAGCTGGCGGGCTGAAGGTCAGGCCCGCCAGGATGCGCCAGGAGTACAGCTGGCCGCCCTCAAGCACCAGATCGTCCCAATCTGCTGCCGCCTGGCCGTCGGGCAGCGCTAGGCCACGCGCCAGCCGCGCTGCCGCCGCCGCTGCCGCTGCAGCGCTGGGCAGCACCTCCTGCTCGATCACCTGGCTCTGCTGGCAAGCGGGCACAGGCAGCACAAACAGCGAGCGCCCCTTTGGGGTCAGATGGGTGCATGCCCACGCGCGGTACCAGGCGTCTCCCTGCCGCTGCGCACATGGCGTCTTCATGCGTGCCACTGCCATGCACCCATAACACACACAACCGTGCCCGACGCAGGCGGGCGGGCAGGGGGCGAGCCTGCTCCCGGCTCTCGCAGCCCAACAACGCCACCCACCCCACCGCACCCCACCACGACACCACTCACTCACCACAGGGATGCACTGCCCGTGCTTGGTGAGGCGGGTGCTGGTGGAGCCAGTGAGCACCTTGCCCCAGAAGGCCTCAAAGTTGGGGCCGCATGTGCTGTCGATGACAAAGCGGTTGAGCTGCGGCGGGTCCATGAGCACCCACTCATCCCCCACACTGGGGTCGTCGGCCCAGTCCTGCACCCAGTGAAGGCAGCAGCACCCGCAGCAGGGCAGAACCGGCAGGTCAGCTGGTGAAGCGTGCGTGCAAGGGGTGCGTGCAAGGGGTGCCCGTGCCCGTGCCCGCTGCCCGCACCCCTGCACCCATTCAAGCTGTTACAGCAAGGCAGCACGCAGTTGGATCAGCCTGAGGCGGCAGCACACCCATGCCTGGCGGGGTGCAATCAATCAATCAATCAATGCAGCACGCGCACGCAGCCGCATCGAGCGCGAGCATGCAGGCACCCAGTACGGCTCACTCACCACAATGTCCCGCCGCTCCAGGGCAGCAGGTGGAGGCGGAGGCAGGGCCTCCAGATCAGCCAGCGCCACCTCCAGCTGCGAAGCCTCAGGGCTCTGCTGCTGCTGCGGGGATGCTGCCGCCGCCTCCGAGTGGGCGCCACTGCCCTTGCTCCCGCTGCCGAAAATACGGCGGTTGCAAGCGGCAGCGCCGTCATTGCAAGTGCTGCGGCGGCTTCCGCCAGCGGCCTGCTGGACCATCTGCTGCGTGGTTGCTGCCTGAGGCTGAGACGTGGCAGCTCCACCGCTGCGGGTGCTGCTGCCGATGTTTGGGTGCGTGTCGTCAGAGTCGCTGTCGCTGCCGCTGACAGGGCTTCCCGGCGAGAAAGCACGCTGCTGCCAATCCGGGGCACCAATGTGGGCTTGCACATCTTTCTGCAAGAATAAAGGGTGAAGGGAGGCAAGGGAGTGGGAGGAGTGACTAAGCTGTGGCAGTGGCAGTGGCAGTGGCGGTGGAGTGGTGGCGGCGGGCGGTGGCGCAGGTACCAAGGCGCAGATCGCTGCTTTCGGGGCTTCCTTGCCGCCGCCGGCCTCGCTTGGATGCATGGCATGGGCAGGGCGGGCGGTCCTAAAGGAGCTGGCCCCACAGCGAGCTAAATTGGTCGCACCAGTTTGGCGCAGTAAGTGCTGCAGTGCGTGTCGATACGGGCAATCGCTTCTTGTATGGCAGCAGAAATCGCCGCCCTATTGGGCGTGACCTCTTCCGCATCGAACTCCGCCATCTCTTGGGCAGCCGGCTGCAAAACGCACTGTGTCTGTGCTGCGTTGATAGCAGAGCGGCTGGAGAGCAGAGCCGGTAGAGAGCAGAGCGGTGGTGCAGTCCTTGCAGCGGCGCTGCGCCTGCTGCCACCTGGTGGCACCTGGTGACTCAGAAGTGGAGCCACAGCATCCCTCACCTTCCCTGCTCTTGCCTGGGTGAGCTCGTTCAGATGTACGGGATGTGAAGGTTATTGCACAGCACTTCGTCTTCGGAGGCGTGTCGCAGCTGCCGCCGCCAGCGGTGGAGGAGGCAGCACGGACGCTGTACGACCTCAGTGTGGTGGCAGGCGTGGAAGCGCTGGCAGGGCAAGGCGTAGGGAGATAACGAGGGTGGGACGATGCAGGAGCTCTGCGTCATCTGTCTGCCTGGAACACGCTCCCCCACGCCCTGGGCCAAGGCAGCAAGGCAGCAGCGGCGGGGCGTAAGCACCGGCATGAGCAGGTGCCGCGCGTTGCTGACCGATCGGCTGGAGCCGGCTACGCTCCCGCCCGCCCCTCCAGCTCAGCATGAACAGGTCACGTGACACTTTGGCCTGCCCATACTGACAGCGGAAGTCGTGCAGGCACCATGTCAAGCAGCCATCTCTCTCCGTCTCTCGCCCTCTCTCACCCCTGTTCAGCCCTGCTCAATATATAAACGCGGTCAGGTTTTGAACAGGATGCGTGACGTACAACACCGCATCAAGAGCCTATGTGGGGCTGGGGCTGACTGGCGGGCTGGGGCTAAGCGGGCGGTCGGCGCCCGTTGGGCCACAACAAGGAGGGCTTCAATTGTGGGGCACAATGCCTGCCCGCCAACTCCCCTTCTGCTGTTTGCACACGCAGTAGAGAACAACTGAAGCGTGAGTGCTACAGGGCGGGACTGTAACCCGCCACCGCCACCTCCGCCGCTGCTTCGGCCCCTCTGTATCTAGCTGCAGCCAGCCGGCGGGTGCCCTGCCAGGCAATGCTGCCCAGCAGTGCTGCCCAGCCCGGCAGCTGCCACTGATGCGACAGCGGAACGCTGCACAGGTGCAGCAGGCCGAGCGATGAAGCTGCACCTCACCCGCCAGCAGTGGCAGGCCGGCTGCCAGCGCCTCTGCAGGTGCGATCAGCCGGCGCAGGCCGGGCAGCCAGGTGCCTGCCGGCGGCAGCTGCGCTGGCGGCCGCCCCGGGTGCGTGGCCCACCCCAGGCAGGCCGCGTGGCACAGGGGCAGGCCAGCCACGAGCGCATACAAATCAGCGCAGTGCCAGCCGTGCTGGGGAAAGTGGAGCACCAGGTGGGTCAGCTGCCAACTGCCAGCTGCTCAGCATGCTGTGGTCTGCTGTACTTCACATGCTGCAGCTGCAGCGCCCGCAGTCCTGTAAGCTCTGGCAGGCGTCCCAGCAATGCAAAAGCGTGAGCGCCGCACGGGAAGCCTGTTGAGCGCCACAACACAATGTGTCTGACCTGACGTGGGGTGTTGCATGGATTCCTGCACTACACATACCTGGGATCCACCCAAAGAAGAAAGGAAAGCATGCAAAACCCAAGCCTTACTAAGCAGCCCTAACAGGCACAGCAGCAAGCTGAGTGGGCAGTGAACGAGGCGAAAGCGCCTGGGTAAGGTGGCCAGACCATTGTGGATTGGTGCATTGATGAACAATCAGCAGGTCGGCAACCAAGGGGAGAGGAGGGGCCCAACCCTTAGACACAAAATGGGGGTTGGGATGCGCTGGAAATAGAGGAGACAGGGCTGCTGCCCGCGTCGCCGCCACCGCCACCACCGCCTGGTGAGGCCGGATCAGGCTGCTGCCCGCCGTGCCGTCTATGCCTCATCCTCATCCTCTGAAGATGAGTCACTGGTGTAAATGATACCCCAAATGGCAAAGAGTCTCCTCCGACGCCTTGATTCTCTCCTGTACACCGCAGCGTCTGACAGCCACCGGTTTCTGGGCTCCGCCAAAAAGGCGGCGTGCCAGCGCTTGGACACCAGCATCAGGGACCTGCGGCAGGCGCATGGGCGGAGGGAGGGCGGGCGGGCAAGAGGGTGCAGCAAGTGCTCAGTTCGCTGCAGCGGCTGGGTGCACCCAGCACGTGCTAGATGTGCTTGCCTCCTTGATAGAATCTACCCTGAATGCAGCAGGCTGGGCGGCGGTAGACGGTTCAGGCGGCAGCAGGCGGCGGCAGCGGCACGAGCGGTAGGGCGCACCCCTGCTCTCGCCCTCCTGCCAGCATCATGATGCGGCCCAGCAGCTGGTCAGGCAGCGCGTCTATGGTTGCAAGGGAGGGCTCCAAGGTGAGAGGCGCGAGTGGGGCAGACATGGCGGGCAGGCAGCTAGGAAGCAGTCTTGAGGTTGCGTTCTGATCGCGTCTGTGCTGCGCAGGTGAGCTAATTGGCTTCACCCTTGAGGGCTTAAAGGCAAGCGTTTAAGACGTGCCCCTTTCTTTCCTCAACCTCAACCCAGGCCTACAACGCAGGCCTTCCTCCTCCATCCCTCCCCTCGATTCCTGGCCGTCAGAGCGCACGTAGTTCGCCGCCACTCGGCCTCCTAGCACCACCAGCAGTGAGCACCACCCAGCCAGCCAAGCAGAGGCCCTTCTGCAGCTCCTCACCACCATGGCGGCCTCCAGCAGCGGTGCAGCAGGGCAACTGAGCCGGCTGCACCTGGCAGCAGAGGCAGCGAGCCTCAAAGAGCCTGCCAAGGGGCCCTTCGAGGCGCAGCAGCTTGTGCTGTTAGACCTGCCGGCCCAGCTGCTCGCACTGATTGCCTCCGAGCTGAGCAATAAGGAGAAGCTGTGGCTGGCAGCTTGCTGCACTTACCTGCACGACCTCAGCGGCTGCTGGTGGCACGGCCGGCTGCTAGCCGTCACAGAGCTTCACTCTCAGGCCCAGCTCGACTCGCTGGTTGGCTGGATGGCGCAGCGGCAGCCGGAGCCTGCAGCCCTGGAGTGCTCCATGACTGATGATGTGACGCCATCGCGTGAGTTGGGCTGCGCTTGCTTGCCAGCAGACGGCGCTCTCTCAGGCCTTGAAGCAGCCCAGCTGTCGCCTTTGAAACAGAGTGTGTGCCCGACCAACGCCCCTGCCTCCCTGCCATGCCTGCTGTGCTGCAGTGTGCCCTCTGTCTGGTAGGCTCCTCCCCCGCCGAATGCAGCCCCACCAGCTGGCAGCGGTCCTGCAGCTCACGCAGCTTACGCGGCTGCAGCTTACAACGTGCGGCATTGAGGAGCTGCCTACAACGCTGTCTAACCTCTCAAGCCTGCAGGAGCTGTGCCTGTCCCGCAACACGCCGCACCTCAGCCGCCTGATTGGCGGGGAGAACGTCACCAGCCTGCGCCAGCTCACCGCCCTCGACTTGAGCGGCAGCTGCGGCCGGGAATTACCACAGTGGATGAGCACGATGACGGCGCTGCGTGCGCTGCGCGTGGGGAGCAGCCCATTTCTTGGAGGCTGGCAGTGCCTCGCTGGCCTGGGCCTGACGCTGCTGGACATGGTAGGCAGCGACCCCTCCTATTCCGAGTCGGCTGTTGTGCCGGAGGTGGTCAGCAGCCTCACGCAGCTTCGCAGCCTCACCACCACAGCCCCCGAACCGTGGCACCGAGGCTGGGAGCACGTGCGCCCGCTCCTCTCCCTCACCCACCTTGACGTGAGATGCAGCACGCTCACAATGCAGCTCCCGCCAGCTCTTGTCCACATGACACAGCTGCAGAGCCTACATCTTGATGAGGGCGTGGTGTATGACCTGGATCGGCTTGCTCCCCTGCATGCGCTGACCAGCTTGCACATGCGCTGGTGCTATCCGGGAAATCCGCAAGCCCTTCCGGCAGTTCTTCAGCAGCTCAGCAACCTGCTGGACCTTGATGTGTCATGCACCTATTTGAAATGCGGCTATGAGTGGCTGCCGGCGAGCTTGGCCAGGCTGAACCTCAGTGACTGCGAGCTGACCCAGCTGCCAGAGGCACTCAGCAGGCTGACGGCTCTACAGAACCTGGACCTCAGCTGGAACGAGCTGACAGAGGGCGGCCACTGGCAGAGTCTGTGGCCCATGCGCAGCTCGCTGACTTGCCTGCAGCTGTCTTCGACGGCCCGTTTCAACGTGACGGCGCTGCCACCGGTTCTCAGCTGCCTCACCTCCCTGCGCGCCCTCGATCTGGGCAGCAACAGCCAGCTGTCTGAGGGGTGGGACGGCCTAGCAGGGCTGCCGCTGACTCGCCTGGACATCCTGGGCTGCGGCCTCACAGCGCTGCCACAAGCTGTTAGCAGCCTGACCAATTTGGGAAGGTGCGCACGCAGCAGGCCGGTTGATGTGAAATGCTGATACCCCCACTACATGCATCACCGTGACTGCTCACAATTGTTGCAGCCATTTCCCGTCTCTGCAGCATGAACGCCTCCTCCAACTTGGATCTACTGGCAAGCAGCTTGTGCCACCTGCAGCCCCTGAGCCGCCTCACCCACCTCGACCTCTCCGGATGCGGCCTCCCTGCCTGCATCACTCAGTCACCTCACTGCACAAAGGCAATTCGATCTGTGGTGACACCACTTGCAGCAGAACCCACCTCCCGCTGAGAGGCACACCACCTGCACAGTTCAAGCTGGTGTGTCTTTTCAACCCACACAGCCCGTCGCCACTTGTTCCTTGTGACACCTCCAGCATCGCAACCTGCTTCTCGTGTGTGCCTGGTTGGCTTGACTGGTGGCTCTTACGCATGTAGATGCTTGCCAGGCCACTCCAACGAGCTGTGCTCGACCCGGATGTTGAGCTGCACAGCACTCTAAACCCCACCCGCCCCCCATCCCATGACATGTTTTCCCTGCCTTGTGTGACATGCATGCTCCGCCTCTCACTGTTAGGGCCTTTTCAAACTTCGCTGAGTTTCGTCTGTGTGTGTAGCGTTGAGCAAATAGACGAGTGAGAGGCCAAAGAAGCAGTGGGATAGGACGGGGCAGCATGCACACGAGCTGCGTGCCGCTCCACCTCGCGTGCCTCCCGCTCCACCTCCCGTGCCTCCTGCTCCGCCTCCGGCTGTGCCGCCCGCACCTCGCGATCCATGTAGGTCTTGGCATTAGCTGCCAGGCCGTACGCTGCGCTGAAGCTCTGGTAAGGGCGCGCCATCTGAGGGGCGTCCTCGTCCAGCAGCCCGCTCTTTAGCGGCCCCCGCTGCACCAGCTCGGCGCCCTCCAGAATCCGCCCTGTACGGGAAACACAGGCGGGCAGGCAGTCAGCGCTTCAAGGGAGGCGTTTGAAATGCAAGCAAGGCAGGACACCAGGTGCCTGCAGAGCAGGAGTGACAGCAAAGAGCAAAGAGGGGCAGGCAGCAGAGGAAAGAGAGTGCAGCATAAACAAGGCAGTGCGCTGGATGGGCATAAAAGAGCGACGCTGCCAACGTGAGGGGTGGAGCAAATGGGAGCTTCATATTGTATTGCAGCTCCAGCCGTCTGCCGCCCTACCCACACCACACTCGCTGGTCAAGTGCAGCTGCCAACGCCGGACCTCGAGCGCCCCGCACCACCAGCAGCCACCCTCATTGCCCCAAGCCACGGCACAGTCACGCACCCGCCCCCGCTTGCTCCACCCACCCCAAGCCACACTCACCAGCAGTCTGGTGGAAGGCCTTGAGCAGCCCCAGTGGCACCTCAGCAAGGTCGGCCATGAGCAGCGGCGTCATGTGGTGCAGCACGGCAGCCAGTGCCGACAGGCGCGTGGCCCAGATGCGCTCTGCCGTGTCGCAGAGCAGCTTGAACCCCTGCAGCAGTGGGACAGTAGACGGCTGGGTAACAGTGATAAAAGCACAGTGAATTGCAGCAGGCGCTCCATTGGTTCATGCTGCAGGAAGGTGTGGTGTGTAAGGGGGTCACAAATTGCAGGGTGTGGCCTCCCATGCCGGCCACACTGGGGCTGGCTGCGAGGGAAACAGAACACAGGGTGAGCTGTAATGGGTGACTGTGCACGGAAAGAAGAGCTGCTGCTGATGCTGCTGATGCTGCTGCAGTACCAAAGCAAAGTGCCGGCAAGGTGCAACCCACTACGCAGCACACACACAGCAAGGCCAAGGCAGGAGGGAAGGAAGGGAGCAGGCCGGAGCTCACCTGGATGACCAGCAGCTGTTGCGGGGTCACGCCCAGCCTGGCCATGGTCAGGCTCAGGCCCTCCAGGTCGTGGGGAGATGCCGCAGCCTTCAGCTTGGCCAGGGTGGGGGCATCGACTGCAAGGAGCAAGGGGCACACGGGCAACGCACAGCCAGGGACGATGAGGACAGAAGAGGGGGGTGCTTGTGCGGGCAGAATGGTCTGTTGGGCTGCATGACCAAAGGGTGGCACTGCAGGGGCCATGTGAGCACAGCAGGCGGCAGGAGGGTCTCCAACAGGATGTTCAAAGCCGCCAAAGGGGGCAGGGTAAACGAGAGAGGACATAGGATGAGGAAACCAGCATCGGCACTGCCCCCGAACGAGACTGGTTTGTAAGGTAAACTTGTGGTGCAGGGCACAGCGTGGCACTGCACAGCTCACCATACGCACGGCATAGCACAACACAACAAAGCACAGCACAGTACACGCAGAGCGCGGCGCTGCACAGTATCACAACACTGCAAAGCACATGCAGGCAGCACGCCGCCAAATCGAGCAGGCAGCAAAAGCGGCCACTCACAGGATGCCCTTGAGGCGCGCCATCTCCGCCGCATCAATGGCATCAGGGCTGCCGCGAGGGCTCAGCTCAGACAGCACCTGTGCGCGGATCTGCTGAGTGCTGCCGATGCGTGCCCGCTGCAGCGCAGTGCTGCTGCCCGCAGCGGCGCCTGCGCTGGCGCCCGCCGGAGTGCCGCTGCCGCTCGCTTCCACGCCCTTTCCGCTGCCGCTGCCGATCGCTGCGCTGCCCTGCAGTCAGTCAATGTACCATGCATATGCCGAATGTCAGCATCAGCCCAGGGCACTAAATGGAAGGCCCCTGGAAGCACAGCGCCCAGGAAGCGCCCCCGCAGGACTGCAGCAGGGCACCGGCTTGGCTGCCTGCAGTGCACCCACCTCTACTACGATTCCAGCCGCCAACCCGCCTGCCCACTACCCAGCCCACGCCAGCCAACACCGCCAGCTCAGCGCCCCACCCACCCACTTGCCTGTGTTGTCTCCTGAAGCGCCTGCATGATGCCGGCCAGGGGGCCTCTGGCCGGCATTATGCAGGCGCTTCAGGAGACAACACAGGCAAGTGGGTGGGTGGGGCGCACCCACCCACCGGCCCCTGGGTACACCGGCCCCTGGGTGTACCGCGTGAAGATGTCGGCATGGGCGGCCTCCGAGGAGCCAGCAGGTGGGCACACCAGCCGGCCCAGCGAGCGGAACGCGTCTGCGTTGAGGTCGTACTTCTGCACTGCACTTGGGGAAGTGGAGGGGGCAGTGCAGACAATGCAGGCAACCGTGACGGGGGCAGCACAGGGGAGCCAATGTAAATGCACAAAAGGGAGAAGGGCTGCCAGGGGGGGCGCGAGCCCTCTTGCACCCAAGCCGTTCAATTGGTGAGAGGTAAGGAGCTCAGCCAACTCCTCCTCCCTGCACTTAAATGCTCGGCCCCACCTGCCCTGCTCTTCCCAAGCCCCCCTCCCTCCCCTGCCCACCTGCGTATGCCACCTGCCCCAGCGTCTCGGCAGCATCCAGAACCGCCTTGCCCGCGGCGTCAAAGGCCAGGGTGCCGGTGAATGGGGACTGGATCCAGCGCGCCACCTGCAGGTAGAGAGTGTGGAGTGCACGCCGGGGCACATGAGAGGCTAGAAACGACTTGACGCTGCCGTTGGCAGGTCACCTTGGCCAGCCAGCCAGCCAGCCAGCCCTCACAACAGCAGATGCTCAGTCAAAAGCGCCTTCCTTCCTTCCTTCCTGTCGCGCCGAGCACGTCCCAACAGGGATGACGGCTTCGGGCGCGGCACACAACCGGGATTGAATGAGACCCACAATACACTGCCTGGGTCCCCGCTCACCACCATGTCCAGGCCGGGGCCGGTGGCGGTTGCCAGGTCGGTGCAGGAGAAGTAGAAGATGAGGCATGCGTCCATAAGCTTGGCCGTGTTGACGCGGGGTGTGACGTTAAAGAACTTGCCCAGCAGGTCGTTGAGCTGCTGGTGCTGCACAGGGCAGGGGGTCAATGCAGAGCAAGGGGACGAGGCGGTCAGTTGAGTTGTGAGGGCAGAGCGGTTGAGTGGTAAGACCAGGATGAGGTCCTGAAAGTCACTGCTGTTGTCAGCTGAAGGCCTCCTGTATGTGCAGGGCGGGGAGAGGAACAGGGAGAGGAACAGGGAGAGGAACAGCCACATTGCACGGCAGAGGTGCAGGCTCCGGGCTGCGCTGCTGCCTTCCCTGCCAGCCGATGCCACACGCACCTGCCACATGCACCTGCCCACTTGTGTCCCTCCCTCCCCACTCAGCCCCTGCCCTCCGCCGCAGCCCAGCCCAGCCCATGCCACAGGTCCTCACCGCCAGCTGCACAGGCAGCATGAACTTCTCCAGCATCAGGCCCCGCAGCGTGGCCGTCACGGGCACCACCTCGCCCTCCGAAAGCATCACTTGCTGCAGGAGGCGGACGGAGAGCAGGCTCACCCACGGTGAGGGATCCAAGTGGAACAAATGCACAACACTGAGCAACGGAGGACAGCCAACTAGAAGGAGAGGGCAGGGTGGCCAGCAGTGACCAGCAGTTGGGCCAGCCACATGCATGGCCCTCACCCCAACAGTACCGCCAGCCAGCCAACCGGGAGCACCACCCGCCAGGCGAGAGGCCCTCCAAGTGAGCAGCACATCATCGCCCCCTTACTCCCAACAATCACGCTGCGATACAGACACTCATCAGCACAAGACGCACCTCCAGGGTGCGCAGCAGCGCCGCGTAGGCAAGCCCCAGCAGGTCGCAGCACAGCATGCCCTTGTCGTCGGTGAGCTTGACTGCGCCGCTGGCCGCGTTGTTGACTTGCCTCGCCATGCGGCTCACCACTTGGCAGTTGGCCACGCAGGTGGTCTTCAGCGTGGCGTAGAAGTCCTGCAGCAGGCGGCAGGGCAGCAGGGCAGCAGGGCAGCGGCGGGGGGACCGGCGGTTGGCAGCAGCAACCGGGGAGGTTCAGGAAGGGCCGGCGGGCAGCAGGAAGGCAGAGCTGCTGGCAGGCAGCTGGTGGGAGGCTCCCCGCATCGTAGCCCCGTGCGGTCCCGCCCGTGCAGCGCTGATGCGGCAGTGATGCATGCCCCCGCTGCCGGTACCCGGCACTCACTCAACGTGCCTGTGCGAGCAACCCCCCTCGGCCCATCAGCACCCTTCAAGCCTGCCCAGCCCAGCCCCCCACCTGGCAGATCATGATGCCCTCGCCTCCCTTCTCCTCCACCGTGAGGTTGGTGAACAGCGCTGTGACATCAGCGGGGTCCTGGGCGCCACCCTGCACAGCACAACAACAGAGCAGGCACTCCGTCCCAGTCAGCTACCATGTGTTGAGCTGCCAGGCGGCTGCGCCCTGCGTGGTGGCTGGTGTGCCCTGGCTTGCTGGCGCATCGGTGCTGCGCGGCGCTGGCCACAATGGCGAAGCGAGGAACCAGCCAAGCCAGTGACAGCCGCACCCTCGATACCCCACACAGCGCCCACCCCACCTGCGCACCGCCCACCAGCTTGCCCACCCCACCTGTGCACCACCGACCACCAGCTTGCCACCGCACAGCGAGCGCAGCAGCTCGTGGTTGGACTGCATCAAGGGGCCAGCATGCACAGCGTGCGCAGCATCAGCACAGCACGCATGCCAGGGATGGCAGCACAGCGTGGGGCATCAGATGCTCAAGTCAAAGTGGGCGGGAGTGGCAAGAGCAGGGGGCTTCATTTGGCGACCGCTGCTGTGCCAGGCCTGCGGAATGAACAAGCGCTTTTGGCAAAGCTAGGCATTCATTCATTCATTACATTTCAAGTCCACGGAGCCAGCAGGACTTATGAGACAGGGGAAGGGGGAGGTTGAAACCGAGGGGGTTGGGGAGCAGCTAAGAGGGTGCGGTTTGATTGGTAGCATGAGTAGAGGAAAGCAGCAAGACGCGAGACATCGAGACATCGCGAGGCAAGTGCAGGGGGATTGAGTGAGTGGAGGAGCAGGCAGGATTGGTTTGGAAGCGGCCAGAGCACTCGTCACCAGGCATGGGGCTCACATTCCACGCCAGCTGCTGTGCAAGCAGGCGTGCAGGCGGGCGTATCCGACACAGTGCACTCTACCAGACGCCAGGGTGTGCGCTGCCCACCTTGGGCGCGCGGTTCACGAGCCGGTCGTACTCCGTCCCCGGGACTGGCTTGACCACGCCCGTCTCAGGCTTGATCTGGGCACCCTGCAGCACAACGAGGCAGGGCAGCGTGTTGCGAGTGTGCCAACACCATTGAGCAGAGTATTACTCGTCCGCCGTGCGGCACGAAACCGAGGCAGGGCACAGCCGCGGAGCATGCACGCCGTGGCAGGCACTTGTGAGCGGGGACGAGGCATTGGGCATGCTGCCCTCACAGGCAGCAGCCAGCAGCAGCAGGCTGGCAACCACGGGGCGTGCGCAGGCAGGCAGGACAGCAGGCAGGCGGAAGGCAGCAGGCAAACGAGCATTCGGGCAAGGGGTTTGATTCAGGTAACCTGGCAGGCAGGCAGGCAGGCAGGCAGGCGCACCACTCACTGCTGTGTGCATGAGCGTGTGGATGAGCTGCGCCGCCGCCCCCGCCTCGGAGTTCAGGCCGATGAACGTGCGCAGCTCCCGCTCGCTCTGCACCGCCCCGGGCTTCTCCACTGAGAGGCGGATGTTGTTGAACAGCGTGCGCAGCCCGTCCGCCCCCAGCACGTCCAGCAGGATGCGCCCCTGCATGAGGTAACAGGATGAGGAGGGCAAGGGGGAGGTCAGACGGGGACGGGGCAGGGGAGGGCATGCGGACGAGAAAATCGAGGGCCTCTAGCCATCAGGTGCATCAGCTGCAACAGTGTGGGCAGGCAGAGGGCGGTGGCGCGCTGGCGCGCGCCGGCGGCAATGGTGGAGAGAAGCACAGGGCGAGCAACCAGGTGAGCGACAAACAGCAGCAGGCACCAGCAGATGAGGCAGCAGGGCCAAGCAGAGCCTCGCCCGGGTGGTACTGAGGAGCCCAGTGCAGCGCACAAGCAAGGCGCAGGTGCGGCCTCCCGCCACCAGCAGCAGGGGCGCATTGGCAAGGCCCGCTGTATTGACTAAGCCTGACCTGTGTGAAGGGTTCGATGGAGGAGCTGAGCGCCACGCAGATGCCACCGAGCTTGCGCAGCTTCGTCTGCAGCGCGCACATGGTCAGAAGGAAGTCCACGCGCCGCAGGGTTGTGGGGCTGGTGACAGCGGTGGCGAGCAGGTACTGCAGCGTCAGGGGTGAGGAGGGGCGAGGAGGTGAGAGAACATGCTTGCGGCCACAAAGCAGCTGGTGTGCACTGCAGCACGCCTGCTTTGGCAGCTTGTGTGCTGCTCTGGCAACAATGCACGCGTGGCGCAGGGGCACCTGAGAGCAACAGGTTCGGAGCAGGGGATCACTTAACGGGGTGCTGGCAGCGGATCTCAGCCTCAAAACCTGTGCAGCGGTGAGCGGGAGCAAGCAGACGGCAGGAGCAAGCAGGCGGAGCCAGCACCGCACCTGGAAGGGAGTCAGCGTGAGCCGCACAATGCCGCCTGGGTCTGCCCGCTCGCTGTGCACGCCCACCGCCAGGTCAACCGCCGCCTCCAGCAGGCCAACGCGCTCGATGGCCTTGTAGTCATCCGCCTGCAAGCGCTCCTCCAGCAGCGGCATGAGCACCTGCAGGGGTGAGGGAGGGGTGGAGGGGGGCGCAGTGGTGGACGCGGGGTATCGAAGGGGGATGGGCAGCAGCACCACACAATTGGGCTGCCTTCCAAGCGCCTGGCCAATGGGGGGTGCAGGGGTGCACATGAGACAATGGAGGACGGCACAACAGGGGCAGGGTGGGCATGGGAGTCGCTCTGCTGCACCGGCGTTTGTGTCAACTTCGGGAGGCCGGTTACAGGAGGCAGGCGGCAGCAGCACACCAGGTAGAAGCGCCGCGGCAGGCACGCTATGCAGCACAGTGCAGGCGTAAGGCAGTGGACGCAGAGAACGTAGTGTCTACACCCTACAGGATGGCAGGGCAGCATAGTGTGCAGCGCAGAAGCGCGTAGTGGAGAGTGGCAAGGGGGCAGCGGAGCTCAGCGGCGCGGCAGGATGTGGCAGGGGCTGCACAACGTGCAGAACAGCGGGCGCACAGCACAGCACAGCATGGCCCAGCAGACAGCGTGTCGCAAGGGAGTGCAGGAGAACGGGAGCACAATGCTGTTGGTGAGCTGGCAGCTCAGCAGGCACCGGGCCGCCAGCCAATTCACCCACCGAGAGGGTGGCGTCGATGGCGGGGATGAGGTGCTTGTAGTGCTGCTTGATCTTGGGGTCGATGGTCCGCTCATCCAGCGCCAGTAGCGCCTTGAGCGCTGCGCACATCCAGCCTGAGCCGGCCGATGTGGGTGGCGGGGAGGTGTGCATGTACTCCATCGCGGCCTGAAATCATTGGGAGGAACGGCGAAAGGGGGGTGAGGAGTGCACCACTAGCCGCCGACAACGGGGCGTCACTGGCAACTCACGGGCCGGAGGGCAGCAAACAGGCCGAGAGCCCTTGTTGCAGGCAGCACGGCACCGAAGCAGATACGACTGGCGGGGAGCGGACACGGACAGGGCGGCAAGGGGAAGGCGGGTGGTTGTGGAGGGATTGCAGGCAAGCCAAGTGCACAGGGCGGGCAGGGCGGGCAGGGCGGGCAGGGCGGGCGTACAGAAAGGGGGCACAGACAGGGGGCATATGGACTGAGGACAGCGCACGATGCATGAGAGGTGAACCTTAGGAGCATTAGTTGAGCGGCAGACGTGGCGGGCGCATAGCATGAGCAGTGGAGCAGTGGAGCAGAGGCAGTACCTGTGCCTGCGCGGCATGCCCCGCGTAGTCAGGGCTCCCAAGCCCTAGCAGACGCCGCTGCGGCGGCGCCAGCGCCGCTTGCAGCACCTTCTCCACAACTTGCCTGCAATGGGCAGTCAAGCGCAGGGTGAGGGAGCATGGGTAGAGCTGCGGCGGCCCGTGCTGGGGACGAGGCCGGGTGGTGGGGCCGCTTCGGAAGACAATACAACCCCCGTCAGCGCTCCAGGGCGCAAAGACGGAACAACGCAACAGGTGGCGCAGGCACCGCCAGCGCCTCGAGGCAGCAGGCATGAGACAAGCAGCAGAGCGCACCAGTCCCCCGCCAGCAGCTTTCCATGCAGCGGCGCCAGCTGTGCCAGCCGACGCAGCACCTCCAACGAGACCTCGCCAGTGGACAGCGTGCCGATGGCAGCCTGCGGGAAGGTACAAAGGTCAAGTTATTGAGGGCAGAGGGTGAATGTGGTGAGGCCCAAGCTTCCATGACAGAGTGAGCTGCGGGTGCGCGCGCAGCGACAGGGACGGCTGAGCGGGAGAGCGGCGCCGCGCCGCGTCCGGGAACGCCGGACCCCCCCAGGCACTTCACCCTGCAGCCTCACCTGCACCTCAGTGTCGTCGCTGTTGGCCAGGGCGGCCTTCTTATGCCCTAGGTGCTCCAAGGGGGGCGCATCTGCCTCCGCTTCTTCCCCCGGGCGCTTCTGCAGGCGGGCAGTCGGGCAGGGCACCTCCATGATGCCTGATCTTTGGTGAAGTTCACCTGGCAGCAGGCATGCATTGCAGCAGGCCAGGCAGCCCACTGCTCGGACTACCTCACTCCACCGAAGCTCACCTTCCCTCCCATCGTGCTCAGGAGCACGTACCCTCCAAGAGCCGAAGATAGAAACCCGTGGGTGAAAGGCGACCTCCTACAGCGCTGAGCAGATGATAGACAGCGAACCTTGACAGGGACAAACGCCCACGACTGCTGTTGTTAAGCTGCAAGGGCAAGGCCGCAGGAGGTGCCAGCGATTTAAGATCCACCCAGTTGAGAGAAAAATGGCAGCAAACCGCGCACCAAGCTGGTGCCGGCGGCTGCCCACGCCACAGGCGGCGACGGTGGCGGCGGCGCCGTCACTCCATGTCGGGTGCAGCGCAGTCTTTCTTTTGGCTTCATCGGGCTTGCTATATATAACCAGGTAGTGAGTGACAAGCTTGCCGTGGACGAAAGCAGTTTCCATGGGTGCCAATGGGGCAGTGCCGCCCTCCCAAGGAAGGCGGAGGCGCCAGCACTGCGGCCTTCGCTAGCCGCCAGCTGCACGCTGGGGAAGGCGCACAGCATGCAGAACCAGCTGTATTAACTTGAACCTATAAAAGGCAAACAGCCATGAAATGCTGGGGAGACAGCAGACAAGCACGGCGGTGGGTGCTCGTGTTGAGAACGGTTGCCGCCTGCTGGTCCCATTTGCACCGCCTCCCCACCGGTCGTACGCCTTCTGCTGGAGGGGACCTGGCCTGTACTTGCCGGAATGGTGTTTCCAAATGCACTAGTGCTGCCTTGGGAGAAATAATGCTGAATCAACTGAGGGTGGCATAAAAGAAGAAGGAGAAGAAGAACAAGAACGCAGAAATACGAGGACACGGGGGCATACAGTGGCGGCGCCACGTTTCTGACTTGACGTGGGGGTGGTGCATGGACTCTGGGACCGGGAATCCACCCAAACAAGAAAGGAAAGCATGCAAAACCAAGCCTTACTAAGCCCTAGTAGGCACAGCAGCAAGCTGAGTGGGCAGTGAACGAGGCAACAGCGCCTGGGTAAGGTGGCCAGCTGCAGATCATTGTGGGTTTGTGCATTAATGAACAATCAGCAGGTCAGCAACCGAGGGGAGAGGAGGGGCCCAACACCAGACACAAAATGGGGGTCGGAATGCGCTGGAAATAGAGGAGACGGGGCTGCTGCCCGCGTCGCCGCCACAGCCACCACCGCTTGGTGAGGCCGGCTCAGGCTGCTGCCCGCCGTGCCATCTATGACACATCCTCATCCTCTGAAGATGAGTAAATGATACCCCATATGGCAAAGAGTCTCCTCCGTCGCCTTGATTCTCTCCTGCACACCGCAGCGTCTGACAGCCGCCGGTTTCTGGGCTCCGCCAAGAAGGCGGCGTGCCAGCGCTTGGACACCAGCATCAGGGACCTGCGGCAGGCGCATGGGCGGCGGGCGGGCGGGCGGGCAGGAGGGCGCAGCAAGTGCTCAGCTTGCTGCAACTGCTGGGTGCACCCAGTACGTGCGTACGTGCTAGATGTGCTTGCCTCCTTGATCGAATCTACCCTGATTGTAGGAGGTCACGCGGCGGCAGCAGGCAGCAGCAGGCGGCGGCAGCGGCACGAGCGGTAGGGCGCGCCCCTGCTCTCGTCCTCCTGCCAGCGTCATGATGCGGCCCAGCAGCTGGTCAGGCAGCGCGTCTACTGTGGCAAGGGAGGGCCCCAAGGAAAGGAGGGCGACCTCCTGGGCGAGTGGGGCAGACATGGCGGGCAGGCAGCTGGGAAGCAGTCTAGATCTGATAGCCTCTGTGCAGCTAGAGCTGATTGCTTGGCTCTTTGAGGGCTGAAGGGCAGTGCATTCGAGGCTGCATGGGCAGGCAGCCCCTTTCTTTCTCAACCTGCAGCGCACAGCTTCCTCCTCCATCCCTCCCCTCCAATCATCACGGTTTGGCCGTCAGAGGGCACGTAGATCGCCACCACACAGCCTGCTTGCACCGCCCAGCCAGCAGCAGTGGCCCTTCTGCACATCCCCGGCCGGCAGGGCGCCCTGTGGCGGCCTCCAGCAGCGCTGCAGCAGCGCAGCTGAGCCGGCTGCACCCGGAAGCAAGCCTCACAGTGCCTGGAAAGGGCCCCTTCGAGGCGCAGCAGCTTGTGCTGTAGACCTGCCAGCGGCGCCTACGCATCCAGAGCGGAAGGCCGGGGCACGGGAGGGGTGCACGGGTGAGGCGTGTGTGGGGGCGCCATGTCACTGCGAATGCCAGGCCTCTTCAGACCAATGCATTATGGGGAAGCTGATATGTACATGCCCACGTAATGATGAACTCAAATCTTACTAGTGCTGCCTTGAAAGAATGCTGCATCAACTGAGGGTGGCACACGCAGCGGCGGCGCAGAGTGCAGCCGCCAGCTCAGCGCCCCCGCCAGCCCTCTGGCCCGAGCAGAAGCTTTTGCCCAAGTACAGCTCACGACTGGCATCACATTCTTCGATTGCACCCACAAATCAGCTGCCGGCAGGGCTTGCAAGCAAACCGAGCTAGACCTTGAAGTTGTAGCAGGGCCGCTGCGGCGGGGCAGGACAGTCGCCGACACAACCACTCAAATTGTGGGTTGATAGCAGCCGTCTTCAGGCGCGCCAAGGCGAGGCAGGGGACTGCCTGTTGTGCTGCCTCCCTGGCCACTGCTGTCGCTGCTGCCGCCTGCAGCCCACTTTCTTTCAACTGACAACAGCATACACATTGCACTGATCTGCTAGGAAGCGGGGCAAACGATGCTGGCCGGCGCTGCTGTCCCTGCTGGCACCGCCACACGCCTTTTGGCCTGGCCCTCCTGCCTCACATGCCCCAGCCCACCCATGTGCCCGCTGCAGGCGGTCTGGCCATGCCTGCTGCCATCCTGGATGTAAGGTGAGAGGGAGGTGCCAATGTGTGATTGATAGGGGTGGTTGATTGGCCAGCAAAGGTGCAGCTGTACCCAGCCCCGTCCTCTCTTGCCAAGGTGCTGTCCCTCCCCCCCTTGTGACTGCCTGCCGTGGCCGCCTGCTGTAAATGGTGTCCTGTGCTGCCACGGAGGGAGGCTGCCCCCCTGCCAGTGGGGCGCAGCGGCAGCCCCTGTGGCCGGATCACCGCCTTCACCGCCCCATGGCACTCACTCCCCCTGCCCGCGAATGCCCGCCCGCCTCCCTGCCCGCTTGCTCACCTGTCTGCCCGCACGGCTGTCGTGTGCAACGCTGTTTGCCCATTGATCTGCCTGCCTGCCATCCTGCTCACCTGTCATCGGCAGGCGTGGCCCTGCCGCCGTCCAACTGCCCCCACTGACGGCCCCCGACTGTCTCACCCCCTTGCTCACTTTCCCCTCCTTCCCGCTGGCCCACATCCTGCAGGTCCCACCATCCAAGCATCTCGCACCTGAGGCCCAGCTGTGGGAGGCCACCCAGGCAGCCAAGCAGAGGTTGGCGGCGGTGCGGGCCGCTGCCTGCTGAGCACGCTGCCGCCTGGGCAGAGACGGATCTCGTTCTGCGGGTGCAGCAGCGCAGCAGGACACAGCAGGCAGAGGCAGGCAGCGCGGCAGGGGAAAGCAGGCAGGCAGGCAGGCAGCACTGCGGGGCAGGCAGCGCATGTGGGGCGGCAGCCAGGGCAGGCTCCAAGCCGGCTGGCGGCCGCCCAGGGCAACAGGTGGGACGGTGCACAGGAGTAGAGCGGGGTGGCGCGGTGGGGCGGTGCAGCGGGGCAGGGGCAGGGGCAGGCTCGGGCAGGGGGCAGGCAGCGGGGTGCGGAGGTGGGGCGCCCGCTGATGGCGATGCATGCACGCCATATAGGCAAGGCAGCTAACCAACCTCCCCCAACCCCTCGTTTCCCGCCCCTGCCCCTTGGTGCAGCTGGCGGCGTGCAGCCGCACCGCCGGTTGGGCAGCTGGTAGCGACAGTGGCGCGGCAGCAACAGAAAGTGCAGCGCGGCACCTGGCATGTGGCCTGCCCGCTGCCCAAGACTTGCTCAACACGTTAAACAGGTGGGTGCACGCTTTGGGCTGGAAGGCCGGGTTTTATAAATGTAGTTGCGCTGTGAAGGAGGTTTGGTTGGGCCGCCGCTCGGTTGGCAGCTGCTGAGCTGGCAGCCCCGTGCTGAGGTGGCAGAGGCGCATGATGGATGGGTGTGAGGGACATGCTTTGCTGGCAGGCGCGGCTGACGGCCGGCGGGCTGGATCGGCGCCCCTCCTGCTGTCCCGGCAGCCGCCTCAGCAGCGGGTGCTGGGCTGAAGGACGTTGACGGTGGGGCGGGCGCAGGGGCGGCGCTGGGGCGGGGCGGCGGAGCACGTGTGGTGTGGTACGGACGGAGAGGAAGCGCGAGCCCGACTGCTCCTGCCCATTTGTGCGACCGTTCAAGCAGAGTGTGATGGTGGGGAGGGGGCAGTGGATCTTTTGTGCCGGCAAAGCGGTGATGGGGCGTGGCAGCAGCACCCGCTCTGCCCACCTGCCCGGACCCCAACCTCCCTGCCCTCCTCCTCTGCCTGCCCTGACTGCAGATGCTGAAGGAGCACAGGCGGGTGCGGTAAAGCGTACTGACTGGGCGGGATGTGAGCGAGGAGCGCACGGCGAGGCAGCACTGGCAGCGGCCGGCAGACGGGGGAAGCATGGCCAGGCAGTCGCCCGCTGGGGCAGCAGGGGTGAAGAGGCTGCGCCCCTGCCAGTGAATGAGCACAGCCCCGCTCTCGCGATTACCTGGCCGCTCTGCACAGCGGCTGCCGGTCCTGTTGCGCTTTGCCTGGACTGGCTTCCCTCAGTCGATTTGTAGAGTTTGACAATCTGGGGCCTGGTAATCATTTATGTAAGCGTAGAGCATCATGCAAGAATGGGAAGCCGGAAGCAGCTGCACATATACAGTAGAGGGGCTTTACTTTGTGGAGCGACACACACACAGAAGCAGCAGTGTGACATACAGTGGACTAGCAAAAGAAAACAGGAAAGGAAACAAGATTGTGTGTAGTACAAGTATCCCAAATACAAAATCACAGTTCAGTACCTCGGCGTGACGGGTCCTGGGCTGGGTGCCTGGCCTGGCAGCAGCACAGCAGCAAGGGTGGCTGGGCTGGCAGCAGCACAGCAGCGGAATGTGCCAGCACTGCACAGCCGAGGGGAAGGTGTGGAGCGCAGGGGCAGGGCCGCCAGGCGAGGCGAGACTGGAGAGCATGGCGGTGCCGCTGGCAGCAGCTGCCAACAGCTGGAGCCAGCCGAGCCTCAAGCGTGCAAAGCGCAGGGTGGTGCCTGGCCGGGTGGCAGCACGCCAGCAGCAGGTGCCAGGCCTCCCACCAGTCGAGGGAACGGGGCGCCCCACTGGCGGCGGCACAGGGTGCGAGGCCTGGCTGGCGCGGGTACCGCCAGTGCACTGCTGGCGCTGCTGGCAGCCGGCGCTCAGACGTGCACCGCCCACCAGCGCAGCGCGCCCAGGTCGGGCACCTCCTGCCCGCCCTCGCACTCCCGCAGCACCACCTTGCTGATGGCAAAGTGCACGCCCGTCTGGTTGGTCAGCCACGCCTCCTCCATCGCCTCCTGCCCCACCTTGCCCACGGCCATGATGTTGTCCTGCTCACGCAGCGGGCCAAACATGTCGTGCACAGTGTCCAGCTCCACATCATCCCTGCGGCGGCAACACGCAGGCAGGAGGCAAGAGCGGACTGCTGGTGAGCAGCCGGGGCACCACGGCCCCCGCCAGCACGCTCACCTGCGGGTGAAGAAAGCAGAGCATGCATGCACCGCTGGCTGTGCCAGCTGCATGCCTGCGGCAACCATGCCTGCGGGGACCTTCCCGCCTGCCGGCTGCCCACCCTAAGCAACAAAACTGATGCCTGCCGACTGCCCACCTTGAGCAACAGATTGATGCCCGCCAGCTGCTGCCATGCTGGCTCACCTGAAGCACCCGGACAGCGCGCCATTGTGGATCTCGCTGAACCGCTTGATGGCAGCGCCGGGCGGGGTGTGGTGCAGCAGCATGGCGGGCTGCAGGCCCGCCGCGCCGCCGCTCTGGCTGCCCAGCTCCGCGCCGGCGGGGGAGTCAAACACCCCGATGTAGAAGCGGCTCAGGCACGTGTTGGCCCCCGCCACTGCCAGCCGCTCCTTCTCCTCCCTGCTCAGGCTGCCCGCCCGCTGCAGCAGCTCTGCCTTGTTGGGCAGCGCCGCGTCTGACAGCTCGGCGTCTGACAGCTGAAGCAGGGCCGCCACCCGCGCCGCCGCCGCCACGGGGCCGCGCTTCAAGCCCCTCACCTGCAGGCAAAGAAAGCAGCAGGGCAGGGCATGCAGCAGCTGGACGTGAGCAGGGGTGCCAGCGACCCAGGGCAGCAAGGAAGCCGCCCCATCGGGTGGTAAGGAGGGGGGAAGCGAGCGGGGCGCCCACACAGAGCAGCCGCCATGCGCCAGACCAACAGCGTGACTGCACCCGGATCACGGCTGCATCCCCACCCCAGCCGTCCTCCCCGCCCTGCGCCAGCCGCAGCGTCTCACCAGCTTGGCGTAGGCTGCTAGGGTGAGGATTTTGAACTCCTCGGCAGCACCCATCACCAGGCCAAACACCAGGAAGGACAGGACCATGCGCGTGAACTTGTACTGGCTCCCCTGCCCCAGGCGGAACCGGGGCACAAAGCAGCCCTTCTGGTGCTGCAGCTTCTCGGGGCCGTCCTGCAGCACACGGCGGATGGCAGAGGGCCAACTCAGGTAGTGCCCCCTGCCTGTGCAGCGCAAGCAAGGCAAGCAGGCAGCACAGCACTCGTCGGCAGCGCCGCAGATCCCAACATACCCTGTCAGGATCTGCCAGCGGCGGCCGCTGCGGGGAGCCAGCTGCGCCTGTCGCCCCTGCTGCAATGGCGCCTGGCGCCCCTGCTGCGCCTGGCGAGCTGTTGGAAGTGGTGACGGCGGTTTTGTCTGATGCAACACCGCCGCTGTTGCCGCTGCCTCCGGCAGCGGAACCATTGCTGCGAGTGACGGGTCGGCTGCGAGCAACCTCTTGGCGCTGCTGCTGCTGCTGCTGCTGCTGCTGTTGAGATGCTTCCGCCGCTTGCGAAGAGGCACCGCTGCCCCTGCTTCTGCTGCTACCGGCAGCACCGCCGCCACTGCGGGTGCTGCGACGGCTGCCGACAGCAGCCTCGTGGATCACCCGCTGCGTGGGTGCTGCGTCAGACTCAGAAGGGGCAGCGCCGCCGCTGCGGGCGCTTCCGCTGCTGCCGGCACCTGCGTCACCGTTGCGGGTGCTCCTGCCGCTGCTTTGGTGCGTGCCGGCAGACCCGCTGCCTGCGTCTGCGCTGCCGCCACGGTTGCCCTTGCTCAGCGGTGCTGCCTCTGCCCTGTCCACGTTCTCAAAACGCACTCGTAGTGGTGTTGCACCCGCCCGCCCTGCCGCCGCCGCCACCTTGCCGGTGACGGGGCCCTCTGCTGCCGCCGCCACCCCGCCGGTGACGGCGCCCTCTGCCGCCGCCGCAAACCGAGTCGCGAGGCGGCCAGGCCGGTTGTTGCTCACGCCTGCTGCACCGGCTGCTCCTCCGTGCTCAAGGTCGCGCGGGCGACCGCTGCTGCGTGAGCCCAGCAGGGAGCTGCGCCCTCCTGCAGCACCCGCGTGGCCACCCTTGGTGCTTCCGCCGGTGCTGCTGCCGTTGTCGCTGCCGCTGACGGAGCTGCCTGGCGAGAAGATCTCATTCTGCCAAGCCGGTGCACCAGTACGAGGACGTGCTCCTTCCTGCAGGAAGAGAAGTAGGAAGAGAAACATAGGAGTGGGAGGGGTAAGGTTTGTGGCGATAGTGGCCTATGGCAGTGGCGGCGGCGGGCAGTGGCGCTGGTACATCACCGCAGCGAGACAGGGCTCGCTGCTCCCCTGACGTTCTTCTAACTTGCAAACCATGGTAAAGGCAGGGCGGCAGGCCCTAGAGCGAGCTGGCCTTGGGGCTGGGTTGACCGCACCGTTTTAGCGTGGAACGTGTTGAGGTCAGTGTAAATCTGGGCTTTGCCCCTCTCTATGTAGACAGAAAGCGCCCGGGGCGTGACCTCTTCCGCATCGGTCTCCCAGACAGGGTGCAAAACGGCAGTGGCTGCGGTTGCGGTTGCGCTGGAGGGTGCGGCGGTGCGGTCTGCGTGGCCTTTTGCAATGGCACCGCCGCAGCGGTGCTGCGCCTGCTGCGCGCATCCGAACCACAGCACACCCGCTTGGCTGGTGCTGCAAGTTGTGGGCAGGTGGGCAGATGCGTTGCACCACTGCAAGTCCTTGAGTTCGAAATTTTGGGGCGTGGCACTGTCACATGAAGGGCAAATGCCTGACGTATGCGCCAGAGGCGCACAGCACCCACAAACCGCGGGCTTGCATGCATATGGTGTGGTCCTGGGACCCGAACTATCAATGCAAAACAGATGGGCATGCTGCTGGTGCGATGGGAATGAAATGTTGGGATGTATCTAGCAGGTAGGAGCGAGTTACAGAGCACAGCCAGAGCGAAGGCTGGCTGCACTGCACCACCAGCCCCTGATTCCTCGCCGCGCACTCTCCGCTGCAGGCGCTGCTGCTGCCGGTGCTGCTGCGCTGCCGGTGTTGGCAGTAAAGGGCAGGGGCGCCCAGGCTGCTGCCCCGCCGCTGCTGCCCCAGCTCATGGAGCGCTGGAGCTCGTTAGGGCCAGGGCTGACAGCTGACGCACTGCCGCCTGAACTGCCACGTCCTTTCCAAAAGCCCGCGCCGCCAGGACTTGCGCCCCCGCCAACACTTGCTCCAAAGGCGCGTCGTTCAGGTTGCGCAGCTCTTGTGCGGCTGCCTCCACTGCTCCGCCGCTGTCCGAGTCAGTGAGCGCCGCCTCTGCCGCCTGCGTGTTTGACAAAGGGTGGCGAGCGGGGGTCTGGATGGCAACAAGAGCTGAAAAGAGGGTGGGTGCCGGTCAGAGCATACGAAATCAGGACAGACAACCCAGAAGCACGTAGGTGCCTGGCAAGCCTGAATGGACCGCATCTCCCCGCCCTACCCACCCAAAAAGCCGGACCCCTAACCTACCTTTGCCGCCTGCCTCAGCTGCTTCTCCTCCTGCTGCCGCTCCTCCTCCGCCTTGTACTGCACGGAAGGAAGTGGGCACAGCAGTGCAAGCAGGAGGCGGCGTGAGTGGCATGTCATCTGCACAGGGTGGCGTCCACTGCAAGGATACTCGGGGTGCAAAAACGATACTAGGGGTGCAGAGGTGTTCGCCCCCATTGGTGCCCCAAATCCTGCACATCAACCATAAACAGCCCCACACCACCCACGGCTGGCTCATACCAAGCGCCCCTGCACGCCCACCATCGCTCAACCCTGTGGCAAACATGCCATCCCCCCATCCACCATCTCCAAAACCACCCACCATGGCGAGGCGGATGCTCCGCGGGTGGCTCGCCGGCTGCGGGTCGGTGCGGTCGGCCGCCTTGTCAAGGTTGCGCTGGTTCCGCACCTCCTTGCCCACCTCGTCCGTCCACGTCTCCATGGAGGGCTGGATGCGCACGGCGCCCGGGGAGGCAGTCCCAGACAGGACACTCTGGTGCAGCACGCTACCCATGTCGCGCAGCGCTGCAGTAGGGGCGGGGGGGGAAGAAGATGTGGGTGCAGGGGGAGGGTCGGGGTGCAGCTGCATGCCCTTCTTAAGGCAACCTGCATACGGGGTTGTGTAGTGAAGAGCAAGATTGAATGTGTGGGCATGGTGCCGGCACATGACCTGGCGCCAGGCCTGTGGGGGGAAGCGAGGGAGAAGGGAGGAGAAGCCAGGGGGTGGCCCAGGGGACAAACTGCGCGCATAACAGGGCAAGGTTGGGCGAGCGGCAGGGGGCAGGTCATTTGAGCAGGAAGGCAGCGTGCCTCTTTACCACGTGCCCTACGCAGCCCAGATGAACAGGAACACAGGGCCCCACTCCCCCCTGCCTCACCCATGCACATGATCAGCATCTCCAGCACCTCCTGCTCGGTGCCCGAGCGCCGCGCCTCCACCATCGCCGCCGCGCAGTGCTTGGTCAGCGTAGCCAGCGAGGCCACGTGTGTAGCGCTCATCATGTTGTCGTTGATGGCAGCAGTGGCGGTCACGGTCTGCAGGGGGGGCAGCACGGAAGGGAGCGCGGTGGGAGATGTGACGGGGCAGGCGTTCCTGGCGGTCCGTCAAATAATTAGGGAGAGGGCAGCCGAGACAGCTTGCTCGCTGCCAGGTGTTTGTTGTCCGAAGGAGCAGCCTGTGGCGGGGCCATGCACGCTGTGCCTGCTGGGCTTCCCGTACACGGCCCCTCTGCGGGCTGCTCTTTCTGGGGCAAATAAACACAGAACAACTCTGCTAATGAAGATCAAAAACGCGGCCCCACAGCATGCGTCAAAACATGACGCAACCTGGCCCCCGCCCTTGCCGTGCCTGCCTCTGCCGCATCACACTTACCCACCCACCCCACCCCCAGCACCCACCGGGGGCCAGTAGCGCTGCGACGAGCTGGCCAGGTTGAACCCTTGCTGCGCCGCCTTCTCGGCAGCGGGCAGGGAGTCGCTGGTGGTGACCACGCCGTACAGCATGATGATGGGGTGCATGTTGGCGCACGCCGGGTCTGCAGGGTGCAGGGAGGGCAAGGGGCACAGCTGGTTTCCCTCCTCATCGTAAACGCATCACACTGCACATGTCCACCTGCACACCAGCACCTCACTTAGGGCGTGTACAATTGACCTTCGAAGTGGCTGATGTTGGGTGCAATTCAAGGGCAGGGTGGGGCAAAGCTTCATCAGATGCCGCGGCGCCAAGGGCCACAGCCCGTCAGCTGGACCCCGTCGGCTGGACCCCCGCCAGCTAGACCCCGCCAGCAGGACACCGTGCTGTGGAGAGCAGGACAGCTACCAATACCTGCCTTCACAAGCCCTGCTCCGCATGATGTCCCAGCAGGCACAAGCCCCCTCCTTGATTCTCGTGCCCGGCCCCCCCCCTCACCCGTCAGGCCGTCCCAAACTGCCTTGATCTGCGCCCGCGGCTCCTGTACTCCAAACAGGACGTCGTGGATGCCCTGCTTTGCACGCTTCTCCATGCCAGACAGCTGCAAGAAGCAGGTGCCAAAGGGGAGGGGTAAGTGTGTGCATGCTTGCACTCGGGCTGGCAGCAGCGCGGGGGACAGACGGGCAGGCAAGCAGATCAAACCCGGCCCACATCTGCCCAGTGCTGCCGATAGGCCACAACCGCACCCAGCTGGCCTGCCCCATGCAGGCCATCCCATCCATTAGCCAGGCTCCAGCTTGCACCTCCAACTCAGCAGCCAGTGCCACCGTACACGAGCAGCGGCCAGCAGCCCTGGCAGGAAGCCAGCCACAAGCCCACCTACATTTTTTTTTCCTTTCAGGCGCTCCTTGGACAGCTTGAGCAGGCGGTGGCCGCCCAGCGCCATGACCACCTCGGACGCCGCCTGCTGCATGTCAATGGAGGCCGCCTTCACCATGTGCGCCAGCTGCTCCTCCTTGCCCAGCTCGCCTGCGGGGGCGGGGCAGCACCAATTGTTGGCAGGGAGCTCTTGACGGGAGGGACCGCAGCGTGGCGCTGCACTTGCAGTGCCGCTTGAGCAGTGCCTCCCGCGGCACCCCACGCCACAGGCCAGCTGCTTGGAGCCCGAGGTCTGAACAACCCATGGCGCCCACCCCTTCGCCCATGCAATGGTGGCCCGTCTCACACATCCTCTTGTCTGCCAAGGTGCGCTCTTCCATCTCCCACTCCCCGGCCAGCCCCCGGCACAACCAGCACAACCAGCGAACCTCTCACCCAGGAGGCGGGCCACAAGCTCGACGTTGTAGACCTTGAGGGCGCGGGCGGCCATGGCAAACCACAGCAGCATGCGCGCCACCGCCTCGCCCAGCTGCAGAGGCAATGTAAAGAATAGCAGGGTGAGGGTGTTGCAAGGGAGGGGCCTGGTGTAGGCTGATGCACAGCCTGCGGGGCGCCGGCAGGGTGGAAGCAGCTCGCGCCCAGCCTCCCCAGCCTGCTGCCAATGATTGCTCCTAGCCATACCAGCCCGTCAGCCCTCCTCCCGCCTGCTCACCTACCCGACACCCAACGCAAATTTTCATGCCAGCACGCTCTGCTGCTGCGCCCCTGCCGACCCGTGCCCACCCATGGCCTGCCCAGCCCCGGCAACCATCCCCAGCGTGGCACCCCCTCCGGCAGCTAAACCATCCAACCTTGTCCCCGCCCGCTCTCTGCCGCTTCCGGACTGCATTGCACTGCCCACCCAACACTACTCTTCCAAGCCTGCTGACTCACCCAAATGCGCAGGTGGTGCGGGATCGCGCAGAGGTCTTGCACCGCCATCAGCACTTTGCACAGCAGCGGCAGCACGTCCTCCACTGTGGCGCCCGGCCGCAGCAGCATTCTCCCCGTCGCGTCCACCTGCACGGCAGCATGGGGAGGTGCAGCAGGGCAGACATGACGGCTTTGTGTGTTGCTGGCGCCCTGCCGCCGAGAAGTGTGCAGGCAGCATGGCACAGGCAGGCAGGCAGGGTGTCGGTGTGCAGGCAGAGCAATGGGCAGCACTCAGGCCCCAGCTTCCTGCACCGACAATGCATTGCACACGAGAGCGCAGGCAGTACGCAGGCAGGCAGTCGTTTGTGTGTCACCCACCCCAGGAGGAATCACTTGGGCGGCAATCGCAATCCGCTCGTGCACCGCGGTGGACAGCATGATGAACTCCTCGTTCTTGAAGATGGCCTGTGGGGGAGGGAGAGGGAAGAAAGCGTGCACGGATTGGCAAAAGATGGGGCGGACATGCAGAGGGGTCGCAACACAGGGGCACGTGGCCAGCTGGTCAGCGCCATGGTTCGCCACGCTCTCTAAAGAACCGGGGGCGGGGCGCGGCGCCAGCGCAGTGAGGAGGGGTATCCGTGGGGAAGGGGATGCGGTGCAGCGGCGGCGGCACAGTTGGCCAGGCAAGCCAAGATGTGAATGCTGCTGCCAGCTGCTACATGCAATGCGGCGACAGGCCCTTGGCTACCCACCCACCCACATCACCAGACTGGCATTCCCCATTTGCCTCTCCACCCCAACTCACCCCGCTGGTCTTCAAGATCGATTCAGAGGTGAACAAGATGAGGGGGCGCATGCCCAGCTTGCTGAGCTGGATGCCCAGCGGGTTCCCGCTGCGCATGAGGCGGTCCACGAGGCCCGCCAGCTTGGCCACCGCAGTCATCGCCTCCGACAGCCGTTCAGCGGCCTGCTGGCCCAGCTCCTTCTGTTTGGCTTGCTCCTGTGGGAGTTGGGTGGAAAAGATCCCTTGGGGCGTCAGCATGGGGCGGGTGTATTGCGGTGGCAGCCAGCAAGCTGGGCCTTATGTATTGCACATCACGTGCCAAGGCAGGGCTCCCCGGACCAGGAGGTGAGGGAAATTTGGTGCCTGCATAACGCCCCATCAGAAAAGGGCCCTTGCGGACTGTGCGGCAGTGTGGGGCGCCTGTTAGCACCTCCCCCCTGCGCCCCGCGCCTCTTGTGCATGGCCAGCAAGTGAGCACCCCCAGCCACTGCTGCCTTCCGCCCGCACCTCCTTCTGGGTTGCCTCGTCTGCTGCCTGCAGCGCCTTCACCGCCGCCAGCTGCTCCACTGACTCCTGCACCGTGACACGCAGCCGCGTCCCCTGGGTTGCGGCAGCCTCGATTGTCAGCTGCGCCTGCAACAAGGGCAGGGGGGAGGAAGTGCGGGAGCAGGGTTCAAGTCCATCAAATGGGAGGGAGCAGAGGGAGCAGAGGTGAAACTGGCGGCGCCGGCCCGACCCAAGTGGTGCCTAGCTTGGGAGGCAACAGGGGCTGCAGTGGCTCTCCAAATGCTAGAACGGCCCAAAGCATGAGCGGCCAGCAGCATGATGGCAAATGGGTCGCGTGGGGAATGAGCAGCAAGGGCATGAAGGTGCAGCAAAGGATGTAATGGGCGGGGCAGCGCACCTCTGGCGCACCGCCCGCGGCACTGCTGTCCGACTTGAACCGCTTCAGCCGCTCGATGCGCTCCTCCGCCTGCAGGTTGTGAGGATGGCAACGTGAGGTGACAGGCGAGCGTTTTGGAGCCCTTACGAGGAATGCAAAGGGGTCTTTGCGCCTCTGTGGCCAGCACACTGCGCGCAGCCACGACTACGCTGCCTGTCCGACAACTCCACATCCGCCCTTCAGCTGCACCCCACCAGGGCATGCCAGCGAGGGCCTAACCCCACTCCACATCCGCCTTTCGGCTGCACCCCACCGTCGCTGGCATGCAGAGAGCCGGACTTGCCTGGCGCTTGGGCGGCTGGGCGGAGGGCTGGGGCTCGGCTGATGTCGCAGGCGCCGCCACGGCTGGGTGCATCAGCTTGGCGAGCATGCTCCGTGCCTCCTCGGCGTGGGGTGTCAGCAGGGAGTTCTGGGTGAGGGCGAGGGCCAGAATCACGTCTGACGCCAAGGCCTTTAACTGCTCGTCGCTCTGCACACAACAGGGGGGGAAGGCGGGGGAAGGGGGGCGTGTCGAGATTTCAAGGAGCGCGAGTGAGCGTTTTGGGAGCGTGGCCGTCAAGTGTACCAAGCTGTGACAGCAAAGGCTGGGCCCTGCGGGGCGGACGAGGATGGTGCAGGGTTGGATGACGGGTGGAGGATTTGGCCCGCAGCCACAGCGCAAGGCAGGGCAACTAGGCCAGCACAGCGAGACAGGGCCAGCACACCCTGGTCGTCACAACAGAAAGCACACACACGTGCCGCGGTGAAGATGCATGCTGCGCTGAGAAGCAGGGCTGCCCGCCTCACCCGGTCTGGCAGTCCAGCCAGTGCCGGTCCCCCGCCTGCTCCCCCCTGCCGCGCGCCCCCGCGCCCTCCCAAGCGGCATGCAAAAGCCTCACCTGCTGCAGGATGGAGCGGATGCAGCCCTCAGCCAGGAGGGCTGCTGCCCCAACAGCCTCGGGCGAGCTGCCGGGGTGGTTCTGGAGCAGGCGGTAGAGCACGCCGCCTCCTGTGGTGCCGTCTTCTGCTCCGCGCCCCGCCAGCACCGCAAAGGCGTCCGGCGCCACCCGCATCAGCGCCTGCTTGTGTGGGGGGTGGAGGCAGCGGCAACGAGAGCGGGTGTCAGCCAAGTGCCAGCATTGGGAGGCGGCTGTGATAGTTTTGCAAGAGCGGCGAGCAGAAGCGGCAGGCAGGACTGGCAACCAACGTCGCCTGGCACAAGGGGCAGAGGCGGCAGCGACCAGGATGCGCGCAGGTTGCTTGGGGCGGCATCAAGCGGCCCGCATGCCCCACCTGTGCTAGCCCTGCAGCCGTGCGCCCCAATGGGTCCTTGGGGCGCAGCGCCAGCTCCATCACTGCCACCTCACCCAGCGCTGCGGTGAGGTCCACCGCCGCGCTCTGGGTGAGGGCGCTCAGGCGCAGTAGGAAGGGGCGGTTTGCCAGCACCCACTTGAGGAGGTTCACCAGCTTCTGCGGGGCGGGAAAAGCAGGGCGGGAAAAGCAGAATTGAGTGAACTGTTAAGCAGGCCGTGCCACCAGGCGCAAGCTGCGCCTGCCTGCTGTGCACGCTGAGCACAGCCACCTCGGGTCGGGCCTGCCCACGCCGCTGCCTGCCTTCCTTGCCCGTACCGCCCTGCCCTTCCGCCTCCTTCCTGGCACACATTGCCGGCTGGCAAGCACCAGCAGCAGCACACCACCCCCGCCCCCGCCCTCACACCCTCCTCACCTGTTGTGGCGCCCACAGTGGGGGGTACCACTGCCAGGCCCCCATGCCATCCGCCCTTGCCACCCGCTGGCACTTGCACCTTGTAGCCTCTTTCTTGACCTTCTCCCACCCGGCTCTGCGGCCCCCCAGTAGTGCCCCAATCCTCCCTCACCCCGGCCAGATGAACGCGCATGCTCAGCTCACCTCCAGCAGTGGGCGGTCGGGGGGTGCCAACGCCGCGTCCTCCGGGATGATGGTGCCGCCACGCGTGCGCAGCTCCCGCCCCAGGACTTCTGCTTGTGCCGCCAGCGTCGCCGCCACCCACGAAAACAGACGCCCGCTGCACCACACATGAGGGGGCGGGGCAGGCAGGAGGGTTGGAGGTCAGTGTGGGGTCAGTGTGGGTGAGGTGGTGATTAGCCTTGGTCAGTGGCAAGCACAACAAAGGGCAAAGTAAAACAAAAGAAACATCAACAGCTAAATCAGCGCACAGCACCGGAAGGCGGGGCGGATCCGGGCAGGTTGAAGCAGGATGGAGCAGCAGCCAGACAGGAAAGCTCTTGGCAGGGTGAAGCAGGCGGCAGACCGGCAGGGCAGGGGGGGCTGACGCTGCAGCAGCCGACCGATCGGCAGGGCAGGGCGGGCTGACGCTGCAGCAGGGCGCCAACCGGCAGGGCAGGGTGGGCAGGCTGCAGCAGACCGCCGCATCTCTGTGCCCCCCACAGTCCAACCTCTTGCCCCACCCACCAGGCATCCGTCATGATGACAGGTTGCACTCCATCTGCGGGCACGTCTTGCAACCTTTTGGTGGCTTCATCCACCAGGCCAGTAGGCGTGCTGTCCCCCACTGCCACCGATGGGTCGACCAGCGCATGCGTGGCAGTCTGCAGGGAGGGCGGGGGGGAGCGGGGAGGCACACAGCGGTGCGAATGCCGGTCAGTTGAAGGGTCTTTCATTTGGCTTATTGCATCCATGCAGGCTGCCCACACCCAGCGCAGCAGCAGTGCACGTCTCTGCCATGCAGGCAGCCAAGGCTCAGCAATGCGGGCCTCTTGCAGCGGCGGCGGCCCAGAGCCGGAGGAAGCTGGCAGCGTCACCCACGTTGAAGAGCCGGCGGCGCTGCAGTACCCTTCGTTCAAGCGCTGCAGTACTCAGCGTCACGTGTGCTTCTTCCTGCACCTGCGCCATAAGAGTGGGGGAGGAGGTGGGGAAAGCCGGGGGTGGGGCCAAGGTTGGTGGATGGGGTTGGGTGCTCAGGCCCACGCAGGCCTGGGAGCTCCCAGGCACCCCACACGGGCTCAGGGTGGCGTGCCTGGGCCAGCAAACGTCCATACCATCCCGGTTTCAGCCGAATTCGAGGCCGTAGAGCGCCCCCGCCGGAAGGGGCAGGGTGGGCTGCTGGGGGCCTCGGGCTGCTGGAGGGCTCTGGTGCAGCCACAGGCATGCCTCACCTGCTCTGCAGGGTCAGCCTGCATGGTGCCCACGCCTCCTAGCCGCACCAGCACCAGCCAGGTCTGAGTTTCGTGCTGCTCCCGACTGAGGGGGCGTCAGAGTGGTACTTTGGTGTGTGAGGCTTAGGAGCAGGCAAGAGAATGGATCGACATTTGGTGGATTGCTGGCTGCACTGTGCCGCCCGCCTTGTCAGCCGCCTTGTCAGCCCTCCATGTCTGCCTCAACCAGGCCGATCCAATGTTGCCGTCGTTGCTGGTGGTGTAGGGGTAGGTGGGGGAGGTTGGAGGGGCGGGTTGGGAGGGAAGCCGTGTTGCCTCAACCTAGACAGCGGAGGCGGTCGGGCGGGAGTAGGCGTGCAAGGGCTGGGGTGGGGTGGGGACAGGCTGGTGAGGTGCCTCCACCTGGTTTATTTTTCCACAGATGGGCGCCAGATGGGACGTGGTATGTGGTGACGTGCTCCCTGCAATAGGCCAGGCACCATACGGGCTTGGGTGTTTACCAGGCTCGTACGAGCGGCGCCGCTCGCCACTCTTATGAAGGTGCAGGGGCCCTCGACGAAGGGGTTGGCATGGTACTGCTCAGGAAGCAAACATGACAGCGAAGATAAGGCAGTGTTCCTATGAAGGCTGAGCATATCAAGGAGACAGGTGACGGCAACAACAAGGATTACAGTCGGCCGACCGAGAGTGCGAGGGAGGGACCCCCCATGGGGCAGCCCGCCGACTGCAAGGCTGGCAGGCAGCTGCCGAGTAGCTGCCCTTCAGTGCACGCTGAAATAGTGGGCTGTGCCTGTGACCAAATGCAGTAATGACTTTACAGTCAAAGAAGGCACCGGGCATACGCTTCTCGCTTGTCAAGATCCCGCAGCACACCGTGGGCTGTGCATATGACACTAACAGCAGCGGCAGCAGCGGGACGTTACAGTCACCGGCACAGTCGGCAGGGTGATACAGTCACCGGCACAATCGGCAGGGTGATTCTGACCACGGCACTCCTTTGGGTGCAGCTAAGGAAGGGCGATGGTAGCTTGAAAGAGGGTACTGTGCAGCTCACAAAACAAGGGGAGCGCAGTCGGCATGGTAGAAAGTTCACAAGAGATGTAGAGTAGGATTAGGGTCGAAGCAAACTGGTACTGGAAATGGAAAGGGAAATGTGAGCCATTTCACTTGGTGGCTCACTACACAGTTGTTCGTTCATTACACAATGCATACAGCAGGCGGGAGGAGCCACAGCCGGCTCTTCTGCCCGACGGCGCACGCCTGCCTGCTTGCCTGCGTCCCGGTGCAAGCAGAGCAGCACACCCCGCCACTTGCCCAGCCACTGGGCGCAGCTGCTGCTGCCGCTGCCGCCTGCATGTCCCGCTAGCTGTTCACTAGCGGTAGGCACCAGGCGGCAGCAGCTTCACCTCCTGCCAGTTGAGCGGCAGCTGGCTCTCCAGCGGGATGTCGGGCTGCTGCAGCGCCCAGCAGTACCAAAACTTGCTGCCCTGCTCGCCCGTGTCACGCAGGCCCGCCCGCATGGCCGCCTGAGTGGCAGCTAGCTTGACTTTGCTGCTGGAGCCCAGCGCCCCTGACCCGGCACCCAGGGGGCAGTGGCGAGCGCGGAAGGTGCTGAAACCCTCGGCTATGTCCTCCACCCGCATCCTGCGGTTGGAGCAGAACAAGAGGTGAAGGCGTGTGAGGAGTAGGCAAGCAAGCGCCGGTGTGCAAATGTGTGTGCCGACGCCGGCAGTACCGGCGGTACTGGCCGCAGCCCGCATCGCCCTCTGCCTGCTCTCTGTTGCTTGCCTGCCATCCCATGCCGCTCCTCTCCCTGCCCATCTCCCCTCTCCCTGCCTAACCTGGGTGCACCCAATTGCGCCCTTGCCGTGCAACACCCGCCCCACCCACCCGCCCATCCCTGCCCCCACCTGATCTCCGCCTCCAGCTGCGCATTCTTCCACCACGCCCTGCCCGCGCTGCCCTGCATTGACTCGAACAGCACCGCCACCTCTGTGTCCACGCCAGCTGGCGGGCTGAAGGTCAGGCACCCCACGGTGCGCCAGGAGTACAGCTTGCCACTCTCGACCACTAGCTGGCCCCACTCTGCTGCCGCCTGGTCGTCGGGCAGCGCCAGGCCACGCGCTAGCCGCACTGCCGCCACCGCTGCTGCCGCCGCGCTGGGCAGCACCTCATGCTTGATCACCTGGCTCTGCTGGCGGTGGGGCAAAGGGAGCACACAGAGCAAGCGCCCCTCGTGGTCAGCTGGTGCATGCCCATGTGGCACCAGGCGTCTCCCTGCCGCTGTGCACAGGCGGCCATGCCTGCCAGTGCCGAACACCACAAGGACATGCCCGGCGCAGGCGGGCGGGCAGGGGGCGAGCCTGACCTCTGCTTGTGCAACACCGCCACCCACCCCACACACCATGACACCCAATCACTCACCACAGGGATGCACTGCCCGTTCTTGGTGAAGCGAGTGCTGGTGGACCCCGTGAGCACCTTGCGCCAGAAGGCCTCAAAGTTGGGGCCGCACTTGCTGTCGATGAGGAAGCGGTTGAGCTGCCGTGGGTCCATGAGCACCCACTCATCCCCCATGCTGGGGTCGGCGGCCCAGTCCTGCACCCAGTGAAGGCGGCAGCACCCGCAGTGCACGACCGTAAGGTCAGCTCAAGGAAGCAGGCACAGGTGAACACCCAGCTGCAGCACCCGCGCACGCAATCAAAGCTGCCCAAGCAGGGTAGCACCCACTTGGCCCAGCCTGAGGCGGCAGCACACACTTTCCGTGCAGTACATCGAAGCGCAGGCAGCTGCATTGAGTGTATGCAAGGAGTGCAGGCAAGCAGTACTGCTCACTCACCACAATGTCCCGCCGCTCCAGGGCAGCTGGAGGACGTAACACGCCCTCCACTTCCACCAGCGCCGCCTCCTGCTGCGCAGGCGCTGGGCTCTGGTGCTGCTGTGGGGATGCTGCCGCCGCCTCTGACGTGGCAGTGGCAATGTCATAGTGAGTGTCAGTGCTGCAGCAGCTGTCGGTACTGCCGGCAGGGCCCTGGCCCAGAGAGGGGGAGGCTGCTGCGTCTGCCGTTGCTGCCACGCCTGCATGTGCCCTGCCGCCCGCGCTGTTGTTGTCCACAGCCGGCACATCGCCATCATCCTGCTCAAAAGGCAAGCGCTTGGGCTCCATATCCTGCTGCTGTGGGCTGTATGCTGCTAGCGGGCTGCGTGCGGCCAGCGGGCTGCCGCCACCGCTCAGGCTCAGCGCCTGACGCACAGCTGCTACGGGGCTGCCTGGCCTGCGCTCCTGGTGCACCGCGACCGCTAGGCTACGGTTCTCCTTGCCATCTACTGCTGCTGCGGCGGCGGCGGCGGCGGCTTCTTTGAAAACCGCATCATCCGACAGCGCCATCTTGTCTGCGCCCCTGCGGCGCAGCCTTTAGCTGCCTGTTTGGCTGCCAAGCTGCTGAACGCGCCAGGCCGCGCGCCGACAACGAGCGACAGGACTGGCAGCAGTCAACGCCCAATACCCCACCGACCTCAGGGCCAGAGCGCGGTCCAAGCAAGTTAGAATCAGATCACTTGCAAGTTAGAATCAGATCACTTGCACCCAGACAGAGCACCGGCAGCCGGTGACTGGCCCAGTCAGCATCACGCCCAGCTGGCAACCGAGCGGCAGCGCCTCCGTTCCTGTCCACCTGTAGTGGCACTCTGTTGCCTGCCAGAGACATGTGCATCTGCCAGCCAAGGCTTGGCTGCATATTCAAACCTTTTGTTGCATGTTTGCATGATACTGTACGGCACGGCACGTTCCATCAATCGAAGCAGGGAACGCAACAAGCAAAATGGCAGCTTCACATCTGCACCACCTCCCCACGATCATAAGCTTTCCGTTTGTCTGGGTCCCGCAGCACATCGTAGGCTGTGCATATCTGCTGGAACTTCTCTCGAGCCGTGCGACGCCCCGCCTCGTCCGTCCTCTCCTGCAGGGGCGGTGGAGGGGGCAGGCGGGTGTGTAAAGAGTCTGGGATGGGTTGCAGTACAAGCAACGCATGTGTGCGGACAGCTGTCAGGTACTGACAGGGCAGGCACAGGAAGCAAACAGCAGCAAGCAGGCAGGGGAAGCCAGTGCTGCAGGCAGACAGCGGCCAGGCCTGGTGCAAGGCAGGGCCGGCGTGCACGTGCATATCCTTTTGAGCTGGCGCTGCCTCAAGCAGCTGCCAGCACCCATTGACCGTGGGCTCAGCCTGCTGGCCAGCAGCAGGGCTGTCACACGCGCCTGCTTGTCGGGGTGCCAGCGCAGCGCTGCTCGCCGGAAGGCATGCTTGATGTCCTCCTGTGGGGGTGAGGCATGAGGATGAGGGTAAGCAGGGGCCTCAAGAATGAGGAAAGGGTGCCGAGCGCTGCCTGCAACAAACGGCATGCTTGTACCTGCTTCCAGGGTGGTGGGGCAACGGGCAGGTGGAGCATGACAATGAGGGCGTGTGTGTTTCAGGAAGCACAGGCAGCGGCACTGCAACCGCGCTTCAGCCGCCCGGAGACCACACACTCAGCCCCGCGTCCCAGCTTCCCTTTGCCTGCCCTCCCTTGGGGGCCCCGCATGTGCCCCTGGGATGCGCGTACCGCCTCTGAGCATACGAAATACCCCGCCCACACCCTTCCTCACTGACGTTCAGCCTCACACCTACCTGCGTGACGTGCCCCTTGGCGTGCGCCGCCTCCAAGCCCAGCAGTGCGTAGTAATGGAGGTAGTCACGCCGCCCGCCGCCGCTGCGCCCGCCGGCAAACGCCGACTCCTGCTGCTGCTGCCTGCAGGGGGAGCGGTGGGGTGGCATTAAATGGAAGACTGGGATGCGGGATGAGGGGACCGGGGCAATGACATAGTACAGGGGAGGGGGGTGAGGGGAGGGGTTGTACGTGAGGGGCAGGTGCATGTGATGGAGAGAGTGACTGCACACCAGCAAAGGCGGTCAAGATGGGGGGGCAGCAGGTGCTGTGGGGCAGCTCCTGACAAAGCACTCTCCTAGGCCGGCCCCCCTGCATGCCCGCCAGCGCCTCACCAGTGCTGCTGGTGGTGGCTGCGCCCCCAGCGCTGCCGCCGCCGCTCCTCCCGCCGCTCCTCCTCCTCCTGCCGCAGCCGCTCCGTCTCCAGCCGCTCTCTGCATGATGCCCCTCAAGGAACGGGCCCAGGATGTGGGTTGTGGGTCAGGACCCAACAGGAATGCAGCAGCAGGTTATATCTGCACAGCGTTCCTCTGCATCGCACACCCCAGCTGCTGCCCATAGTGGCCGTCACGGAACCATGCAGGAGCCCTGCCCTGTCTGCACCCTGGGCCCAACCTGACCTCTCCAGTACCGACACATGTCCGCTGCTGCATCCTGCTCACCGACCGACCTGAGCTGACGGCCGCTGCCTGGCCTTGGCCCCAGCATAGAACATTCGCCGGTCCCATGCTCCTGCCGCTCTGCTCATGCTGCCCCTGATCCGCTGGCACCTCCAATGCCCCAACCACACCCCAGCCCGACCAACCTGAGCTGCTCTCGCTCTATCCGCCGCCGCTGCTGCGACTCAAAGAGCTCCTCAGCCCAGCGGTGCCGCTTGTGCTCCAGCCACGCCTCCGCTCCCGCCGCCTCCCACCGCCGCCACTCCGCCGCGCTGCGCAGGAACTGCGACAGTGGGTGGGGGGAAGGGGCAGGGTGTGTGTCTGTCAAACAGTGTGTGAGCTCCAGTGCGTGCTGTCCGACCCAGCAGCAGACACACGACCATGGGCTTGCCAAATACAAGTTAGTTTCTGATTACCACTCACCCGCCCGCCCGCCAATCCGTACGGCGCCCGCCAGCTCTCCCACCTCCTGCTCCTCTGTGCCACCCTAGCATCCGCCCCGCACGCTCCCGCAGCCCGCCCACCTGCCCGCTCACTCACCCTCCTGCTCGTGAATGCCAGTGTGGCGCAGCCGCACCCCACACTCATGCTGCCCACCCACTAACCCATCCAGCAGACCACCCAGCCATCACACCCACCTCCTGCTCCTCTGTCCCCGCGTCGCGTGGCCCCATCCCCATGCTGACCACCCGCTCAAACTCTGCATCCGACGCCTGCAGCCGCCGCTCCTCGGCTGCCTGGTGCAGCCACATGGGCAGCATGCGGGCGCTGACGCCTGCGGGAGGCAGGGGCGAAGGGGGCCGGGGGATCATGCGGTTGCGAGGAGGCTGGTGCAGCAGGCTGGCAGATAGGCTGACAGCGGACGGGCAGGCAGCCGGCCGGCCGGCCGGCAAGCCAGCAGGCAGGCTGGCCCTGGCCAGTCTCGTTGGATCCAAGCCACCAGCCGGCATTTGTGGATGCGGATGGACAGCTGCTCGTCAGCCCAGCCCAAGCAGCACGCCTGGCCCCCACCATCCACACCCGCACAATGCCTGCCCGCCCCACCCGCCCTGTCGCCCGCCCGCCTCAAGCCCGCCCACCTGCCAGCGAGGAGGCAGCAATCAGGCCGAATGCCGACTCAATGCTGAGGAGGGCCCAGGGGTCTATTCCCAGCAGGGGTGCAGCTGCAGCAGTGACTCCCATCGCTGCCAGCACCACCCCGCCGCCCGCCTTGTGTGCGCTGAAGTGCCGCGTGCCGGCCACGCCGCCCTCGGCTGCAGGGGGCCGGGCAGGGGAGGGATGGGAAGAGTGGAAGGGTGTGAGGGGAAGGTGACAGCAACCAGTGGTGGAGCGCCAGGCGTGCCCCGCTTGTTCTGCTTGATGTACATGGGAGTTAATCAACACATATCCGTCTTGCCCAGGCTCACTACTCCACTCCCTGGACTCCTGCCCATCTTGACCACCGCCCTGCCCTCCACCACACTGCCCCGCTGCCATGCCCCATCACCCACCTCCCCTGCCCTCCCCTCCCTCCCCACCTGTGCCGCTGATCTGCGCCTCAAAGCGCGCAGGCACGCGCTCCCCGTGCACGTTGAACGTCTCGCCGTGCTCATACTCCAGGTGGAAAGCGGGGAGGAATGCCAGGCTGGCGCTGTGCTCCAGCACGTGCATCCTGACGCTCACGTCGCGCGTGCGCTGCGCGCCGTGGTCGGACAGCAGCCGCTGCTCCGCCGCGCGTTGCTGCGGTCGGTGGGGCAGGCGGAGGCGCGATGTGGGGAGGCTGGGGTGACGCGTCTTGCCAGGGATGCAGGAGAGCATGCATGTGGGTAGGCATGGAGCCAGTGCACTGGCTTAGCGGAGTGCCTTCTGCCGGTCTAATGATTGCAGCGCCTTCTCACCTTCGCCTCCTGCTGAACGGAGACTCCCAGGCCAATGGCGCGCAGCCAGCACAGAAACCATCTGCCCCCAGCTGCCCTCGCCGCTGCCTCTCCCAGCAGCACCCCGCTCCTACACAACAGAAGCATCGACCAAAGCAATGCCCCCTCACCTCCGCCTCCCGCACGTCCCGCAGCACAAACTCCCACGCCATGGCCTCCCGCATCGCCGGCAGGTCGATGTCCCCGCCCTGCCAGGCCCCCAAGTGCGTGCGGCTGCCGTAGCTGCCCCGCTCGGCATCGGCCACGGGCAGCGGCTGCAGGCGCTTGGGCAGCCAGGGGCCGTGAGCAACTTCTGAAAAGTCTCGCCGGTACTTGAAGGAGGCTGTGGGGGGCGGGGGGAGGGGAGAGGTGTAGGGGTGGGCGAGGTGGTGTGCCGCAGTGGGACCACACTTTTGCCACGACTCCGTGGTACTTGGAATGACACTGCATGCGGTGTGTGGCATGAGTGTGTGCGGCGGCAGGGTGGCAGTAGTGGGCAGCTGGGCAGGCAAAAGTGCTCGCCAGTGCACCTCGCTGGACGCTGGCAGCAACAGCGGGCACGCCTCAGGTGTGCAGCACAGCATACTCAAGCCACAGCAGCACAGCACAACACAGCACAGCACAGCACAGCATACCAGACCCGCAGGTCACAGCCCGGCACAGCACAGCACAGCACAGCATATCCTCAGCACAGCATATCCTCAGCACAGCACACCACAGCATGGCAGCACAGCACTGTGCGCACCCACCGTAGACCTGCAGCGCGCGGTCCTGCTGCCAGCTGTACTCCCGCTGCGGCACCTCCTTCCAGCCCACCTGGCGCCACGCCACGGGGTCCCCCTCCCTGCAGGCAACTTATGGGAGGCACAAGGCAGGGGCACAGGGAGGGGGAGCTCAGCAGCACGCTGTCAATTGCATGCAACCCAGTTTTGCTCCAAGTTGCTGTAGATCACCAGCCGCTCAGAAAGCTTGCTCTTCCTACCTGCCAGCCATTCAGAGCTGCCAGGTCTGCCTTGCTGTTGAGAAAATGCAACATCCCCAACGAGAACAGCCTGCAAACCGTCCGGCTCCCCTGCCCTGCCCTGCCCTGCCCTTGACTCTCACTTTTCCTGGTGCCCCACGCTGCCGGCGTACTCCACACGTGCTCGCACGTCAAACAGCCAGAAGGGCAGCAGCGCCGCACGCATGCGCCAGGGGCCGCCCGGCGGCAGCAGGCTGCTGGGCGCCAGCCGGGCGGCGCCCCGCTGCCAGGCAAGAAACTTGTCCCTCGCCTCCGCCTCTGTCAACTCAAACGGCACCACCTGCGGCGGCCGCCCTGCCTGGTACTCTGCAGGTGAAATTGAGGATGGCAGCTGTGGGGTGGGATGGCAGGCAAGGGAGCAGGCAGGGGTGCTGCCTGGCAGGCGTGCTGCCCGGCGGTAGGCTGGGCAGGCAGGCAGCCGCCTAAAGGCGCATCCATCCACGTCTCATGCTGCGCACATGCACAGGTAGCGCGCAGAAACCCACCTCGAAGCAGGGCTTCTGCTGGGTCGTGGTAGCCGCGAGCGGCGGCTGGCAGGCACCGCCAGTGCTGGCGGCAGCCCTGGCGCCCCACTGCCGCCGCCGCCGCCCACATGGGGCTGCTGCCAAGTCCCCTTCCGGCGCGTCAATCCACAATGATCTTCACTGTCTTATTAATCCGTCAGAAATCGCCAGCGGCGCGCAGGCTGGAGGAATTGCACGAGGACCAGTGGGTGAACTGCGCGGTGCGCCTTGGAAGGAACTGTGACCCCCCTGGATCTCCCCTGCAAAGCGCAGGCGCGTTTTCAAAGGGAGGCAAGGGACCCACATGCAGGTCGTGCTGTGCTGCGCCCTGGCCCCTCGGCCAAAGCTTCTCGGAAGTTCTACAGCGCGTAAGGTAGTCTAGTCGATTGAAGGATCGCCTCGCAAACAACTCCACAGCTTCTGCTTTTCGCCCCTCCTCTTAAAACGCGCAGCACCTCTCAGCTTCGGGCTAGCGCCCTCGAGAGCCTCCTCGACTCTCAACAGCAGCGCCATCAGCCGCGGTCGTCTCGGCGCAGAGCTGCCCGCTCGCGGAACCAGTGCCAGCAGGCAGGCTTCAGCGGCGCCCGCTCGCGCCCGCCCCTTGACCGCCGCCGCCGCCAGCAACAGGCGGCTCAACCCACCTCCCCAGCCGCCACCATGCCCTCGCTCTTCTGCCACAACTGCCAGCGGCAGTTCATTGTAGCGGCCAATGTTGGGGAGTGCCCCGCCTGCCACGGCGGGTTTGTGGAAGAGGTGCAGGCGCCTCTGCAGGTGCGTCGCGTTGGCTCCCCTGCCTGCCGTTGTCTTGGGAGCACTCGAGAGGGGATTGAATGGTGCCGTACGCACAGAGTGCACGGCCTAGTGGGAGGCATTGAGCTGACGTGGTCAGCGTGTGGCGTGTGGTGTATTTTGGACACCTAGGCAGGGTGGACACGTCGGCAGCAACGCTGTTCAGGCCACAGCTGCCGTGGGCGAGCGGATGCCCGCACCGCGTGCGCTCAACCGCCCTGGCTCACCCTCCCTGCTCCTCCCCTGCCTGCTCTCCCCTGACCGCGCACTTGCAGCCTCCCCTCTTTGGTGGCATGCCTGGCGGCGCCCCTTCCGGCGCCCCCGCCGGCGGAGGCCACTCTTACACCCGCACATTCACCTTCCCAGGCGGCGCACGCGGCACTGTCGTTGTGTCCACCGGCGGCGGCATGCCTGCTGGCTTGGGAGGCATGCCCGGCATGGGCGGCATGCCCGGCATGGGGGGAATGCCCGCGGGAGGCATGGGCGGCATGGGCGGCAGCGACGCTTACATCTCTGGCGTTCTGCAGGCGCTGATGGGCGGCGGGTTTGACCTGCCAGGCAGCGGAGCCCTCGGAGGCATCCCCCTCCCGTGAGCACCGTCGCTAGCACCCTTGCTCGCCAGCTTGTTTGCTGCTTGCCAGCCTGCAATTCAGCCTGCCACTTGTTGAATTTCAGGCCTGCCTGCCAGCCTGCCTGCCTACCTGGCCATCCTCCCCCCGTCTGCGCCGCAGTCGCCCGCCTCCCTGCCTCTTGCCTGCCTGCCTCTGGTGCGCTCTGTGCGCACCGCCACGCCCCCCAGCTGCTTGACGCTTTTCTTACTACCCCTTCCCCTGCCTGGTTTCGTATCGTGCCCCTGGCAGGGCCGGCGCCGGCGGCCAGCGCTCCGAGCAGGAGTGGCTGGACCAAGTGATGAGCCAGATCATGGCGGAGTACCAGCCCGCCTCCCAGGCCGCCTCCCAGCGCGCCGTGCGCAGCCTGCCCAGCCTGTCGGTGCGGCCCAAGGACGCGCAGGGGGAGCCGGGGGAGGGGCAGGCGGTGGCACGCGCCGGCGAACCCTGCAGCGTGTGGTGAGTGGGGTGAAAGGTGGGAGGAGGGAGGGGGCGGGGTATCATGGGAGCAGCGGGCCGGATGCCTGAGCCAGATCCCTCTGCCTAGCTTCTGCTGCCGCCTGCCCGCCTGTCACGCTGCTTTTGTTGCGGTGTCTGTTCTTCCGCCCCCATCAGCTGCCCTTGAGCGCTCTCGCGGGTCTGCCTCCCGCCTAGCCTCCACCGCCGCCTGCCCGCCTGCCACCCTGTGTGCCTGTCTGTTTGCACCCGCCAACTTGCCCCCTGAACTCTCCTGCGCCCTCCCGCCAGCCGCCCCTCTTATCATCTCCTGCGCCCCTCCCGCCCGCCTGCAGCCACGACGAGTTCAAGGAGGGCGAGGAGGTGCTGGAGCTGCCCTGCAGCCATGGGTACCACAAAGATTGCGTCCTGCCCTGGCTGGAGACGCACAACACCTGCCCCGTGTGCCGTTTCGAGCTGCCAGCTGAGGACCCAACAGTAGAGGCCGCCCGCCGGCAGCGCCATGGAGTGGCCACTGCCGGCGAAGGCAGCGCCGGCCGCAGCAGCAGGGGCGGTGCATCCGCGCGGCCGAGCAGCAGGGCCAGGCAGGAGCGCCCTGGCCCGCAGGCGGCAGGCGGCGGCAGCGGGAACCGCCTGGCCGATTTGCTGTCAAGCATCAGCGCCAGCTGGGACAGCCTGCGGGCCGACCACAGCGGGGAGGCGCCAGCGCAGCAGCAGCAGCAGCAGCAGCAGCAGGCAATGCCCCCAGCAGCGGCCCCTGCTGCATTGCCCAATGTCGGCAGCAGCGCGGCCGCTGGTCTGGGCCAGGGGCGTTCAGGGCGGCCTCAGGCCGGCGGCAGTGCTAATGCAGACGAAACGGCAGCATGGGCATCCTCCGCCGCCCGCCCCAGCGCCCCGGGGCCGGCCAGCAGCAGCAGCGGCAGCCTGCGGCAGCGCCGTGAGACGGCTGCCGCCGCTGCTGAGCGCCGTCTGCATGGCGACTCGGCAGGAGCGGCACCAGCAGCAGCAGGAGGCACTGCACGGCCATCTCCTTTCTCTGCGCCGTCTTCATCTGCCGCACCGCCGCCGTCCCGGCAGCCAACACGAGAGCAGCACCCACAGGAGGAGGAGGAGGAGGAGGAGGAGGAGGAGGAGCAGGGAGGTGTTGACGGGATGACCGTGGCTGGCGCGGTGGCTGGCGGCGTGCTTGGGGCCTTGGTGGGAGGAGCCCTGATGCTGCTGGGAGGCCGGCGCAGAGACCGCGACTGAGCTGCAGGCTGAGGAGGGTGGGCAGCCGCCGTGACGGCTGTTGCTACCCCCAGCCAGCGGGTGCGTTTCTGGGGAGAGACTCACTAGTGCCCAACAACATTGTTCTCGTCTGCACTGCATTGTTCCTGCTGCTCCGCTCTGCCTTGTTTGAAGCTTTCATCTGCCATACTTTGCCATACGAACTGCACAGATATGCATTCCTTGTAGAATCACCTGTCCTGGCCACAGGTCAAGAAGCTGCCGGTGCCGGTGGCCCCAAGTTGACACAGCAATCAGTGTTGGTTATCTGCTTACACGCTCGGTGTGCTGGCATGGGGCCGGCAAACATGCACAGGCGGGTGGCCACCGGTCAAGCCAGTCAGGCACACAGCGGAACAGGTGGCAGTGTAAGCGGCGGCACTGTGAACAGCTGGCGACGGGTGCAGGGCGGCGATGCCGATTGGAGCACACATAGTTGAACCGGAGTTGGTGCAGGGCGCACATCGTGCCACCAGAGAGAGAAAACATGGGCAGCTGCAAGCAGTCCAAGCTGGGATGAAAGACGGTGCAGGCCTGGTTGCTGTGCAGGCTCAGAGGAAAGAACAGAACTCTTGCACATTAACTTCCAAGGCTGGCCGCGCCCGCTGCGCCCGCAGCGCAGCCGCACACACTTCCACCGGCAGCGGCTCCTCGCCATACACCTCTAGGATGCGGAGGGCGGGAAGGCGCAGCGCGCCGCGGATGACAGCTATTGCATCAGCAGGACTGCCGCTGCTGCCGCTGACCCCGAGCTCTGCCAGCTGCCGCGCTGCCGCCAGCTGCGGCAAGTTGCACGCAAGCAGCGGCGCCGGCGCTGCCAGCTGCTGCAGGCTTGCCGGCCAGGCGACAGGCGGGAGCGGGCGCTGAACGGGTGGATCATTCCCGCTGCCACCGTCGCTGCCGCCGGCCCCAGCATCGCCACGCCAGTGGAAGCGGCGCAGGCGCGAGAGGCCTGCCACATGCTGCAGCATGCCGTGCCCGCACGCCTCGGGCAGCTCCAGGCGGGTCAGTGCCGTGAGGCGGGGCAGTGCAGCCTGCAAGAATGCCGCCTCGTCCTCGCCGCGCGCGCCACTATGCTCCTCACTACCAACAACGAGGGACTCGAGGCCTGTCAGCTTGGAGAGGCAGGGCGGCACAGTGGTGTGGCCAACAACATCCAGCGTGAGGTGTCGCAGGCTGCCGGCCAGCTGCTCCAGTGGAGCATACGTCTCGCGCGTGTAGCTGGCACAGTCCAGCGTGAGGTCACGCAGGCAGGTCAGCGCCGCGACCTGCAGGCAGGCAGGCAGGCAGGCAGGCAGGCAGGGTCAGCCATGCAGACGAGCAGGGCGGCACGCAGGCAGGCGGGCAGAGGAGGGGCATGCACAAAGCACATGGCAGGTAGGCAGGCAGATGTGCCGGCCGGCACGCAGGACCGCAGGCACACACACAGGCAGGTGTTTACAGGTAGGCAGGAACACGGGCGTGGCAGAACTGCGGGTGGGAAAGGCTTTGCTGCGCGCCCACCTGCGGTGGCACCGCCGCATTGCCTCGCCATCTGAGTGCCAGCTTAGTGAGCCCGGCAGGCAGGCGATCGCCAGGCGCCAGCAGCATGGCTCCGTGTCCCGCCAGAAAGCCAGTGACCATCCCGGAGGACAGGTCGAGCTCGCGGAGCGCCGCCAAGCCCTCCAGGGGTCACACAGCCAGGTGACCCCCTGTGCTGACCTCCAGCTTGCACAGGCGGCTGCAGCTGCCCGCCAGCCAGCTGCCGAGGGTGACCCTACTCCAGCTGCCGAGCGCAAGGGTCAGCTCAGTCTGGCGGCCAGCGGTGCCACACGCCACCACCATGCTCCGGGTGAGAGCCGCGGCTTCTGCCCACTCCTCCGAATCGTCCAGCTCATCCTCATCCAGATCAGTGCCAGGGATATCTAGCAACAACTCCAGCTTCTCCACATGCGTCGCCCGCGCCACCACCCAGCCTGCCAACGAGCGCAGCCGTGGCAGGGAGCGGTCCCCGCAAAGCTCGATAGAAAGGCTGCGCAGCAGAGGCGGGCTGTCGGCGGCGGCCCGCCAGCGGCGGGACACAAGCGCTGCTTTGGTGTGCCTGTATTGGGCAGTGGGGGACAGGGGAGCAAACAGAATGTGACCGAGATCAGGCAGGCCAGCTCAGCGTATGCATGCGATCACGGGAGCCATAATCAGACAAGCGGGCCCACGCCGCATGCCGTACCTCTCCTCCAGGCACAGATGCTCCAGTATGCATGCCAGAGTGTCCTCCGTCAGGCTTGACGCCATTTGAGGGGAGCCAATGATCACAGCCGGCACAACATCCAACAGCGGCACGCCGGCATTGTGAGCGGGTGCGGCCGCCTGGCGGAGCCAAAGTGGCGGGGCCCAAGTCGCGCAGGCGGGCTTTGCTGAGCGGCGCCGCTTGCTGGGCGGCGCTGTCATATAAAGAGCCCCGAGGGAAGGCTGTCATATCGCGACGCTGACCTACACACAGCTGCAGCTCGGGGAACTCCGAACGGTGGGGATGCGCCCTCCGGGGATGCGCCGCGCAGCAAGAGGGCGTTTGAATCACTATTTCGAGCTGTGCAGGGCGCGGTGCAGTGTCTGCCTGGCTTCAAAGTGCCCAAACACAGCAGGCAAGGCGGGCCGCTGCCGCCTGCGCCTGTCGTCACCGGCAGGCCGCACAATGCAGCCTATCCCTGGCCTCCTGAGTTGTTGAATTGTTACTTTCTGTCACCGCGTGCCACAATCTACACTGCCATCTCAGCCAGGATGCTGGTTCGTAAACAACCAGCCAATCACTTTGCTGAACCATGTGGAGCCTGTGCAGCCTGTTGCATTTGCGCCCGAGGGTGCCGCGGTGTTCACAGGTGTTGCATTGCCTCGGCTTCTGGCCAGCAAGAAGCGGTACAGCGAGCAAACCATAGGTGGGGGCAGCATGGGAGCGGTTCAGGCCATGCAAGTGGTTTGACGCTGGGTCTGCATTGTGCATGCCTGCTCTGTTCCTCTCACGTAGAAGAGCACCTCTGACAGGGTGCTGAAGCCCTCGATATCAGCTTGCACAGCGAACCATTGGCAGGGTACCCACTGGAGCCAGGCAGTAACACTGGCATGGGGCAGCAGGACACCGCCTCTCTTGCTGGGGCCGGCGGGCAGGCTTCCATCCAGCAGTTTCCTCCCAGGTGTCTGCTTTGTGGGGGACCCTGTGCAGCACAAGCCGCCCATTCCCGCCCCAAACTACCAGCCTGCCTTTGGGATGGGTGGCAAGGCCATACGGTTGCGATGGCCCTTGCTGCCCGCATCAGCGGGCCCCTCTCTTGACAGACGATCCAAGTCGTCTCCAGCATTGTTCAAGCCTGCACTGTGCTGTTTCTTATGTCCCTGTTCGCCTGGTTACGTCCCCCATCGTGTAACTCTGTCTCCTTGTTGACCGCGACCACCTGTTTGGGCCATAAACAACAGCGTCAAGCGAAGGCGCGGCGGCGGTGGCGGCCGGCCGCCCCACGCTTCGCCATGCTGTGAGTGGTGGGTCCCAATTGCGGGTTCCTGCGTCCTCGTGGCTGCTCGATCATTATTGTGGAATCTACGACTCCCACCAGGGAAGCGGATAAGCCCCTCTTACCGGCTTTTATCTGCATCCTTTGCGCCCCGTCGGCCAGGCACCCCCAGCAGCGGCTTCCGGACATATGTCATCAGCTCACATTGCCGGGCAGAGTGCCCGGCTGCTGGTCCAGCAGCCGCGGCAACACAGCGGGCGCCCAGCAGGCCGGCGCCCCCTGCGGGTGGCAGCGGCAGGCAGCACCTTTGGGCATGCCTTCCGCGTGACCACCTTTGGCGAGTCTCACGGCGGCGGCGTGGGCTGCGTGATAGACGGTGTTCCGCCGCGGCTGCACATCACCCAGGTGAGCGGCGGCGGCGGCGGCGGCAGGGTCAGCCTGCACCCTGCCTTGCTCACTCGTCTAGCTTGCCCTGCAGTGCACAGCGTACAGCGGCAGCAGCACCAGCGGCAACACTGCTCTGCTCTCCGTCCGCTGCCCTGCCCTGCCTACACGCCCCGCTGCCGCCACTCGAAACCCCGCCACCCGGCCGCACCCACGGCACGCACCCTGCTTCCTCGGCATCGCCCCCAAGCCACATCCAGCAAACATCCGCAACCAGGTTGTAACTGTCACCCTGCCCACCCACGCCACCGTGGCAGGAGGAGATCCAGTACGAGCTGGACCGCCGGCGGCCGGGGCAGAGCAAGATCACGACGCCCCGCAAGGAGACCGACACGTGTGAGATCCTTTCGGGCATGGCGCCCGATGGGGCCACCACCCTGGGCTCCCCCATCTGCGTGCTGGTGCGCAACAAGGACCAGAAGAGCGGGGACTACAGCGAGATGGAGGCGGCGTACCGCCCCTCGCACGCAGGTGGGTGGGTGCTGGGCGGGTGCTGCTGGGCGGGTGCTGGGGTGTCGGGGCGGCTTTGGGTGGTGGCAAGCGGTGGGAGGCTGCTGGGCGCAGCTGGGGCAAAGGTGGTGGAGGGTGGCATGACTGGTGCAACTTGTGTAGGGGCGGCTGGGGGCTCAAGGCCGCTTCAGGCTGGCTGGGGGCAGCAGCACTCTGGCGCCCGCTCCCCTGAGCTGTCCCTTCTTTGCACTGCAGCCCTTGTTGACTTTTCTTGACCTGCATTGAACTCTGCAGATGCCACGTACGACTTCAAGTACGGCATCCGCGCGGTGGCGGGCGGCGGCCGCTCCTCTGCGCGCGAGACCATTGGGCGCGTGGCGGCGGGGGCAGTCGCCAAGAAGCTGCTTGCAGAGGTGCGGGAGAAGAGCGTGGTTGGGTGACTGTTTAGAGGAGCGGCAGGCGGCTGGTGTGGAAAGCTGCGGTGCTGTGGGTGCCACCCAAGCGGACGCCAAGCAGCTGCTGGCGCTACTGCTGCTACTGCTTCCATTGTGGCCGCGCCTGCCGCTCCTGCTGTTGGCTGACCAAGTGTGATGCTGAGGAGTGGCACAGGCTGCTGAGATGTCCCCGCCTCATGCAGGGCATCCGGAGTGTTTCCCTCCTGCTTTCAGCATGCCTGGGTTCCGTGAACCGCGCACGCCTGCCCCTCATCACGGGAATCCCGCCTGCGCTATCTCACCCCCCTGCTGCCGCAGGTGGCGGGCACCGAGGTGCTTGCCTATGTGAACCGCGTGCGCGACGTGGAGGCCGCCAACGTGGACCACGACACGATGACCATGGCCGACATTGAGGCCAACCCGGTGCGCTGCCCAGACCCCGAGTCGGCGCAGGCCATGTACGACGGTGAGCAACATAACGGGGAAGGCTGGGGGCGGGGTGGGGGTTGAAAGAGGGCTGCCAGTGGGCAAGCATCGAGTCGAGTGCGTGGTGCAGGCGTGGGAGGTGCGGGGGTGGTTGCAGGAGGGGGAATACAGAGAGGGTTCGAGTGCTGCGCTCCTGCCTGCCCGCCTGCCTGTCCCCAGCCCTTCCTTCCTGCCGCCCTCCCATGCTTTGTCCCATTCTACACCCCCTCCACCCACCCGGTCGCTTTCCAACATTCCACTCACCTTTTTACCCTCCCCGGCCCCTGCGCAGCCATCGACGCGGTGCGCACGCGCGGCGAGTCGTGCGGCGGCGAGGTGACGTGCGTGGTGCGGGGCTGCCCCAAGGGCCTGGGCACGCCCGTGTTTGACAAGCTGGAGGCGGAGCTGGCCAAGGCAATCATGAGCCTGCCGGCCACCAAGGTGGGTTGGTAGGGTTGTGCACTTCATAATACACGTTTTTGTGTTTTGGGGCGGGATGTATGGAAAGCTGGCGACAGAGGTGGCGAAGGCCGTCGTGATCCTGCCGGCGACGCGGCCGGTTTGCTTTGCTCCCCCCAAGGCCGGCTGCCTGTGTGGCAAGGAGGTGGCCAGGGGCGCGTCATGCCCCTGCCAGCTGCCAGGGTGGGCTCTGACTGGGGCAAGCGCAAGGTGGATGAGCCTCACTTACGGGCACGCACGGAGGTGGGGTATCTTTTGTCTGCCTCACAGCACACCACCAACCCGCCCTCCTCCCCTCGCGCTCCCCTCCCTCCTCCCCGCTCACAGGGCTTTGAGATTGGCAGCGGTTTCAGCGGGTCGCGCATGGTGGGCAGCGAGCACAACGATGCGTACTACATGGATGACGGGGAGATCCGCACGCGCACCAACCGGTGAGCAGGGTTTTTTTGAGGGGGGTGTCAGGGGTCTGATTGGGTTCAGAGAGTTTCAGCAGCGGTTACCAGAGGTGGTAATTCGAGAGGGTGCTTGACGGGTGCGTTCAGACCAGCAGCAGGGGCAGTGCATGGCTGGTGCAAGCACTGGCGTTCCGTCGGTGGCATGTGCCTGGCACTCGCCCTGCCCTGAGTGGCAGCCAATCCGCCTGTTGCTCGCATGCCGCCGCTTGCACACCTGTTGCCGCCCGCCGCCCAGCCCTCCTTAGCACACACACCCTCGTATGCGCCTGACCTGCCTCCCACCCCCTCTTCCCATCCTGCGCCCTCCCCGCCGTGCAGGTCTGGCGGCGTGCAGGGCGGCATCAGCAACGGCGAGAACATCGTCATCCGCATCGCCTTCAAGCCCACCGCCACCATTGCGCGCAAGCAGGCCACGGTGACGCGGGAGGGGCAGGACATCGAGCTGCTGGCCCGCGGGCGGCACGACCCGTGCGTCGTGCCCCGTGCCGTGCCCATGGTGGAATCCATGGTGGCGCTTGTGCTGGCAGACCAGCTGCTGCAGCATTACGGGCAGTGCGAGCTGCTGCCGCGGGACGATGCCAAGGGGCCGGATGCCCGTGTGCGCAGCCAGTTCAAGCAGCTGCAGCACCAGTGAGCGGGGCGGAAGTGGAGGAGGCACACACGGGTGCAGTGCTTGGGGCAGCAGCCAGCGGGGCGGCGCACACTGCGCTGTTGTCAGTATGCTTCCCTAGCGTGCACACGCTCTGCCGCTCTAGTGCTGGTCCCCTCTTTGATTCCGTTCTGATTATGTGATTAACGTAACCCTTTCATGCATGCCGCATAGCAGAGAGGGCGGGGGGGGTGGAAGCAACCAAGTTGCATGGCCTGGGTATGGCTGGATTCGAGGCTGGGATTCTGCTGGCGCATGTTGCTGCTGCCAGCAGCATGAGAAGCAGCTAGGTTGTTTTGTGTGCTGCAGTGTGGGCTGGCAGGGGGAGGCACACCAATAGGGGGCACACCCCGCCCTGCAGAGACCCTAGCACTGCGGTGCGGTGCATCGCCCGTTCCCGCACCGCCCCTCAGTTGGCTGCCCAACGTATATCTCCCCCCCAATGTGGCAACGCTCGCACGAACGGTGCGCTCTCCCTGCATGAATAATGCATTTGGGTGAAGGGAACTTGTGAGCTTTGCTATGCAAGGGCGCAGTCGGAGCGGCAACCAGGTGGCGCCAGCCACCACCTGGAAGGGACATTTTCGAGTTGGCCTCTGCCCGCCTCTGCCTGCCCCTGCTCGCTTTTGAACACATCAGCTAGTGTAGTAGCGAGCCTATCTCTCCAGCTTTCGCGATGGCTCTCGAGCGCGCCATCGGCGGCCGCGTGAATCGCGGTCTCGGACGGTGGTCCTCAAGGTGAATCTGCGATGCAGAACTGCAGCGTGCGTGCAGGGCCGCTCCAGCCTGGTTTCCGCTCCCCTGTCCACCTCGCCCCGCCTGCCGCTGCTGCGCCGCCCCGCCCTCCGCCTCACCCGACTCTCGTCATGCTGTGCCACCGGCGTTGATGCAGGGATCGAACCCCATCCTTTGCGGCTCAACCTCTGACAATGTCGGCGCCAAGCATTGCAGCGCTAGTGGAGCGTGTGCAGCGGGGCACCAGCGAGGCAGAGCAGCAAGCGGCGGTCGAATCATTGCTCCGCCTCATTAGAGAGAGACCCGAGCAGCATGCAGCCATCGTAGCATCCGGCTCCCTGCCCGCTTTGGTGGGATGCCTGCAGCGGCAGGGCAGCAACGAGGCACTCCTGCGGGCAGCAATCGCCGCCCTGCTTGAAGTTGCCAGCAACGGCTTGGAGGCCAGTACAGCCGTGGTGGCCGCGGATGCAATTCCTGCCTTTGTGGGCAGCCTGGCGCAGACCAGCAGCGTGCGATCCTTTGAAATGGCAGCTTCGGGCCTGGGCTGGCTTGCCTTTATCAGCGCTGAGAACCGCGCAGCGATGGTGGCTGCGGGCGCCAGCCCTGTACTCGTGCACCACCTGCAGCAGGGCGGCAGTGAGGCAGACATGAGACGGGCAGCAGCGGCAGCAGCAGCTTTGGACGGGCTTGCCCGCCACTGCCCGGACAATTGTGCAGCCATCGTGGCCTCGGGTGCCATCCCTGCCCTAGTGCTCTGTGCGGGGCAGGGCGGCAGCGAGGCGCTCCAAAACGCAGCAGATCGGATACTGAAAGGGCTTGTGGCCAGCGTTGCACTGGAGCCGGCAGCAGCCGCTACTGCCGTTCCTGCGCTGCTGAAATGCCTGCAGCAGGGGAATACCGCGGCTGTGCAGGAGGCGGCGGCTCGAGCACTTGCACACTTGGTCAAGCACAGCCGGGAGTGCTCCGCTGCCATTGCAGCTGCCGGGGGGGTGGCAGCCCTGGTGCAGTGCCTGCAGCCCAGCCGCATTGAGGCACTCTGTACAGCAGCAGCTGAGGTGCTGCTCCGTCTCCTCAACAGCAGCCCACAGCACGGAGCAGCAATTGCTGCAGCCGGAGACATCCCCACTTTCGTCCAGTGCCTGCATCCTACCTGCAGCGAGCCAGTGCAGCAGGTGGCAGCAGAAGCGCTGCAGCACCTCTCCGCCGGCTGCGCAGAGCACTGCGCAGCGATTGCTGATGCAGCCGGGGGCGTGGAAGCCCTGGCACGCTGCCTGCAGCCCAGCCAGCGAAGAGGTGTCCGATGCCGCGCGTGCCGTGCTGCGCAACCTCTCGAAAAGCATCCCGTCGGACCAGCTGCCATTCGTGTCGATAGAAGAGGGCGGCCAAGAGTCGTGGTCTGTCAGCTCCCTACTGAGCACCGCTCCCTTCTGGAGTATGGAGCGCATGGTAATCTCTGATGCCAGGAGCCGGCGTGCCTCCCACCAAGCCTCGGCAGCAGGAGATGGCGAGGCAGCGGCGGCAGGTAGCGTGGCAGGGGCTGCGGAGGCGGCAGGAGGGGATGCAGCGGCAGCGGCAGGAGGGGAGGCAGCTGAGGCAGGGGAGGCGGCAGCAGAGGCAGGGGAAGCATTGCCAGGGGGCAAGCTGACGCCCGAGCCAGCGGTAGCAGCCGCCCAGGTGAATGCACATGAGGAGGAGGAAGCAGTGGAGGAGGCAGCAGCCGCTGAAGAGGCCAGGGTGGCAGCAGGGGAGACAGCGCCAGGGGGTGAGCCGGCGCTTGAGGCAGTGGGAGCTGAGCCAGCCACGGCCCAGGCACCTGCACCCGACAGGGAGGAAGCACCGGTGGCAGCAGCAGCAGACGGGCCTCCAGCCGCTGCGGCTGCCGTTGGCGCCGCACCCGCAGCTGTTCCCAGGGTGTGCGCTGCCGAGGGCTGTGGCAGCACCGCGCACCTGCGCCGCTGCAGCGGGTGAGTAAGGGCGGGGCGGGGTGGTAGGGAGGCGGCTGAGGGCTGATTGTGGGCACGCTCAGCTGAACGGTGAATCATCAAACCAAATTGGAATTAGGTGCAGCCAGCTTGCCTGACCATGTGTTTGGTCAAGCACGAAGCACAGGTGTTGATTTACAAACCCCCCTTGTGCGCCGTCCCTGGCACCCCTTTGCCTGCCGCAGGTGCAAGACGGTCAGGTACTGCAGCAAGGCGTGCCAGCGCGCGCACCTGCGGGCCCACAAGCCCGAGTGCCGGCGCCTGCGCGCCGCCGCTGCCGCCGCTGCTCCCCTGCGGGTGTGCGATGCTGAGGGGTGCAGCAGGACGGAGGGCCTGGGCATCTGCACTGGGTGAGTGCGCCTGCATAGGCCTCAAAATGGCGACAGGGGATGGGAGCTGCCTGTGGTTTGAGTTAGACTTGAACGCTTGCCTGACGTTGCAGGTATGAAAAGCTTCGAGGTGTGGGGCAGAATGGCCCTGCCTGCTCAGCAGCTTGATAACGACCGCGGCACCCTGCCGCCCCGTTTGCACGCCTGCCTGCAGGTGCGAGGCAGTACGGTACTGCAGCGAGGCGTGCCAGCGCGCGCACTGGGCCGCTCACAAACCAGTGTGCCAGAGCGTCGGCGCTGTCGCCACTGCTGCTGCGTCCTGCGTGGCTAACGAGTGATGCCACCCTGGTGAAGGGCCATGTATTGCGGGTTTGACAGAACCACCCCCCAACCAAGAAAGGGAGCAGCCTGCACATTACCACAGCACCTGGCAGCGTACCGCACCGCACCGCACCGCACAAGTCGCACCACAGCCCGGCACAGCACAACAGCGCACCGCACCGCATGCACAGGACGACCACAGCACAGCACCGTACCGCAAAGCACAGCACAGCACGGCACAGCACACCACAGCACAACATCGCACCGCACCGCACAGCACAGCACAGCATACAGCACAGCATGATGCAGGACAGCAGGAATGTGGCACAGGCCACAGCTGCTACCCGACCTCACCTGCTCTCCCATTGGGCGCCTGCACTCTCTTCTGTCTTCCTCAACTAGTCTGTATACCATGTACATGAACATTCTCGATGTGACGTCCGGGATTCATGGATAGCAGCTCAGCAGTGCACTTGTCAGCCAGTGAGCCAACTCCCGCCTGCACCCTCCCCTTTCCTGCACGCACATTCTGGCAGCGGCATCGACTGATCACCCTCCGCACCAGAGCAGCAGGGGGTCCGAGGCTGCCCGCCGACCCAGCTGAGGCAAGAGCAGTGTACCCCCCATGCTGCACTCTGTTGGCCACAAGTGTGTTTACAGGAGGGCGGGACGAGCAGGTGTGCGGTGGCAGGTACAGGGCAGGATACAGGGGCAGGGCTGCGGCCTTCGCGGCGTGCCCAGAAGGGGGGTCAGAACAACACCGCCCTATCATGTGGCTGGGGGGGGATGCAGTACAGCACGGCAGTGTTTGGTAAAAGCGGCGTCAGCCGCTCCGCGGGCAAACACGTGTGCCGTGAGGGACGCCAAGCAAAAGCAGGATGAGGGCACAGGCAGCGCTTCAGCGCTGCTTGAGACGGGGGCTTTATGGACAGGCAGGAAGGAATAGAAGAAGGGCAGGGGGGAACGGGTCATGACGGAACTCGGAGCATGGCGGGAGAGGGCGGGTGAGTAGTGTTGGGGATAACATGACGATGCCCTGCCGAGCCTTGCTGGAAGGGTGGCGGGTGCAGGGGTTGCCAAGGGTTACAGGCGGCATCGAGGTGCAGGCCAGGGGGCCTAAATGTTTGTCTGGACGCGGCCAGGTGGCGCCACGTAGGCGCCAGCTGGTGCCGACGGAGCCGCAGTAACACAGCTTCTCTCTGCTGGCTGGGCTAGAAGGGGTTCTCTTCTCTTGTCTTGGGGTGCATTGTGAGGATGGCAGACGGGCCCTCAATGCGGGCAGGGCCGCTGGCGCAGCGGATGCTCGGGGCAAGGTGCCGCAGCTCTTGCCGGCCAGCTGCTCTTGCCGGCAAGCGGCGCGCCTCGCACCCTTGGGCTCTCTCAGAACCCTCGGGCCTGGGGTGCATGCGCTGTGGCGCCTCACACCGCCATGCGCATGGGCAGGGCCACCACGCGGCGGGTAACCACCATGACTGCCACCACGCAGGCCACCTTGAGGATGGCGACCTCGATGGAGCGGGGGCGGGGGGCGCCGTCGGCGCCGCCGGATGCCGCCGGGTCCAGGCCGGCCCTGCAGAGGGGAGGTGGCAAGAGGGGGAGCAGGAGGGGTGATGCTGGAGGGTTGGGAGGCAGGCGTAGCGGCAGCATGGTTGGTGGCTGGCAGGGCTGCTGCTTGCAGGCGGGCGCGGAAGCGGCAGGCGGGCGGGTGTGCGGGCAGCCCGCCATCCACAGCGCAGCCAGCCAGGCAGCACGACGGGGTGGGGAGGCTGGGGAGGCCGCTCGAAGGTCGGCATGGCAGCGCAAACCCGCTCTGAGAGCAGGCGGCAGGACAGCGTGGCTCCGGGGACTCACAGAGCGATGCGCAGGCTCTCCCCCAGTCCGCGGATGTAGTTCCCCAGGTGGCAGAAGGCCTGTTGGGGTGGAGGAGAGGAGGGGGGTGGGAGGTGAGGTTCAGTGTTAAGCAGGGGGTGGCACGGCTGGGTGAGGGTGGCCGCCGGTTTCCAAGGGTGAGCGGGAGCAGGGTGGGCAGAAATAGGGGGGAGCGGGGCAAGCCGGTGGGCAAGGGAAGGAATGGACAGCCGGGGCGCAGGGTCCCTGCTGCATGCGGCAGGCGCAGGCGACCGGCTGTGCAGGTTGACCGCCTCACCCGCCCTCTCACCCCTCCCTCCCCCTCCCTCCCTCCCCCCCCCGCCAGCTCACCAGGCCAACCTGCACCGCCGCCGTGGCCACGCCCCGCTGGATGCCGGCCAGCAGGCCCAGCAGGGGGTTGCCGCCCGGGCCGGGGCGCCCGGCGGGGGCGCCGTACTCTGCGCGGGGGGCCGGGGGCAGGGGGGCAGGGCAGGAAGCGGGGCGCACAAGGGTGAGCGGGGGCGAGGGTGTGGACGAGGGTGACAGCAGGAGGGTGGCGCACAAGCAAGCACGCCCCATCATGTGAAGGTAGGGAGCATAGGCAGGGGCAACACTTTGGCGTCGAAAGCACGCTCGTCCTTGGCACCAAAAACCTTGGAAACCTTCTACCACCGAAACCATGTGCACCTTCCCACTCACCGCATTCGCTCCAAGTGAATGGTACCAAAAACTGGGCAAACCCCAACCACTGAACCACGTCCATTGCCCCCACTCACCGCACTCGCTGCTAGTGCTGGTGCTGGAGCGGAGCTGTTTTTGCAGTACATGGCACCCCAAAACTTTGGAGACCTCAGCGAGCAAACACCATGCACCGTGCCCCCGCTCACCCCACTCGCTGCCGCTGGCGTTCGAGGCGGTGACCTCCTCCAAGTGAACAGGGCAGCACAACCTGGGCAAACCTCCACCGCTCAACCATGTGCACCATCCCCACGTACCGCACTCGCTGCTGACGCTCGAGGCGGTGAGCTTCTCGATCGACCTTGTAGATCCCAATCATCACACAACATGCACCCTTCCCGCTCACCGCACTCGCTGCTTGTGGTAGAGGCGGTGAGCTCCTCCAAGTAAAGGGCGCGGGCGGGGGCGGGCAGCATGTCGGGGCTGGCGCGGTTGACCAGCAGCACAAAGGCGGGGTCCTGCATCAGGCGCGCCTCAATCGCGCTCATCACCTCCCGGTCGTTGAGCTGCGCCGGGGCATGGGTGGGAAGAGAGGGTGAGGGGGTGCAGGGGTGGCGTTGACATCAGCATACACAAAAGTGTGTGGTCTTATGCTGCCCCATCAGGCAACCGCCTCGTCGTTGAGCTGCGCCGGGGTAGGGGGATGACAAAGGGCGGGCGGCGGTGTCAGCATGCACACAAGTTCATGTCTTGTGCTGCCCGCTAAGGGAAACGCCGCGGAGAGCGGGGGTAGTGAGGACCGCCCCTCCAGCGCCGCCCCCGCACACTTCACTGTCACACCACTGCGACCTGTGCACACGCTCGCGCCCCCGGAACCTTCTGCAGCTCGACATCCCCTCCATTGTTCACTTGCCTGCCACCTACCCCACAATACCTCCTCCTCCCCAGCCGCCCACCCCACCACCCCAGGAGGGGCCACCTCACAATGCTTGCCAGGCACCCCCGCGAGACCTCCTCCTTACCCCTGCCCCCCACCCCCCACAATGCTGGAGGCAGCTCACCACCCCAAGAGGAGCTCACAATGCTGGTGACGGCGGAGGAGAGAAGGTCCAGGGAGGACAGCTCCTCCATGCCCTCCCCAGCCGCCGCAGCCGCCCCGGTGCCGTAGCCATACGGCTCGTAGGCCGGCTCAGCGGCAGCCATCAAAAGGTTGGCTGCCGACCCCTCGCTGCTGGCGTCGCTCTCAGAGTCGATTTCCTCGATGATGGGGCCACCGCCGCCCATGTAAGCAGCGGCAGGGAGCGGGTCAGACGCCACGGGGCTGCGGGGCGGGCGGGTGGGGCGGGAGGAGGAGTTGGGGGATCGTCGGGCAGGGCGGCAGGCGGCAGCGGGCGGCCGTCCTGGCGGTCAGGGATGCCACAGGCAGGTGGGAGCATTTGTGGTGGCAACGGGTGCAGGGGCAGTTGTGCTGCTTCCAGTGCGGACCTACCACCAATCGCAGGGGTAAGGGGCACCGCAGCCAGGACTACAAGCGCTCAGCCCCGCCCGCCCCAGCGCACAAAGAGAGCGCCCACCTGGCGCGCTGCTCCACCGTCACCCCGCCCAGCGCTGCCAGCTGAGAGATGGCCTGAGACACCTGCAGGCAGGGCATAAATGTACAAATACAACAGCATTTCATGAGAACAGCGGGGTCATACCTTGGCCCTGCTGAGTGCGTTGGACAGCAGGTGCCATGCATCCAGCAGGTGCTCTGGCTGCCCACAAAGCAGATGCCTGCAGCAGGCACCCGCCACCGCCCCCCCACCTCGTGCTGCTGCACCGGGTGCGCCTGCAGGCCGATGTGCACAAAGCCGTCCGACTGCAGGTGATAAAAGGGTTACAGGGGCAGTGAAGAGGCGGAGTTCGAGGCAGGGCCGCGTGGCGGGCACACAGAGCGGCGCCGGCGCTCTCTTTATCCGCACGCCAGCGCCGCCGCCGGCGGGACCCCTGCACTGCTGCCCCTGCGCCGCCCCCGCGCACCTCCTCCATCGCCATGCGCGTTGTATCGCCCAAGGGGGCGCCAGAAGAGGAGCCATGCTGCACACAGAGTGCAGGAGGGGGGCCAAGCGGGGCAGGGTTTCGGTGATCGGAGTCGCGCTGCGCCTCCTCCTATCCAGCTACCCAGCCCCTCCTCACCGGTGGCTGACTGGTAGGGGCGGCGCGCTGCACGCCGGCGGCCACCAGGCCCGCGGGCACGGCGGCCTTGGAAAATTGAGCTGCCAGGCGCTGCATAGTGGCTCCCTGTCGTCTCCGTTCGTGTCTGCAGGCTCTGGCAGCCTCGGGGGGATGTCGAGCGCGCCGGGCGTGCCGGAAGCTCGAGGTGGAGCCCCAAAGTGCGCGGTACGGCAGTACTCTTACTTTGGCCGCTAATTGCAAGCCCATGCCGTCATGCATGCATCTTGAAAGCATCCCAACATGCCCGGGCTGTTCGACAACCTGTGGGGCGAGCAGCATGCCTCGCCGGGCTCTGGCCTCTTCAGCGCCAGCAGCAAGTTCGCTGCTGCTCCGCCGGCAAGTCGGTCAGGAGGCGACAAGCACGGCGGAGTAGCGGCGGCGCAGCCAGCAGCCGAGGCAGCACCAGCGGCGGCGGCGCCCTCCGGCGGCGCTGGCGGCAGCGGCAAGAAGAAGCGGCGAAAGCAGGAGCAGGAAGGGCAGCAGCCAGCAGCGCCGGCGGCAACGGCAGCAGCGCCAAGCGGAGAAGCAGGGGACCGCCAGAGCAAGAAGCAGCGGAAGGACAAGGGGCAGCGGGACCAGCAGGCAACTGCGGCCGCTGCAGCAGCGGCGGCAGCGCAGGCCACGCAGCCTGCCGAGGCGCCAGGCAAAAAGGCAGGCAAGGCGGGCAAGGCGGGCAAGGCAGGCAGCAAGAGTGCAGCAACCGCGGAAGCAGCAGCCGCAGCAGCCGCAGCAGCAGCAGCCACCGCAGATCCAGCCGAGCAGCTCAAGCAGGCTAAGAAGCCGAAGAAGAAGAAGCAGGCGGCAGCAGGCCCAGCAGACACGCCAGGCGCAGCGGCAGCAGCGGTGCCCGAGGCGCCGGGCGGCGAGCAGGCAGAAGCGGCAGCCAGCCAGCCAGCCAAGAGCTTGAAGAAGGAGGCCGGCAAGGAGAAGGGCAGCAGCAAGGGGGAGAAGGGCAGCAAGCCGGCGGAGGAGGACAAGGATAAGGAGGACGAGCGGCTGCCCCGCACCGTGTTTGTGGGCAACCTGCCTGCCACAGTGAAGCGCAAGTCCCTGGTCCGCCTCTTCACCCCCTGCGGCGCCGTGGACAGTGTGCGCCTGCGCAGCCTGCCCCTGAAGCAGCAGGACCCGGAGAGCAAGGCAGCCAAGATTCCGAGGCGGGGGCAGATTGCGGCGGGCGCGATCGACACCGACCACTCGGCGCACGCGTGAGTGGGGGGCTGATTGTGTGCATGTGTGGGAGCGCTGCTGGTTGGGTGTGCGGGTGGGATGGGCATATGTGAGTGGAGAAGTGGGGGTGAGATGGAGGGTTTGCGTGAGAGAACAAGGGGCAGCTGCTGGGAGCAGGTTGCTGGGAGGCCGGGCCCTTCCCAGCCTCTAACGACACCCTGGCCCGCCCCTGCCCAATCATCCCTGCACTCGGTGCCCTCTCAGCTCCACAGCACCCAGCCTGCCTATCCACCCCCGCCCTCCCTCCCCCAACCTTGCGTATCACCTACCACCCTTCCCCCCCCTGCAGTTACGTCGTGTTTGAGGAGGAGGCGGCGGTGGAAGCTGCCCTGAAGCTCAACATGACGCAGGTGGGGACCAGGGTTACATGTACATTGTTGGAGTGAGAAGAGTGACATGCATGTTGTTATAGTGAGAGTGACATGTATGCTTCTTGGAGCGAGAGTGACAAGTCAACACGCGGAGGTGGCTGTGTTGGGTGGTGGTGTCTCTTTCCGTGTTCGCGCAGCTGGCTGGCTGGCATCTTTATGTTCGCCCCAGCCTCCCAGCCTGTTGGTTGGTCAACCACAGGTTGGTCAGCCACAGGGGCCCCGAGAGCTCCGCACCCCGCATCAGCGCCTGCCCTCCCTGCCGCCCGCCTTCCCACCCACGTGCCTGCCCACCTCCCTGCCTGCAGTTTGAGGGGCACCACCTGCGTGTGGACCGCGCGGCTCCCAAGGCCGCCAAGGGGGCCGTCCAGTTTGACCCCACACGCTCCATCTTTGTGGGCAACCTGCCGCACAATGCAGAGGTGGGTGGCTGGGCAGGGGGATGTAGGCAGGCGTTGCTGTGCACGGAGGCCACGCACAGGGGGCCTGGGCGGCTCCGCACGGCCGCCTCGTTGTGTGGAGCCACCTTTTGTGAAGGAGGGCAGGGAGGCAGGCCAAGGATGGAACTCACAGGACGGGCAGCCGATATGCGGCTGTGGAGCTCTTCTCGCCGTCTCCTCACGCCCCGTCCTGTGTCGATGCGCACACACGTGCATGCCGTTACCGACCCCTTCGTATGCTTCCTGCTGCTCCGCCTGCCTCCTGCAGGACGAGCAGCTGATCCGGCTGTTCGGCACCGGCAATGTGGAGGCCGTGCGGGTGGTGCGCGACGGCCGCACGGGCGCCGGCAAAGGGGTGGCCTTTGTGCTGCTGCGCAGCCAGGAGGCGTCCAAGGCCGCCCTGAGGGCGCACAAGCATGCGGAGCTTGGAGGGCGCAAGCTGCGGCTGACGGTTGTGACTCGAGGGGAGGGCGGGCCCGGGGGCAAGGGCAAGCCGGCCGCGTGGCAGCAGGGCAAGAGCAGCGGCGGCAGCGGCGACGGGGACAAGGCCAGCGGCCCCGGCAAGAAGATGAAGCGCAAGCCAGGGGGCAAGCGGCCCGCGGTGGCAGCACGCAAGCAGGCGGACAGGCTCAAGGCCAAGGCCGGCAGGGTGCAGAAGCGGTAGCGGCGCGGCAACGGCAGTGGACACGGCGGGGGGCAGGCAGGGCAGCAGAGACGTCCACGCCACCTGCACCCGCTGGTTCCTTCATACATCTGCACCTGCCGCCCGGCTCCCTACCCCCATGTGCTGCCCCCGCTGGCTGTAAGAGCACTGCTGTGCTGTTGTGTGCAACAAATGAGCAGCGCGTGGCGACCGCATGATGCGAGCACCAGAGTGAATGCACGGCATTGCATCAGTGTTTGCATGTTGGTGAACAGGTGGATGGTAACAACCAACAAACAGTCGGCCTTCCTGCAGTGGGGAATCCAGGCAGGATGTGGGGAAGGATGCCTCCCCACTGGTGGCACCCTTGCAGCACTGAATGATCGAGTAACCCATATTATAATACCGGGGGAGGGGGGGCAGAAATGGCCTGTAACGTGGCCTGGTTGGCCACGTGCCAGCCGGCAGTTGGTTATGAGTTGTGCACCAGAAACAGCGGCGGTCCGGCAGGCATCCCGGACAATGCGGCGGCGGCGGCGGCGGCGGCGGCGGCCGCAGCTCCCTGGTTCGGAGGGTGCAGGCGCGGCGTGATCCTCCGTGCTGCACAAACCTCATACATGTTTCGACATAACTGAAGTGGAACTGTGCGGTACTGGAAGAGAGAGCCTCTTGTCGAACCGGCGGAAAACGGGGCAGCTCCTGCCGTAGGCAGAGCTGCATAAACCCTGCCGTAAGTACCCTGGCCGACTCATGGCTTCTCGTGGGCCGCCTCTGGAGTATAGTACTTCTCGCTATACAGCGCATCGCCTACACGCAGCTGTCCTGACGCCCCGACCCGTCCGTCCGGGGCGCCGTGCAGCACGCATCTTCACGCGCAACGCGGTCAATTGTGTAGTGCAGAGACCTTGAAAGCTTCCGGGCTGGGTTGCGCATTCTGCGGGAGGGGTGCACAGTCCTGACCGGCCGCCGCCTTTTGTCGTGAGCTGCACCCCTCTGCGGCCATTTATCGTCTCCTGGTGCAAGAGCAGCCGGGAGCACGAGGGACGGGCCTGACCGGCAAGGCGCAGGTGGCGAGCAAGGCTGCCGTCAGCGGCGGCCATGCACCAGCACCGGCCGGCTGGCGGTGACCAGGTAGGGCAAGCCGGGTGTGGGCATACGTCACACGACGTGCATGGCACATCGCAGCCGCTGCCAAAAACTATAAGGCCCTGCATGAATGTGCGCAAATGACAGCTGGGACAGCGATGTCATCCCTCTTCCCCTCCCCACCCTTCCATCATGACGCGCATGATGTGCCCGCCCGCAGGCCTCACCGCTGCCAGCGCCCCGCAGGCCTCCGTCAGCACGCCCGCACCGGCGCCTGCTGCCCCATCTCGTCATCTGCATCATCCTGCTTGGTGCCATGCTCACATGGCAGCCGCGGCTGCATGCGGCGGTGAGGCAGCTGCAGCAGCACGCCTTGCAGCCAAGCGCAGCCTGCGGCAGCTCAGATGGCGCCAGCAGCTGCAGCAGAGAAGGCTCCGGTGCGCCAAGTGCAGGTGCTGCCAGCGCTAACAGTACCGGGCAGCGGCACAGGCGCATGTCACACTCTGCAGTAGCCTCCGTGGTCAACCAGCACACCATGGCCAGCAGAACCAGCGGCAGTGGCATGGGCAGCAACGATGAGGACGGTGCACTGGCCCAGGCGGCTAGCGGCAGCGTGGCGCCTCCTGCTGATGCCAGTACGCGTGGCGGTGGCAACGCTGCAGCCCCTGCTGGCAGCACTGTCGCTGCTGTCGCTGCAGCCCCTGCCAGCAGTGCAGGTGGTGCTTCCACTGCTGCTGCCCCTGCCAGCAGTGCAGGTGGTGCTTCCACTGCTGCTGCCGCTGGCAGCGAAGGTGCAGCTGGCACCGCCGCGGGCGCTGCGTCCAGTGTAGCCTCTGGCAGCCCAGTCGGAGCTGGCGCAAGCTTAGGCGCTGCCGCCACTGCAGCGGCGGGTGGCGCAGCTGCACCTGTTCAAGCTGACAGCGGCGGAAACAGCAGCAACAGCGGCCCCAGCAACGGCAGCGGCAGCAGCATTGCTATGGTTTCCATCGTGGGGGAGCGGCACTCAGGTGGGTGCCGCTGTGCTGCCAGCGTGGATGACCTGCAAGCACACGCTCGATCCCTGCAAGCATGAGCAGGCCGGCAACGTGCAGTGCAGGGGCATGCTGCTGCTTTCGCCACCCTCGGAGCGGTGCCCCTCCTCGGGCACCGCACCGGGCCCTGTCCGCACACATTGCTGGCCTGCCACACACGCACACACACTGCCATACCCCTCAGGCACACACAATAGCCTCACGCCATGCCTGCCTGTCACAGCAACTGCTGTCTGACTCCCTCCTTGCGTGCAGGAACAAACCTTGTTGAGCAGCTGCTGACCCGCAACCTCGACGGGCTGCAGGTGCTGGTGCAGGATGGTTTGACGGCCTACAAGCATTGGATGCAGGTGCGGGGGGGCATGCGCAAACATGCGCACTGAGCCGTGTTGCCGGGGCCTTTTAGTGTGAAGAAGTGAAGCTGCTGGCGAGTCGACCGTCAGACCAGGAGCAGCTTCCCTGTGTGTGTGCATCTTTGTGGGCTGTTCACGTCCGCCCCTTCAAAATCGGCTGTGTGTCGCCACACCAGGCCACAGAGCCCAAGCTCCCCTTCCGCCCCTCCCTGCCCGCAGCCGCTGCCCACCGATGAGCGCTGGCTGTCGCTCATGCTGGAGGATCGGGACCCCCGCACGCTGCCCCTGCTGAGGGAGAGCCCTCACAGGGTGCTGGTGGTATTGCCCGTGAGGAACGCCTACGACTGGTTTTACGCCATGAAGAACATGTGCCACTGCTGCACCAAAATCCAGCACTTACAGTAAGGGCGGGGCTGGGGGGTGGCGTGCAAGGACGGTTTTGCCAGAGGGCGCTTGCCAACGGAGGGCGCTTTGTGCTGACCTGGCCGCGGGTGCCTGCTCGGCTCCCTCACTCATGCCTCGGCTGCTCATCCTTCCCTCCCGGCATTTCCGGCTCACGCGGCCGCCCTTCTTTGGCGCTGCCCCACCTGCTATCGGCCCTCCCTGGAGCCCCTCCTGCCAGTGCCCGCCCTTCCTGCTGCCGCTCGCCCGCACACGTGACCCTCCCCCCACCGACCGCATGCATGTGGACCAGCCAGCCGGTGGAAACGCAGTTTCTGACCATGGGCACGTGAGTGTCTGTTGTTGCACTGATTTCAATCCTGCAGGTGGGACAGTTTCATCAAGACGCAGTACATGCCGACAGGGGTACGCATCCCTGGGACGAACAAGAGCTGCGAGATAGGTGAATGCCCTGCCCTGGCACGCCTGCCCCTTTGTTTTCCTTTCTTTAGGTGGTGCTGCTGCTGGTGCTGGTGCTGTGGATGCTGGCATGTCTGTCTGCCTGCTGGGCTGCCTGCTGGTGCTGGTGCCTGCCTGCCTGCCTGCCTGCTCATGCTTGCAGGTGCGCCGCCAGCTCAGCGCCTGCAGTGCGGATGTGCTCCACCAGGCACCAATGTGTGCCCTGCATGCACTGGCATGTGCTGTTGAGCCCCCTGTTTTGGGTGCGGGTGCATGCTGCTCACGCCCCTTTGGCCCGCCCCTTGTGATCGTTGCCCGCAGATGTCAACATCCACGCCAACGGCTCAGCATTCGGCACGGTGCTGGACATGAGGTGAGGCGCTGCATGCACGTAGAACCAACCTGGCAGCCCCGCGCTGTTCCAGGGGTGTGTGTCGCACTTTGTTTGCGGAATCCAGACTGTAAACCCAAAAAAGCAAAACGCAAGGCGGTGCACGCAGACCCAACCTGACCAGAGGCGGGCAGGGCAGTACAGCCCCGCCCTCTGCACCACGTCGCACCGCACACCCTGCGGCACACCTTGGTTAGGGCAGGCGCGCTGCTCTGGCTCCCGTGCAACGCAACCGTGCTTGGCTCATCTGGCGCTGGGTCCTGATCCCACCACCAATCCACCGTGCTGACACCCTCTCTCCTGGTCCCTGCAGGGCGGTCAAGCTGCGCAGCTGGCTGGCGCTGGGCAGCACGATGGGTGTGCAGTTGGAGGTGGTGCGGTGGGAGGACTTGCTGGAGCCAGCTGAGCAGGTAGGGTGAGGCGGGTGGGCGGACGAGGCAAGCAGGCACGCAAGCGTCCGGAAAGAAGGTTGGCAGTCGGGGACGATGGGCCAGAGGTGCTGGTGGGCGGGCTGGAGAGTGCGCAGTGCTGCAGGTGGAGGCGCCGGCAGGCTGTCAGGGCCTCACAGCACATATGTCTCATGGTTGCATCAGCATGATAGGCACATACCACAAGTTGGAGCGCCCTTGATGTTTTGAGTGCAAGCCATCTCCTGCACCCGCCGGCCCCGCCTGCCCGCAGGAGGCATGGGTGCGCCGCCTTGTTGCCAAGTACAGCCTTCCGCTGGCGACGCCCCAGGTCAGGCAGTCTCAGGCGGTTCAGCAGGAGAGAGCGCGGGTGCAGGTGCAGGAATATATGAGGCTGAGGGGCCGGGCGCCGACGCTGGTGCGACTGCAGACGGCAATGCAGAAGCAGGCGGAGCAGCGGGCGCACGTCAGTGGGTTGACGCATGCCGGGCAGACGGCTGCGGCAGCGGCGCAGCGGGCGCACGTCAGTGGGTTGACACATGCCAAGCAGACGGCTGCGGCAGCGGCACAGCGGGCGCACGTCAGTGGGTTGACGCGTGCCAAGCAGACGGCTGCGGCAGCGGGTCAGCGGGCGCACGTCAGTGGGTTGACGCATGCAGGGCAGAGGGCTGCGGCAGCGGCGCAGGCTGCACAGTCGTCGGCAGGCGCTTCGCAGCTGGCTGGCGCAGCGGCTGCCCAGGCTCTTGGCCTGGCCAGCGCGGCACAAGCCGCATCGGCCGCGGCACGGGTGCAGGCGGCGGCAGAGGCACGCGTCGCTGCGGCAGAGCGTGCAACAGCGCTGCGGGTGGCGGCCGCGAGGCAGGCGGCGGCAGCCTTTGCAAGGCAGGCAGGGCTGCCTGCTGCTGCAGCAGTTGGGGCTGAGGGCGCGCCAGGGCCGCGGACGTCAGGGGCCAGCATTCAGGGGAATCCTGGCGAAAGCAGGATTCTGGACATCAGCCAGGGTGTGCCAGACCGTATCCTGACCTTGGGGGCGCTGGATGCACGGCCGTTTGTGACCAACCGATTCAACCCGCAAGACCGCAGGAACAGGTGTGCACTTGGCAAGCTTGTGGGTGGTTTATGCCCGGCCCCTCATCTGCACTCAGCACGTGCTCAGGCGGTCGCTGGGTGGAGAGCTGTGTGCGTGCTGTTACCGATTGTCGCCTTAGGGCAGCACAGCAGCCAGCGGGGCGAGCGGGGTTGGGATCCGAGCAGCCCTGCTGTGCTGCCCTCACCCGCCCTGCTGCCCGGTTGCCCTCACACGCCACCCCGCCCTGCGCCTTCTCACTCAACCTGCTCCTCCCCACCTGCCACTCCCCACGTTCCCATGCCCTGCAGGTCTATTTACTTGAGCCAACCTCGGTCCTTGGTCATCCGATGGCCCAAGCTGGGCGCCATGGTAGCCAACATCACGAGCCTGATTGACACTCAGCTGGAAGCTCAGCTGGGGTACCATCAGGTGCCGACAGCTCAGCAGCGGCAGGTGGTGGAGGCCCTGCAGGCTCAAGGCATCTTGGCGCCGCAGTGGCAGGCACGGGCCGCGCTGGCATGGAAGGAGCTGCAGCAGCGGCTGGCGGAGGTGCAGGCCACGGCGCCGGCGCGGCGGCGCAGGCGGTAATCAAATCTCGGAGAACTTGTCTTTGCAGCAACTGTGAACTTTCAATTGTAGAACTGGCCACATTTGAGATGTTATAACTTGCTCATTCATTGGAACTGAAAAGCTACGGAGCGACGGCTGTTGCAATTTGCAGATCATGCAGGAGAGTAGGGCAACAAGCACATTTGCGAGAGCCGGGCAGCCGCGTATGCAGGCTCTGGGCGAAATGTGGCCCAGCGCAACCAAACCACCAGCGGGCAGGGCGGGGCAGGGCAGGGCATCCAGGGCCCGGGGCGGCAGCTTTCTCCGGCGCTGCAGCACGCCGCCCGCTGCCCGCCTGCTGCCGTGCCACCTCAGCCTGCCGCTTCATTGCATCATCGTGTGGCTTGCCCTGATCTTTTGCTGTTGGCACTCAAACAACGTCGTTACTCGCGGGGCAAATCAATCGCGTTCGAGCGCTTTGAAATTCAGTCGCACGCCGCACGGCAATTTCACCTGCGCACGGGCCCCAACCGCCAGCATGGCGAAGCGAGCGCAGCGGGGCCGACGGGCGGCGCGCGGCTCTCACCCAGTGGCTCCCGCCGCGGCCCCCGCCCCCGCCGCCAGCCTGGGGCAGCTGCCCGACGAGCTGCTGCTTGCCGTCTTCTCACACCTGGACCTGCACACCAGGTGATTTCGGCAATGCTTCTCTGGTTCGATTGGCAGGGTACAGCACTGTCAGCGGAATTGCACAGGGCGACAGCTGGCACACCTCTCCGCCCAACCCGCCGCTATCCTGCGTGCAGGCAGGGCCGCTGCGCTCCCGTCTGCAAGCGGTGGAGCGAGCTGGTCTGCTCTGCCCAGCTGCTGGGCACTTTGGACGCAGTCATTTACGGCACGGCGCAGCGCACGCTGCCCGAAGCCATGGCCTCTTTCTGTGACTGGCTGTGGGTGCGGGCAGCCGCCAGCGTGCGGCGCCTGCGCATCACCGTCCCCCCCGAACGTGGGTGCTACGAATCGACCGAGCAGGACGACAGGGCGGCCATGGAAGATCTGTGGTCGCTGCTGGGCGACCTGGGGCAGCAGGGCAGCCAGCTTTCAGAGCTGCGCATCAAGCATGGCATGGCCGAGGCTGATGTGGAGGTTCCAGACGACGGCTGGCAGCTGCGCAGCCTGCACACCCTGCACATAAACATGCACATGCCAGACGGCATCGTCGAGCTCCAGGCACGGCGGCACAGCCTGCCCTCCCTGCGGGACCTGGCGCTGAGCGGGTGGACGTGTATTGAGGAGGGGGCGGGGGCCCTGCCGGCGTCCCTGACCCGCCTGTCTCTGGACGTGAGAGCCCTCTCGGAAGATGCGGAGCACGTGGCTGGCCAGGTGGGTGGGTAGGTGGGTGGTGCAGGTAGGAAGCGCCTTGCTGGCCAGGCAGGCAGGCAGGCGGTGCCTTGCTGGGCACAGGCAGGCGTGAATGTATTGTTTGCTGAAAGAAAGAAACAGCGCCTCGTATCGGTTGTGACAGCTCGCAACTGCGCGCTGCTGTATTGCCTGGCAGCGCTGGTACGCTTGGCCGCTGTGCTTGGTCGATGTGGGTACCGCACATGCCCGTGCTCACTCCCCCCTTCCCCACCCCTGCTCCTGTTTCTGCCTGCAGATGACCGCCCTCACCCGCCTGCGCTGCCTGGCCCTGCAGCGAGCAACCATTCCTGACCACGCCTACGACTGGCTGCAGCAGCTGCCAGCGCTGCAGCAGCTGCGCCTGTTGTGCTGCCAGGAGGTGAGCAGCGCAAAGCACTGTCGAGAGCGGCAGCCATGCGCAGCGAGCTGCTCGGTTGGCTTGCCTTGTGACGTTGCGGCACCACGATCGATTCATCAGTCAATCAAACAAAGTACCTTTTTAGTCCACGGCGAGCCAGCTGTGGTGTCGTGGGAGCCTGACCACCTGTCCTTCCCCTCCCTCCCCCCTCCCTCGTCCCCGCAGCTGCCGGACTGCCTGTCAGAGCTCACGGGGCTGCGGGCGCTGCAGGTGGAACGTTTGGAGTACAGCAGACCACAGCATGCAGAGCAGCTGGCAGCCGGGCTGCGCCAGCTCACCCAGCTGACCCACCTGGTGCTCGACTTTCCCGAGCACGGCTGGCACTCCACAGACCTGTATGCAGCGGTGGCTGGCCTGCCCCTGCACTCCCTGGCCTGCCTGGGGTGGGCGCCGCAGCCGGGGCGGCCGCCAGCGCAGCTGCCGCCGCCAGGCGCGTGGCTGCCCGCCCTGCGTCGGCTGATCGCGCCTGCAGAGGCGCTGGCAGCGGGCCTGCCGCTGCTGGCGGGCGCTGCGCAGCTCACGTCGCTCGGCCTGCTGCACCTGTGCAGCACCCCTGTTGAGCAGCAACAGCGGCTGCTGGGCTGGGCAGGGGTCCACCCAACCCTGCACGAGCTGCACCTCGATGCAGCGGGGCCGCACCTGTGCCCGGCAACATTCACCGCTGTGGCTGCAGCGCTGCGCAGCAACCGGGCCCTGCGCCTGCCCCCCGGCTTCAGCAGCGCTCCCCAGGATGCCGCCAGGCTGGCAGATGAGCTCTGGGAGGCCAGCAGCGGCGGCGGCGGCGGCGGGGCGGAGCCCTAGTAGGCCAGCGCTGCCCCTGGCAGCGGCTGCCGGCTGCTGGGCAGCTGGCAACGGCATCGCCTGGGCATGCCCCCTCCCCGCCTGTCACCAGCCCCTTCCATACCCTCCCCTGCCCGCCTGTCAACAGCCCCTTCCGTCCTGCTTCCATCGCACAGTCGATCTGGCACCCCTGCTGCGTTGCCGACGTAGGTGCCCTTCTAGCCACTCTCGAGCCCTGGCCAGCCGTCCTCGTGTGGCTGCTTTTTTCTTGGTTTCCTTGGTTGATGCTTGTTATTCTTTACACAAATTTACATGTCTTCTTGATTGTCCAGGTTCGCACACTCTGTGTACTTGCAAGGCTTCTTCTACTCATCTCTGCACGCTGCGCCTCTGTGTTCCAGGCTCCTGGCGCTTTTGGGCGTTGGAGAGGGTTGGGATCCTTGGACGGCATGAGTAAGGGCAGTGCCAAGGGCACTCGCAGCGAATCAGTGTCATATGCATAAACGCAGCAAAGTAAAACTGGTGTCTTCCCTCCCCCAAACAAAGTAGCCGCAAGAAGTCAGCCAAACCTCCCCTCTGGGCAGTGCTGCTGGTCACCGTCCGTCATGGCGGGACCGTTTCTTACGTGGCAGTACTACACGCCCTTCCGTGCCTTCCGTTCCGGAAGTACCGGCACGTTCAGGGTGGCATGGTTGAGCGCTCCAATGGACCTGGCCCCACGTCAGGCTGATGTTTGCTTCACCGAACCTGCACCTGGTTTAAAATTGTATTCCTATCCGACAGGAACTGACGGGTGGAGTGCTGCGTTTGTAGCGCTGCCTCCTTGGATGCCCACACTCCCGGGGTGATCCGCAGGCAGCTGCGGCTGCAGAGAAGCCTCAGCAAAGAGGCAGAAGAACAGATGCTGGTAGCAGCAGCTGTAGGAGTGTATGTCTGTGGGTCAGGCAGGTGTGGGATGAGGCCGCAGCATCCAGGTGGACGATGGCTGCCACCACATCCGCGCGCTGTGCTGGCCGCAGGGCTGGCCGCCGCCGGCCCACCGCCCAGGCAGGAACCCCGGCTCCTGATGGCAGGGCGCCGAACCTGCGTCTATTTTTGTGTTGTGGCTGTGATGACTGACCGATCCTGCGATTACTTGCATGGCTGTGCGACGGGGAGGCGAGCATTGCTTTTGGCGCGCGGCTGCCACCTCACCTACAGCGGAGGAGGTGTCTTGCAGTTTGTCCAGCGTCTGGAAAACAAGACTTCAGAGTCTGCAGCGCGAGGAGCCAACTTGAAGTGAACGCCTGGGTGCGCCGCGCTTGTCCAGCATCGGTGACGAGCAGGCGCAGCTGGTGTAGCAGGCGCCAAATGGACGGCCGGCCGAGTGCGAGTCACACAATTGCTACCGCTGTGTCCTCGCCGCCGCCGCTCCCGCCGCCGCCGTCGCTGCCGCTCATCAGCGAGCTCCCTGCATGTCCCCCTGCAGCCCCGAGCAGGATGGTGGACGTTGTGATAACCTCCATCCTCACACAACTATTTGATCTGGACAGCCAAGACACCGAAGGGGCTGCTGCCCTTGCCTCCCGTGCCGCACACATTCATGGAGAGCTGTCGCAGGCTCTCGAGGGTGTACCTACCAGCGACGTGACCGCTGCGCTGGCCAGGTGCGTGGAGGCCTTATGCCAGATGCCGCCCGCATTGCTGCTGCTGCTGCTGCTGCTGCAGAAATCAGCTGCTGTACTGACTGCTGTCTGCGGTGGACCGGCACCGCCATGGAGGCACGCTGCCGCTGCCAGGCGCTCTCCCCTTCTGGCGCCTCTGCATGCCAAGCCCCCGGGCTCTGAGATGCACTGCGCCCAGCTGGCGTGTGCTGCCCGGCTCCCTTGGCGCCGGCCTCTGCGCACCTCGGGTGTGCAGCACTCAACACCTTGTCTTGCTACCTACCGCCCTGGCACTTTCACCTCCCACAGGGTCGTGGCCCCCACCTGCCGGCGCGTCTCCTCCGCCTCCCGCCAGTTCGCCGCTGCCCTGCGCACCCCTGGCGACGGCGCCGCCACAGCAGGGGCCCAGCTGCTCGCAGCCTGCGTGCTGGCAGACGTGTGCTGCGAGCTCTCCATCGCGCGGCCCTCCCCGCCGGACGCCGCCACGCTCCAGGCGCTGTATGGCTGCGTGCAGCTGCTGCTGGGGCCGGGGCTCTTGGTACTGCAGAGCTACCATCCGGGGCGTGTGCTGCCCTCAAGCTCAGATGTCCCCATGCTGATGCTCCATTGCCAGGTGGGCGGGTGGGGTGGCAGGGGAGCGGGCAGGGGAGCGGGCAGGGAAGCTGGGCTGCACTGCTGCCGCCCGCCCTGTCGTGCTTGAAGCAGTGGGCCCGGGCAGGCAGGCAGGCAGGGCTTTGCGGCAGACAGGCCGCGGCGGCGTGGCAGTACAGTGGGCAACACAGGGCTAACAGCACTGGTGCCCAGCACGTTGCACACTGCCCCGGCCCAACTCGTCGCTCCGCTGGGAGCCATCTGGCATGCGACGCTAGCACGCCCCGCTGCCGGCGCTCAACCTCCGGTCCCTGCCTGGCTGCGCTGCTTCCACCTCCCCTTGTTTTTTTGCAGGCCTCCCTGATGGCTGCGCTCCTCCAGCTGGCGACAGCACCGATGGGGGACGTCGGCGCGTTCACGCGCCAGCTGGCGCCGCCAGAGCTGCTGCTGCCCTGGCTGACGGCTGTTGCCCAGGCGACACTGACGCTGCATGGGAGTTCGCTGGGCGCAGGTGGGCCCACTGCGGCGGCGGCGGCGCTGCTGCTGCTTTTATTGTACGCTGCTGTTGCTGCTGCTGCTGCTGCTGCTGCTTTTATCGTATGCTGCTTACATTGTGCGCTGCTGCTGCTGCTGCTGTTGCTGCTTTTTCGTACGCTGCTGGTGCTGGTGCTGGTGCTGCTTTTGCTGCTGGCCACACCTGCAACCACGTTAAGTCAGGCTCACTCCCCTGCCCGCGGAAGCACCTGACTAGCACATCACCGCGCCGTCCCAGCCCAAGCCCAAGCCCCTCCCACTCGTGCCTCCCTGCCTCCCCGCCTGCCCCAGCCCCAGCCAGAGCGCCTCCCAACTCCCGCCTCCCCCGCCTTGCCCGCCTGCCTGCCTCATGCAGCACGATATGCTGCCCTGCTGGATCAGCTTGCCCCCTCTCTCTCCATCCTCGTCAACCACCCCGCCTTTGGGGCGCACGCCGACCGGGTGGCGCAAGCTCCGGCCCTGCAAGACAGCCTGGTGCAGCTGCTGGCTCGCGGCCTGCGTGCCGCGGCAGTTGCCGCGCAGCTTCCGCCGGAGCGCCGGCCGCAAGGATGTGGCTGGGACCAGGTACAGGCTGCCGCAAGTGTGCTGGTCTCACCCTGTGTCGTCTTTGGCCTGCGCGAGCAGCTGCGGCCTGCGGCAGACGGCAGGCTCGGCGTCAGCGCTTGGCAGCTGCTGCACAGCACGGGGCAGCTGCTGGCGGCTGCCCCTCCCGACTGCCCAGACGGCATGCAGCCCCGCTCCCACGCCGTGCTGTGGTGTGCCCTGGGGATGCTGCTGGGCATGGTTTGCGGTGGGGTGGACGATGATGCCTTGGCGCGGCAGCCGCAGCAGGTGACAGCACTGCTGCAGCAGGCGGTACAACGGCTGCCGCGTATGCTGCAGCTGGTGGCGGGTCAGGCGGCACAGCTGGCAGCTGAGGGGGACCCAGCCGCCGGCAGCGCAGCAGACAACGCTGCACGGCTGTGCCTGTCCTGGCACAACGTCGTGGCCACATTAGTACCACTGCTGGACATGAGATTTGCGCAGGCTGAGCAAGAGGCCGTGAGGCCGGCAGCGGCAGCCCTTGGTAATCGCGGTGCCAGTGCCGGCACAGCAACAGCAGTAGCAGCGTCGGCGGCAGCAGCAGCAGCAGCAGTCAGTGTAAGCCTGGCAGCCGTGCCCGGCTGGTTTGCAGCGGCTGCCGCCATGCTGCGCGCTCTGCCGCAGGTGGCGGCCACATGTGCCGTGGTGCGGCAGGCGGGGCCGAGCCAGGTGGACGCCAGGTGGCAGGGAGCACCTGCTGAGCTGGCAGAGTCACTTTCACACGTAGCCAGTGCCGCGATCTACTGCTGCACCCGCCTGCAAGGCAGCTTCTATACAGCGGATGAAGGCACGGTCTTGCCGGTCACATGCGCAGCTTGGCCGCTGCACACCGCCTGCTGCTGTGCGGTGCACTGGTGGGAGGAGGAGGCGCGGGGCCAGTGCAGGCTGCCGCGTGATGTGGCAGCTGCCAGCGTGCAGTGTGAGATGAGGGGCATGCTGGTCAGTTTCAACTTGGCGGTAGCCACAGCTGTGTCTCTGGATGGGTTGCCAGAGCTCCATGCCGCACCCCGCCAGCTGGCAGCCCAGATGAGCGGCGGCAGCGGCGCCACCGGCAGCCCACTGGCCAAGTAAGCAGCGGGGAGGGGAGAGGGGGCAAAGGAGGGAGTGGCGAGCGGGGCGTGGAGGGTTCACTTTTGGGTACTGGCAGTCCGAGGTTGCACAGTGGGCGTGCGGTGCGCTGCCACTGGTTGGTGGCTGCAGAACGCCTGAAGCAGCGGCGCTGCCCACCGGCTGAGCTCCCGCTGCCCCTCTGCCCCACCCCCACCCTTCGTTCTTGGCTGCAGGCAGGTGCTGGCCATGAGTGCCGCGCATCTGGAGGCCCTGACCTGCCTGCTGTGCCCAGGGGGTGCAGACTCGGAGCCTGGGCAGCTTGTTGCCTCGCTCAGCGTCGTTGACTGCATGGAAGCCGCCAGGGGCCTGGTCCAGGCCTCCAAGCTCTGTGGCCCGGCGTTTGGCGGCCTCAGCGTGCCGGCGCAGCGCAGCCTGCGCGCGCTCTGGGCGCGGGTCCAGGGGGCAATAGCGGAGCTAGGGGCCGAGGTGAGTCGGTTTTGGTGTGGCGCCGAGGTGAGCCGGTTTTGGTTTGGCAATGTGCTGAGGGCTCACCTCGTGGGTGGAGCCAGCTGCAGGTCCCAGGCGGGTCAGACGCACCGACAGCTGCAGCGCACACCAGCAGCCCTCGTATCGCCGCTGCGTGTTGACTGCCGCCGCTGCAGGTCGGCGCCGTCTGCTGCCAGCTGCTCGTGCGCGCTGCCGACTGCCACCTCGTCTTGCCTTGCATGCAACACGCCCTGATCTCACAGGCCAGGCCCCCCGCCATTCAGCTGCTCGGGACCGCTGCCTCGGCACCACTGCTGACGGCCTGGCTGGTGTCTGAAGGCCTGCTGAGCGCGGCCTTTGACAGCTTGGCCAGCTGTGCCGCCGCGCTGCCCCCCGGCATGGTGAGCATTTGCTTTGATTTTCGCGCGCTTGCTTGTAGCGTTGCTTTCCGGATCGTAGCTGGGTGCCTGATCATCGCCTGATCATGGGTGCCTGAACATGGATCCATGCTCTCTCTGCCCATTTGCTCAACACCCATTAGGCAGATGCCTGGGGGGTTGTCAGCCTTGATTGGGAGATGTGATTGTGTCCTGGTGCTGCCTCCTGCGCTAATGTTCCCGTGCGTGCCCGCTCACCTTCCTGCCGCTGCAGCCACTCCACTCGGGATTGAGCACCACCGCCGATGCGGTGAGCGCGCTGTACCGGGGCGCCGAGCAGCTGCTTGCACCACAAATCGGCACAGCCGTGCAGCAGCAACATGCCGCACTGGCGGCAGCCGTGGCCCACATGCGGGCCGCGGCCGGGGTGCAGGACGGCTGCGTGGAGTATGCAGTCGTGATTGAGGACCTGCGCCGGCAGGCGCTGCCGCCAGCGCTGGAGATTGCACGGGCACTGCTGGGGCGCGAGGAGAGTGAAGAGCAAGTGGCGGCGGGGCGGCTGGCAGCGGCGCAGGCGGCAGCCGGGCGCAGCTGCGCCTACCTGCGCTGCGCCAACCTGCGGGCTGTGGAGGACGGCGGCCCGGCGGCGGGGCAGGGTGTGGGCGCCAAGCGGTGCAGCGGCTGCCGTGTTGCTTGGTACTGCGGCACCGCCTGCTCGCACGCCGACTGGCGCGCGGGCCACAAGCGGGTGTGCGCTGCGCTGGCAGCAGCGCGGCGGCAGCAGCAGCAGCAGCAGCAGCAGCAGCAGCAGCAGCAGCAGCAGCAGCAGCAGCAGCAGCAGCAGCAGCAGCAGCAGGAGCAGCAGCAGCAGCAGCAGCAGCAGTGAGTTCTGCGCAGCGGCTGCAGCCTGCTCATTACAAGCCGTACCCCTCGTAACGCAGACTGTGCCCCCGGGCCCGACGTTCAGATAGTACGTTTCCTGCCATGCGCTTTGGCTTGCAGCTTTTTGCTCATCCTGGTTGTGTGCTGCGCCCGTGAACTTTTGGATGAAATTGAGATGCTTGGTGCAAAATGAAGGGAGGGGCTCGTGCACCGCTTCTGGCCCCACACCCCTATTGCCGCCCCTGCGCCTGCCTCAACAGTTCCTGCCTCCTGCGCCAGCTGGGAGTGCCGGCATCGGTGGGCAAGCAGCGCTAGCGTTGGCACAGTGCAGCGTCATGCCACGACAGTGCTGCTTGGGCTGGGCCAGGCAGGGGGCAGGGTGCAGGGTGCAGGGTGCAGGGTGCAGGGTGTCTGCAGGGTGGGTGCGCGGCCTTCACTGGCAGGGGGGGTCAAAGTGTGGCGTCAGGAGAGGATTCCCAGGGCAGGGTGGCCGGGTATAGGCTGGGCGGCGGTTGGGCGGTTGGCTGGTGGAAGCCTAAGGGCACCTGCGGGCGGGCCGGCGGCAGGCGGGCTGCAAGGCAGCCTGGCGGGGGGGCAGGAGCAGCGAGTTCTTTGCAGCAGCATTGACTGGCTGATTGCCAGCACTGCAGTGTCATGCACCGGTTGTAAGAACCTCGCCCCTTGCCTGCACCTGCAGCACGGCCTGCCTGTGTGTGGCAGCTGGGAGTGCCGGCAGCCACTGGGCTAGCGTTGCTGGCGCAGCACAGTGCCAGGTTGTCCGGGCGATGGCTGGTGGCTGGAAGGGCGGGTGGGCGGGTGGTCACATGCTGGCTGGCTGGGTGGGAGGGCGGGTGGGAGGGCGGTGCAATTCTTCGGCACAGGTGGGCAGGTGCTGATGGGTGGGCGGCTGTTGTGGTTGGAAGGGCACACGCGTGCGCGCGCGTGGGCAGGCAGGCAGGCAGACGGGCAAGCACACACATGGGGTGGTGTGCAGAAGTGGGGTTGGCTGGCAGAGCGAGGACACTGCCTGGGCGCGCCGCAGCGCTGGCAGTGCAATCTTTTAGGAGGAGGAGGAGGAGGCTCTTGGGGCCAGGGGGCCCCATGCCTGCCTGCCTGACGCACGCGTGGGCAGTTAGAAAGGCGGTTGGGCACATGCGGGCGGGCGGACAAGCAGGCAAACAGGCAGGGTGGCGCAGGCAGGCCACGCAGCCTGCACGCCTTCAGTGTGCAGGCGGGCGAGTGCACGTGGGCGGGCAGGCAGGCGGCAGCAGCGGGCTGGCTACGGGGGGGCCTGCCAGGTGGCAGCCGGCCTTCCAGCCCCCTCTGGAACCCCTGCCCTGCGTCCCACCCACACACACGGACAGCTTTGGGTTCGAGGGGCACTCCATCTTGCACATGCGGCCGGGGGCACATGGTGGGGGCCCATGCCATGGTGGTCGGCCCAGTGCCTGCCCACCTGCCACTGGGCCACTGCCACTTGCCCAGTGGGGGACACGACGTGAGGACCAGCGCTGTCCGGCACCGTTGCACGCGATATGCTTCGCCAAGTCCCTTAAAACATATATACACACCAACTGAAGCGCAGCGGCGGGTACAGGAGCCGCATGCGCTGCGCCGGAATCGGGAAGGCGCCGAGTCGTTGTGCAGGGATCCGCTCGCGGCAGATGCTCCTCTTAGCAGTGTACATTGCACCAGGATGCACGCGCTGGTCGACCGACGCGTGCTGTGGCGGCCAGTGGGGTCCCGCCCCGCTGCCGCCCTGCTGCCAGCGCACAGCGTGCGGCTGCCCTGACCGAGTGTGCTGCAGCTTGCTTCCAATGCCCTCTCCCTGGACTCAAGCCTTCCCGTTTTGGTTGGCAGCAAGTCCCTCCGCCAGCCGGAGTTCCTTCAGATACACGAGTATGACCGGTGTGGCGACGTGCTCGCCCGCCACACGGGGCCCTGCCCGGTCTTTACTCGGCAGACAGCCTAGCCGAGTACACCGACGGCTGCAGCCGCTGTGGGAAGTACTACTCTGGAGGCTGTCCTGACAGCAAGCACATCTGCGCAACCTGCGGCGAAGTGGGCAGCAGCAGGCAGCCCAACCCCAGCCTGGCGGCCCAATGGAAGGTAGTGCTGCCGCAGCTGCCGCGCCAAGGGAGTGGCAGCGGCCACATACGATGAGACCAACCCCTCCGCTGCCGCCAAGGCCAAGAATAACAAGAAGAACAGGAAGGCCAGCATCACGCAAGCACTGGCAGCGTGCCGATGCAGCCTCTGCTGGTGGCATTGAGCAGCGGGGCACGTTGGAGTTGGCGCCACCGCCTCCGGCGGTGCTCAAGGAGGGGGGGCACGAGCACACGGTTGGGCAGGTGCTGATGGCTGGGGTGGTTGGAAGGGCGGTTTGGGCGGGTGAAAGGGCACGTGCGGGCGTGCGGGCGGGCCAGGCGGGCAGGCAAGCGCCGTGGCCGTCGGCGCGGGCCGCCGCCACCAGGTAGGTTGGCACTGCCTGGACGGGCCAGCCAGGCAGGTTTCTTTTCTTCCAGGCGTGCCACCCGCAGCCTGCACGCCGGCAGCCAGCGCTCTCCCATGTGTTTTGTAATGCGGCTATAATTCATTCCCGGTTGTGTGCCGCACCGAGACCCGTCATCACCCTCTCTTGAGACGCACACGGTGTAAAAGGAAGGAAGGAAGGAAGGAAGGAAGGAAGACACACCAATGAATTGTTGGCATGACTCGTGGGAGAGGAGCATGACACGCCAAGCCACATAGCCCAGCCGGCAGCAAGCTAGGCTGGCCGGGCTGTGCAGCCCGAAAGCGCAGGCGGGCACAGTTGCAGGAGCGGGAGGGGACTTGTCCGGCAGCAGCACTTCTGGTACAGGGGGTGCAGGCTGGTGGCGGCGTAAAGCGGGGGCGGGCGGGGCGGGCCGCAGGGGGGGTCCACAAGGCAGGGGGCGGATGGGCACACGGTGTGTGTGTGGGTGGTGGTGGTGGTGGTGGGGGGGCTGGGAGACTCTCGTCGGACGGGGGGGCACAGAGACCAATGGGCAGCAGGCCAAGGGCGGGGGAGGTGCATGTGCGACAGCCTGCACATGTGTCATACAGCCTGTGCCATGCGGGTGAGCCCCTTTGGATGCACGAGGGCACCAATTCCAGGCCAGAGCAGGCAGCTGTTGTGTGTGTGTGCCAGGCCTCGACTGTTGCTACCCCGTTGTTCAGCGGCACTGGGCGGTGGCACCACGGCTGGCGCCAGGGGTCGGGCGCACACCTGGGTGAGGAAGGCGGCCGAGGGCTGCAAGGGGAAGGGTCATGTGGTGGTTGTGCCACGTCAGCAGGTGACTCAGAGCCAGCCAGGAGCAGCAGGGGGCAGCACATGCGGACCCAGAGGTGCGGGCAGCAGCAGCAGCGGCAGAAGCAGGGCGCTTCGTTGTCGGCCTTACCGTGGGGGGGTGACAGCGGAAGGCGTGGCCCGCAGCCTGCACGCCGGCAGTCGGGCAGGCGGGCGGGCAGCGGAGGGCACAGGCTGCCACGGCTGGGGTCGCCGGGTGGGGGGCAGGGTGCGCTGCTGGCGGTGCTCGAGGGAGGCTTGCACGAGCAAAAGTTCCGGGCATGGTTTGGGCTGGTCAGGGCTGAAGGCTGGGGTGGTTGGGAGGGCGGGTGGGCGGTTTGGGCGGGTGAAGGGGCACGTGCGGGCGGGCGGGAGGGCCGGGCGGGCAGGCAAGCGCTCGGGCAGGCAGACGCACCGAGTGGCACGCACTCGAGGGTGAAGTGGGCTGGCCGGCAGAGGCTTGATGGGTAGGAGGGCAGGGCCGCCGCCACCACCAGGCGCTAGAGGGAGTGGCACTGCCTGGGCGGGCCAGGCAGGCAGGTTTAGGCCGGGCGGGATGCAGGGGTGGCACAGGCGTGGCACCTGCAGCCTGCACGCCGGCAGCCTGCCGGCGGGCAGGCAGGCGGCAGCCGAGGGCACAGGCTGCCAAGGCCGGGGCCGCCGCGGCGGGCACAGCCGGCGGCGGGTGGGGTGCAGTGCCTGGGCGCGCTGCCGGCGGAGGGTTGCACGAATGCAATTCTTGGGCACAGGTGGGAAGGTGCTGATGGCTGGGTGGGCGGCTGGGGCGGTTGGAAGGGCGGCTTGGGCGGGTGCGCAGACACACGCACTCGAATGTGAGGTGGGCGGGCTGGCAGAGGCTGGAGGGCATGCCCGGCGGCTTGGTGGATGACACTGCCTGGGCGCGCCGCAGCGCTCAGCAGGGCGTGCAACATTCTACGAGCAAGGAGCGGGAGGGGGCTCTTACAGCAGGGGGTGGGCCCCCCTTGCGGCTGGGTGGACGGCTGGGTGGTTGGAAGGGCGGTTGGGCGGTTGGGCGGGGGGTAGTGCACGTGTGTGCGTGCTGCAAGACACGGGTATAGCATGCACCAGTTTTTGCCCAGAAGGCAGGCAGTTGCTAACAGTCCCGGTCCATGGTTTGATGCTAAAAAACCCGGAAAACAGCCATTCACACTGGTTCTGTCCGAATCTGTTGCAGGCTGTCTGCCAGCCAAAAACAACTTGTACTAAACGGCTCTTTCTTTAGTGGGCGCGGCCGCCGCCACGCCTTGTGGGTTGCACTGCTTGGTCGCGCTGCATTGCCCTGCAGGGCGCGCAGTGTCGTTGCGTGCGGAACCTTGCGCGCGCAACAGGAGGCTCCCCTCGTGCAAGAGGAGTGGGGCAGGCACGAGCTCGCGTTGGGCATGCAGCAGCAATGGCGGCTGGGCGGCTGGGTGGTTTGGGCAGGTGGGGGGGTGGGCGGGCGGAAGGGCACATGCGGGCGGGCGGCCGGACAAGGCGGGCAGGTTTCAGCCGGGCAGTCTGCAGGTTTCAGCCGGGCAGCAGAGCGCTGGCGAAGAGGCTGCCGCGGCGGCGGGGCCCCCGGGGCGGGGCCGCTGCCACCAGGCGTCCCAGGTGGGTTGCGCTGCTGACGGCCGGGTGGGCGGGTGGGCGGCTGGGTGGTTGGAAGGGCGGTTGGGCAGGTGGGCACCATGCGGGCGGGCGGACAAGCAGGCAGGCAGGCAGGCAGGCAGGTTTCCGAGTCAGCCGGGCAGTCGGGCAGACAGGGTGGCACGCAGGCAAAGGGCACTTTGAGCCGTCAGGCCGAGGGCACGCCGGCGGGGCGGCCCGCCAGCGGCGGGGCCGCCGCCACCAGGCGTGGCCGGGTGGGTTGCACTGCTTGTCGCGCCGCAACGCGCGCATGTTTCCGCCAGTGAGAAAAGGGAGGCTCGGACAAGCGGGCCCTCCATATGCCTGCCTGGTGCAAGGCGTATGCACGCTGCCCAGGGCGCGCGGGCCCCCGTCGAGCGCTTTATTGGTATACATTAAACTGAATAAAGCCCTTGTACGCGGCATCGGAGCGACGCAGAGGGCGGGGAGGCGCCCGGAACCGGGCCCGGCCCCATAACCCACCGGCCACCTTGGCCGCCCCCCGCCCGTGGGGGCGGTTCCGGACGGCGGCCACCTCATCATACCTTTCTCGGCCTTTTGGCTAAGATCAAGTGTAGTATCTGTTCTCATTAGTTTAATCGCTAATGTGAAGGTCATTGACCTTCATACGATTAACTAAATCTTTTCTGGGGGCGCGGCGCTCGCCAGCTTGCTGGCTGCCCGTGCAGTGGTTGCCAAGGAATTGCACTGAATCCCTGGCGGCTTTCCCTTTTCACCGCCAAATCCTGAATCCTTCAATCAGCTCCCCCAATTGCTCCCGTCTCAGGCCCATAGATTCCTTTTTGGACAGCTCACCCCCAGGGGCCAGCACACGCCATGCACAACAAGAGCCCGCCTCCCCGCCCTGACAACTCCCTCTCCCTGCCCACCTCATTACCTGCATTACCTGCCCACCTCATTACCTGCTTTGCCGCCTCCGCCTTCGCCGCTGCTTCCTTTCATGGCCCTCTTGCCGGTGCCAGGGACGCCCTGCGCTGCTGATCCTTGCTGATCCTGGCTGCAACCTAGCGGGCCCAAGGTTGAATTACTCCCCCCGCTCACCCCCCACCCCCCACCCCCCACCCCACTCCTCCCCTGCCCGACATGAAGTTGGCATGCTGCGCATGCGGAGGGTGTTCAAGTGTTCAAGTAGCCTTCGTGTTCCTGCCCACCCCTCTCTATTACCCCGCACCTTAATCACGGTCTTTACCTCGTGCAGTCCGCCCCGCACCTCAGCAGGAGGCGGCAGTGAGGGCAGAAAGGGGCCCGCCCGCCCGCCCGCCCCAGGCCCGCCAAGGCCCTCCCGCCGCATCCGCCAAGGTTGCCCACCTTGCGCCCCAGGCTCCTTGGCGCGGGTGATACAGGAGGCGGGCCCGGCGCTGGCGGGCCACCTGCTCGGCAGCGACGCCTACCAAGAGTGCCTCCATGGCCCGGGCCCGCACCCGGGCCCCCACCAGCAGGCAGCAGGAGGTGGGGGAGGGGGGAGGGATGCGGGTGGGTCCCTCGACCCCACCCGCCAGCCTCCCATCTTTGTTTGCCAGCCTCCCACCTCTGCTTGCCAGCCTCCATCACTCCAAAGCTGCTCTCCCCAAGCCCTCCCCGACCCCTCCACTCCCTTTGCCCCCACCCCTACCCCCGCTTGCCGACGAGGAGGAGGCGGCGGCGTGGGCGTTTGTGCAGTGCTCACCACTTGGTCCGCCTGGCCCTGCGCCCCACCAGGCCTTGCAGCTGCCGAGTTTTTGTGCTGGGTGCCTGCCCACTGCATTTTTTCCGCAACCAGGCAGAGGCGGCTCCCCCGCAGCAGCGCACCCCGAGGCGCTGGGGCGGCGCCTGTTCCTCCACTGGCGCTGCTGGCGACGCCGCCCTCTGCCCAGCTGCGGCACCTGGCGGCGCTCCTGCCAGTGCAGCGCCACTGCCTCCTCATGACGCTGGGTGAGGCCTGCAGCGTGCTAGACCAGCTGGCGCTTGCGGCTGCAGGGCTGGCGGAAGGGGCAGCTCGCTGGCCCTGCTGTGTGTGCAGACGCAGATGGACCTGGTGCCGTCGCTGCGCAACCTGCGCCCGCTGCCGGCGGCGGAGAACCTCCGGCTCGCGGGTGCAGGGCGGCGGGGAGGCGAGCTGAGAGGAGAGCAGACAGGTGGGTGGGGCTTGATGGGGGGCGTAGAGCCGAGAGGGGAGGCAGGAAAGCAGGGAGGGGAGGCGGGGAGGCGGGCGGTCACAGGTGCTTGCGCCCTTGGCTTGCCAACAAGCTGCAAATCCCCTGTCCCCTGCCCCAGCTCCTCCCGCTCGCTCCTCCCAGCCCTCCCGCCCTCTCAGCCGACCCTTTGCCTTCAAACCATCGCCGCCGTGGCTGCGGAATCGGTGGCGCACCAGGCGGCGCTGCTGGCACCAACCGCATGCCACCGACAACTCCCTCCCCCGTCCCCACCCCTCCCCTTTTGCAGTGCAGATGCAAGTCCCCCCGTGTAGCTCCTTAATCCTGGAATTGGCAGCCTGGAACCGGCAGCTGCGAGCCCCCCCCCCCCAACATACAACAGTGCTTTTCAGCACTAGCATACCTGGAAAATGGCGGCATGGGGGTTTTGTTGCGGGTAGCGTGCACTTGCCTGCGCTGTTGCCTTGATTTGTGGGTGACTGGTGTTGCATTTGGCACATGCACTTGCGTTACAATTGACTGGCACACTCCTCCGTGGGTGCTTTGCCGACACTGCTCCCTGAGGCTGGCCTTGGAGCCGTACACCACCTGTGCCGGGCAGTGGCAGCTGGCCTGCCGCCGCTGCGCGGCGTGCTGCAGGTACAGCGCCACGCCGCCAGCCGGGCTACCTGGTCGGCAGGCATGCGCCGTACCCATCGTGGGCGGCAACAACGACAGGTACAGCTTGCTGCTGCCGGTGCCGCCATGCTGGGGAGCCGGCTCAGCTGCCAGGGTTGCTCGGCTGCATGGCAGGTGAGGGGGACGGGTTCGTTTGGTGTGGGAAAAGGGACAGAGGGAAGGAGGGAATGAAGGGGAGGGGGGAAGGATGGGAGCGAATTGCAGCACTGGACTGCATGGTGGATCTTTAAGCAACACTGCGAGAGCCAGCCTGCCTGCTGCTGGCCGAAGCTCGACATGGCTGGCCGTCTGTGGGCTGCCAGCACCACTACCCACCCGCCTGCCCACCCGCCTGCCGCCCGCCGGGACACACCCATTTTGTACTGCTCCCGCACCTCAAGAGCCTGCTGCAGGGTATGCAGCGGCTGGCGGGCCGCAGCAGCCAGCCGGCAGGGCCGGCAGGGGCCGGAGCCGGGGCAGCTTGCAATGTCGCTTGGTGCGCCGCCCATCCCGCGTCTGGCCTGCCAGTGGCGGAGGGTCAGCCGGGGAGGGCGGGCAGATGTCAGGGGCACGTGGGGGCTGGGGCAGAGGACTGGATTGGCAGCAGCTTGTTGCCGTGGCAAGGCACGCGCACGCCCCGGCTCTTGCAGATGCACGCACCTTCACTCGCTGGCCTCCTGTGTTCCTGCCCCCCGCTTCCTCTTCCACGGCCCCTTCCATCAACCCCCCAATGTTTGTTGCTTCTCAACTTCCTGACTTTCATGGCCAAGCGAAGTCGGGGTCGACACTGTCTCGTAGGCTTGACTGTGCGTGTGGCGTCGTTGATGACGATGTTGTGCAGGTCAGCCGAACATCAGGGGAAGTGGCGCACCCTGTTGTGTCTAACGTGTGGGCGCTGTGATCCGAACACCAAATGTTTTGGCGTGCGACTGGGAGCAGATGGGAGCAGTGCCACCCAGGCTCATCTGCACCGGCACCACCTGGCACCAGCTCAGCCGGCGCCAGCTGCACCTGCAGAGAGCTGAGCTGCCGCAAAGCACTAACATAAGCTTGAATGTAGCTCACACAGTACGGAAAGGGCCTGCAAAGTGCTGCTCGAAGTGATAGCCCCGAAGCGCCGTGGCTCGGTGAGCACAGTAGTGCCGCCGCCTGCACAGCGGCACCTGCCATTTGCCTTACGCCACCTCGGGGCAACACTCGCCGCGCGCCGCATGTCCCGCTGGCCCCGCCGCTGTTGCCGCCGCCGCCGCCGCCGGCGGCAGACGACGCCCGGATTTGCACCAACCTTGCTATGCAATCAATGCAGGCCCGACTTTCGGCTCCCCGGTGCATCTGATCTGGGTAGCAGGCAGAGCAGCATGGTGGACCTCCTGATCACCTCCTATCTAAAAGAGATATGCGAGCTTGGCAGCCGCGATGTCCCGGGGGCGACCGCCCTCGTCCAGCGGGCAATAATGTTCCCAGGCCAGGTGTCAGAGGCGCTACAGCGCCCGACAGCAAGCGGTGGCTCAAGTGCGGTGTCAGCGTGAGCACGCCCAATGCAACACATGCAGCCGCTGCTTTGCAAAGCATGACAGCCGCTGCCGCTGGATCAGCGCTGCCGCTGAATCGCTGCTGCTGCTGAAGCAACGCTGCTGCCGAAAGATGCTTGCTGCATACGATTGCTTTGGGAAGCACACCCCGTGTCTGTCTTGCCCCGTATCTCGCTCCACATGCTGCCGACTGCACTGCAGGCCTCTCTGACCCACCCTCGCCCTTCCGCCGCCCCATTGCCCTTGCAGGGCCGTGCGGCACGCCTGCCTGCAGCTTGCAGCTGCTTCCCGCCGCTTCGGCGCCGCCCTGCGCCGCCCCGACGACGCGGGACGAGCCGTGGTCGCAGCCCAGCTGGTTGCAGCCTGCACGCTGGCAGACGTTTGCGTCTGCCTCGCCAGCGGCACCTCCATGCCCCCCCCAGATGCCGACACACTCCGGGCACTGTACGGCTGCGTGCAGCTGCTGCTGGGGCCTGGGCGCACTGTGCTCGAGAGCTACCACTCGTTCAGGCGCGCAGAGCCAGCGCCCGGACACGAGCTGGCAGATTTGATGTTGGACCAGCAGGTGAGCAACAGCACTTTGTTTGTATGTGTGCAGGCAGGGGGAGCACAGCGTGGCCAGCGTGTGGGGGCCGGGCGGCAGGTGCCCGAGCTGGTGTGCTGTGCAGCAGGGCAGCAGGGAGGCTGCAGCACGATTCCCAAGCTGCACACGTCGGTGCACCCCGCTGCCGTCAGCTGGCTTTACTCTATCCGGCACCAGGGGGCAGCCCCCCCATCCCCATTGCTGCCATTTTGTGTGCCCGCCCGCCTCCCTTCCCCCCACTGCCTGCAGACCTCCCTGATGTGTTCCCTGCTCCAGTTGGCGGGCTTGCCGGCGGGAGTTGTGGAGGCATTTGCGCGCCAGCTGGCACCGCCAGAGCTACTGCTGCCCTGGCTCACGGCGGCTGCCCGTGCGGCGGCGACGGTGCATGGGAGCTCGCTGGGCGCAGGTAAGGTGGCCCCCGCTGTGCTTCCTGCCGTCCGCAGCTGCTCTTTCCGCTGGCCTGCCCGCTCGCTGGCCGGGCGGCCTGCGCCTGTGGCTACAATGCGGGGGTGGTGACCGGCAGCTTGCTCACGCTGCGCCAGCCACAACTGCACCCAGCTGTGCCGCCCAGCTCAGCTCAGCCCGTTGGCCCCGCCTGCTTTCTAAACTCGCCGCACTCCTACCTACCTGCCAGAAGCGCTGAGCCCCGCCCAGTTGTTTGCTGCTGCAGGTGGATCCTCTCAGCTGCTGCAGCACATGTCAGGCGTCCTGTCAGTCCTGGTGACCCTGCCACCCTTCCGGGACCACGGCGAGGCGCTGGGAGCAGACGCCGCCCTGCAGCACAGCCTGGTGCAGCTGCTGGCCCCCGCCTTGCGGGCCGCGGCAGTTGCCGCCCAGCTTCCGCCGGAGCGCATGCCCGACAGCTTCAGCTGGGGCGCGGTGCAAAGCGTGTCACAGGTGCTCGTTTCCCAGTACCTCTCGGTTGGGCTGCTGCAGCAGCTGCAACCCGCGGCAGGCGGCGGCCTCACCGCCAGCGCTTGGCGGCTGCTGCACAGCGCGGCGCAGCTGGTGGCGTGCGCCCCTCACGACCCTCTGGCGGGCGAGGGGCAGCCGCAGCACGCCACGCTGTGGTACTCCCTGCTGCGCATGCTGGGCATGGTGTGTGACGTGGCGGGCGGCGCGGCTCTTGGCGGGCAGCTGCAGGCGCAGGGGCAGCAGCGGCAGCAGGCGGCAGCAGCGCTGCAGCAGGCGGTGCTGCGCATGCCGCGAGCGCTGCAGGTGATGCGGGAGGAAGTGGCACGGCTGGCGGCTCGGGGCGACCACATCGCGGGCAGCGCGGCGTGCTCGGCCGCGCATATGTGCAGATACTGGCACACGGTTTCAGCGACGCTGGTGCCGCTGGTGCCTGGGGCAGCTGGGCATCGGGATGCAGAGACGCCAACTTCAATGGAGGCCGCTCTCGCCAGCTTGCGCAGCGGCGCGGACGCCGGTGAGGCGGCAGCGGCAGCGGCGGCAGCGGCGGCAGCAGACAGCGCAACCCTGGCAGCCCTGCCCGCCTGGTGCGCAGCAGCCGGCGCCATGCTGCGCGCGCTGCCGCAGGTGGCGGCTGTCCTGGCGGCAATGCGGCAGGTGGCGCCAGGGGAGGTGCGCGCCGCACGCATGCTCGCGCCTGCCGACCTGGCATACGCTCTCCTGACAGCGGCTGCCAGGATTTCCACAGCCTGCCGCGCGTGTGCCACCAACCGCTTGACAGCGGACCAAGGCGCAGCCCAGGCAGCCACGGAGGCGGCGTGGCAGCTGCACACGGCCTGCTGCCGCGCGGTGCACTGGAGGGAGCTGGAGGCAGGCGGCGGCGGCGGGCTGCCCGGTCTCTGGGACGAGCCGCCTCGAGCGCGGCGGCTGCTGCTGACCACGCTGCTCGACAGTTACAACACGGCCGTCTCTGTCGATGCCTGCCTGGCAGCGGCCCGTGCCATGCAAGACTCAACCGGACAGCTGGCTGAGCAGCTGGGCGCCGGGGTCGGCTCGCAGGGCAGTCCCCTGATTGGGTGAGCTCTTTTGGCGGGGCAGACGGGAGCGGCAGGGGAGGCAGAGTGAGGAAGCGGCAGGGGGGCCGGGCGGGCGCTTGCTTGCGGAAGCGGTGGGGGAGGCGGGCGGGCGCTGCAGGGGCCGGCAGCGTGCCTTTTGGGTGCACTGGTGCTGCTTTGCTGTGCATGGGGGAACTGCCTGGGTCCTGCATGCGCACGGGCAGGGCAGCGGCAGCAGCTGCTGCACCCCTGGCACACAGCGCCAGCCAGCGCCGGCCAGGGCGTACATGCATCGCCCCTCCGCCTCACCCTCACCCTTGCTTCCTTGGCTGCAGGCAGCTGCGGGCCATGAGCGCGGGGCACATGGAGGCCCTCACCTCTTTATTAGCCCCAGGGGGTGCAGGCTCGCAGCCTGCGGGGCTGGCGGCCTTTGTCGCCACGCTCGACCCGGAGCACCGCCTGGAAGCTGTCAAGAGCCTGCTGCTGGCCACCCGGCTGTGCAACCCGGCGTGCTGCACGCTGTGGTCACCGCTGCGGCGGCAGTGCCTGGATGCGCTGTGGCAGCAGGTGCAGGCAGACGAGGGCTGGGCTGCGCCGGACGAGGTGCGGCTGTGCCTAGGGAGGGGTGCGCTGCTTTGGCGAGGGTTAGTCAGCAGCATTTCATGCTCCACGAGAGGAGGGGCTGCTGGGCCGCTTGTCTGGGGTCCCGCCTCACCCTGGTGGCGACCATTGGGGGTGCAGGGGGCGCTTGCGGGGGGCGGCCTCCTCGCCATGCAGAGACGGTGGCGCATGGTGCCTCCGTCTGGCATGCCGGCACCGCTGTGCATGCATGCAGTACGGCAGGGGCTGTGCTGCATGCAGCAGCCATCCAAGTGACAGCTGTGCCCTGCTCACCCTGCCGGCATGCCACCCGACAGTCCCGCCTTCCTGCCGCCTCCCACACTTTGCGTTGCAGCTCATGCGCACGCCTGCCGTGCTGCTGGGCATCGCCACGCCAGCGCCCTCACCAGTGGCGTGGCTGGCATCTAAAGGAGCGCTGGGCTCGGCGGCCGCTGACCTGGCAGCCTTTGCCGCAGCCGTGCCGCCCAACAGCGAAATGGTGAGCCCCTGCTGTATACTGCTGTGTTTGCTGGCGTGGCGTGTTCCCTCGCCGCCTGCGCCCGCGCCTGTCTGTGCCTCAGCCTTCAGCCGGCGCTGCATGCGGCGTTGGCAGGCAGAAGGGGGTCCCTTGGGTGGCCTAACTCTGCGCACTGCTGACGCCGTGCTTCCATACCCACCTCTCCTGCCTGCGCAGGTGCTCTATTCCGGCCTGCGCACAGTTGTCGACGCTTTGGGTGCGCTCAGCAGCGGGGCGGCCGGCATGTCGGTGCCGCCAGGCTCGGCACTTGCACAGCAGGCAGCCGCCCTGGCCGCCGCCGTTGCCCATGTGCGGGCAGCGGGTGTGTTGCAGGGCACCTGCGCCCACTATTCGGCGTTGATTGAGCGCCTGCGTTGCGAGGCCCTGCCACCAGCTGCGGCGGTGGCGGCAGCACTGCTGGAGTGGCAGCCCACGGCAGAGGAGATGGCGGCAGGGCGGCTGGCAGCGGCGCAGGCGGCCGCCGGTCGCAGCTGCGCCTACCCACGCTGCGCGTGCCTGCGGGTGGTGGAGGACGGCGGGCCGGCAGCGGGGCAGGGCAGTGGCACGCAGCGCTGCGGCGGCTGCCGTGCAGTGCGGTACTGCGGCACCGCCTGCTCCCACGCTGACTGGCGCGCGGGGCACAAGCGGGTGTGTGCAGCGCTGGCGGCGGCGCAGCAGCAGCAGCTGCAAGAGCACAAGCAGCAGCAGCAGTGAGTGTGCAACGACTGCGCGGCAGTGAGCATGCAGCAACCACAACCACAGCATGCCTGCCATGCGCCTGCTGTAGCGTTTTGAGAATAAGTTTTGTGCCACAAATTTTACGCTTCTGGTTAAAAATTTCAGGAAAACAGCATTCATAGATATCAGGAGAACAGCATTCATAAATATCAGGAGAAGAGCATTCATGTCAGGAATACAGCAGGAAGGCAGAGGCGCCACGTGGCAGACAAGGGTGCAAGTGGACACCATGCACGGGGCTCTAGCAAACAGGCTCCCAAGTTTAATCACGGTTGCGGTAGGGAAGCTTCATGAATGCATTGCATCAACAAGTGATGCTGCACAGGCGCCCATGTTTCAGCGCGCCGCATCGTGGCTTCATGCCAGCCGGCGGTGCCTCCGGCAGCATCTCAAACCGCAGACTCAAAAGCTGAGGCTGGGGCTGGGGCTGGGGCTGGGGGTTGGGCTCGCGCTGGGGCTCGAGTCTGGGCTCGGACTTGCGCCGGGGCTCAGCCTCCGGCTCGGCAGTTTATTGATCATATCAATGATGGCTTCAAAGTGGACACGCACATCCGACTGCAACGACAGGATTCAAGATTCAGGACAGCATGTTGGGTTTTGGCGGGGTAGGCGGGAGGCAGGCAATTGGAGGTGCAGGCGGAAGGGGGGGCTTGGGGTTGTGCACCACCTCCGGGGCACCAAACCGCCAGTCAGGCTGCTGCACAGAGGCAGGCTGGTGGCGCCCTCGGCAGCTTCCACTTGCGCTGGCAGCTGCCCGGGGACGACCGCTGGTGCGCTACAGCCCTGGTGGGCGAGGCATGCAGGGGGCTGGCTGCGTGCTGCCCACCACAGGCGGGAGGTTTCTGCTGACAAGCGCATGTTGGCACTCACGTAATGGCCGTACTCCAGAAGGCCTGCAGCCGCCCACTGCCCGCAGGGCGGCCCGTAACTGGTGACTCCAATCACGCCCCACGTGCCACTTTCACGGTTCAGGCGCAGGAGAGGGCCGCCTGCAACAGGGTGTGCAGCACAACTTAGTTGATTTGCTCCTTTTGCTGGGCACCCGAAAAAGAGCAGCACTGGGCACTGGGTTGCTTCCCGTTGAAAGCACTGCTGTCAGGAAGCAGCGGCGTGAGAGCCGAGCGGAACATCCCACGGGCTGGGCACATACTGTTCACGCGTGCCACTGCATCTTGGATGGGCACACAAGGAGCAGCGCAAGCCGCGGCGTGGCTTGGCATAGCACAGCACGACGTGATGCAAGGCACGGCGCGGCACGGCATGGCACACCACACATGCCCACAGCATGGCGCGGCACATTCCCCGCCGCGCACCAGAATCTCCCTGGCAAGTATTGGCATCACCGCCAGCGCAGATGGTGTCATTAAACTTTGTGGGGCACCGGTCTCCCAAATAGTTGACCGTTGCATAACTGCGGCGGGCAAGTGTGGGGAGGGCAAAATGTGGGGGTGCAACATCTCAGCACAGCCCACCGATCAAGCGGGCAGACCAGGAAAGTATGCAGCAATGGGACTGTGACAGGAAACGCGTGCGCCGACAGGTGGTGGGCCCGGGCTCAGCGCGTGCCAAGGCAGAATGGCAGGGATGCAAACAGGCGGCCAAGCCTCGCACTCACTGCATCGTGTTGGTCGTGGTAACGCCGTCCCAGTCACCCAACACAGTCTGGTCCGTGTCGCCATACCCAGCAATCTGCAGGACAGCGGACACCGGAGTACCATGTGTCTGTGCAAAGCAGGCCCGAACTGGCGGCGGTAAGCAGGCATGGCAGCGGAAGGTAAGCGCAAGTAGCAGCAGCGACAAGCGGCATCAGTCAGCGGGGTGAACGCAGCAAGCGCGGGTGCCAGCGGCATGATGCAGGCCCAGGCAGCCACAAGCAGCCGCACAGATGTGCTTTGCCAAGCGTGCCACAGCGTGGCCTCAAAGGCACCACCACCAGCGCAGGTGCACCGCCCCCAGGGGCACATAGGCTGCCGCAGGCAGCCATGCCCAACACACGTGCCAAAAAAAGGTCACATAGGCTGACGCAGGCAGCCACGCCCAGGCACACGTGCCAAAAAAGGGGCAGCACTCTCACCCACAGCTGCTCCCCATCGGTGAGCTCGTATTCTGTGGACACAATTCCATCAGCGGGGGTGGTGGTGGCATCCTCTGACAGCTCCACCACTGCCACGTCATAGGGCGCCACCGTGAGGTTGCGTTCCATGGTGGATTCCCGGGATTCAAATACGTAGCCTGCAGCATGGCAGCCAAGGGGCGGGCGAGGTGGGGGGTGGGAGTGCAGGTGGCGCTTGCCCGGTTCATGGTCCATGCGACAGGCATGCATGTGCGCTGCGCTGCCTGGGCTGCCTCATGCGGCTGCCTCAGCCCAGCTCTTTGGCGTAGCATGGACTATGGTCCGCCCATGCAGGGCGGGGCGGTGAAGGGCATTTGGCAGCCCTGGAGCAATCTACACCCTCCGTATGTTTGGCAACCAAGAAGCTGACATGAAGTTCAGGGGATGCCCTGGGCATCCAACTTGGACTTACTGGGGTGGACATGGATGTAGGACAGCGGGATGAGGCGGTCCCACTCCCCCTCGATGCGCACAGACACGTTGTTGGCATAGTCAACGTGGTCGGAGAACGTCCCATTCTCAAAGAAGCAGTGCGCAGCTGCAGGCAGGCGTGAGAGGATGCATGCGGATGAGGGGCTAGCGGGCGTGCGTAGGGTGAGCCGATATGCATCGACACCGTGAACCCTAAATCAACAAATATCTTGCCGCCAACCCAGCAGGTGCCGGTGTGAGGCACCCGCCCCCACTGCCGCCATCCTGTGCATCAGGGCTGCATGTCCGAACACAGAGCGGCAGAGCGGCAGCTATCCCCCGCTTGACCATGGGCAGCTGGCAGCCCAGTAGGTGCATCACCACCGCAGCCCCCGGGCGCACCTGTGAGCACGACGTTACTGGTGACGAGGGTGCCGGTGCAGAAGGGGGTCATATTATATTAGTGAGCTCCGCCTCCACAGTGGCCGGCGTGCGGTAGAAGGCGACGATGAAGTTGAGCACATCCGAGGCGCCACTGTCTGCTGCGGTGCCATTGAAGACGCGGGTGCTGACGCCAGCACGCAGCTTGCGGCCTGCACAGGGGGGCAGATGAGGCGCAGATAAGGCAGCGCAGAAGCGGCGGCAAGCGCGGCGGCGGCACCGCCTAGCCAGCGGCGGGACGGGTCGTGCTGCTTTGCAGGGCGCTGCCACGGTGGCCTGCGCGAGCGGCCAGCACTCACCCGCAGCCAAAGAGGCTGTGCAGAGAAGCAGCAGCGCCAGCAAGGCGCTGGTGCGGGAAGTGGGAGACATGCCCGGAGCGGAGCCTGCCTGCTAAAGTTACTCGAACGAATGACCAAAGAAGGAAGAAATCAGTGTGGGACGGGTGGACGGGCGGGTTTTATGCCGCTGCCTCACGCCATGCGGCACGCCGCTTCCTTGCACCTTCGGGTCACTGAGTGGAGCCTGACTGGGGGCTGACTTCAGATTGCTTCGGAGCTGGATGGCTGACGCAGAGGGGCAACTTTATTGGGAACGCAAGTCGGTCAAGCAGGTTGTGACCCATCTATACGGCAGCTGCAGGCCAGCGGGACAGCCGCCGGGAGGAGGCGCCGCTCCCTCCGACCCTCCCTGTTGCTGAGGAGGGACGCTGTCGCCACGCCTGCGAGGTGCGCCTTCACCCCTGTGCCACATGTAATCCTGCACGTCTACATGATCTCAAGAGCTGTGACAGCGTGTGGGTGTTCACGGTAGGAGTGGAGAAGGGGCATGTGTGTCGGTGCAAGGGGCACTGTCCGGGACGGGGACGGCAGCCCGCCCGGCGTCCAGCCCAACCGGGACTCTGCCCTATTGTTGCATACCGGCCAAGACACCCGTAAGGACCTCGACTAGTTTGATAAATCCATTGGTAATCACAGGTTGGCCTCACTCGCGATCGCTCCATTGCTGGTACGACGAGTGCTGGCAGTGTGCCCGCCGCCCGCTGGCGCCCGCACTGCCCCCTGCTGCATGCCTGTGGGGTTCTTCTGCATGTGGCACTTCCCACCAGCTCACCAGTGCCTGTGTCAGCTTCCTGTGGCTGTGTGCAAGGGATGGGATGAGGCGGTGAAGCTTTCCTGTCACCAATGCGAACCGGGCGCGCCGCAGGCCGTATGAGCAATCGTTTACAATGCGCCAGTTGGTGGCCTGGCCATTTTGAACAGTCACGGTTGCTGAAAACCACAATTGCAGTGCCAATATTGTGTCATGAATTTCAGACAGTGATCAGGAGCAGGAGGCACAACCCGCCGGCGCATGAGGGCTCTGGCGGAGCACCACACGTGTGGTGCTGTCCCACATTGGCGTGCTGGGCTGCGTGCGCGCCCATGTCAGGCACGCACACAAGCGGCTGGCATGCAAGGGCCACAAACAGGGCACAGTGCACTTGAAACGTAGTCGAGGCAATGCTAAGGAGATGGGGAAAGAATCGTGTCGAGCGCAGTCAGTTGGCGGCGCCGCTGCTGCCGGAGCACGCCAGGCATGCTGCACCCGCCAGCGCAGGTGCGGCTTCGAGTTGCTGTACGATTGATCTGTGTGCTACAGCTTGGCCTTCCGACTTAGAGCGAGTTGACCATCTCGACGATGTGGTCACTGTAGAAGCGCACATCAGTCTGCAGGCAAAGCGGCACACATTGGAGGGGGGAGGCGGGGGGGCGACACGAAGGTTGTCAGTTAGCGATCAAATGACACGCTTGGTCGCCGACAGATTGCCTCCAGGGTGTTGTCGCTGGTTGCAGCTGCATGGGTGCCTCCTCCACCACCAGGCGTGGCACTCCCCTACCCGGGCATGGCACTCACAAAGGCCCCATTTCCCCCCGCCCAACCCCAGGCATGCCACCCCCCCGCCTGCACCAGGCATGCCACCTCCCGCTTAGACCAGGCATGCCAGTGGCACTTACAAAGTACGAGTACTCCTCAGCGCCCACAGCCGCATGTGCCCCGCAGGGAGGGGTATGGCTGGAGATGCCCACCAGCATGAGCAGGTCGGGGTTGGAGGGGTCCTGGATGAGCAGGGGGCCGCCTGCAGGCAAGGAAGGGCAGGCGAGTGCTCCATCAATACCATGGGATGAACGGCGGCAGCATGCACTTGCCTGACCAGCAGCACCCGTGCCGGCTGGTGAGGGCACGGCGCAACGGTTGCATGCGCATGAGGCAGCTGCTCAGGCAGCCCAGCGTGACCAGCGCCGGGCACGGAGCAACCGTGCACGGTTGCGGCAGCTGCCCTGCCCACGCACCAGAGTCGCCCTGGCAAATGGAGGAGGTGCCGCCAGCGCACAGCGTGCCCTCAAACCGTTGGCCTCCGGGGCAGTCGCTGGACAGATAGTTCTTCACAGGGGCATACCTGCAACGCATTCCAGGGCAAGCGGCACGGCTGCATGCTGAGCCCCACGGCAGGGCGGGCGGGCATTTGGGCTGGGCGGCAGCCAGGCTGGGCTGCGTTGGGTCGGGCGACATGCAAAGTGGCGGGACAGAACACATCACAGGCAAAGCTTTGATTGCATTTAAGCTGGCTCCAAAGGCAGCCTCAGGTCAGCTTTGGCATAGCACACGCATGCACAACGTACCGCAGGGTGTTGGTAGTGGTGGTGGTCATGTTGTCTGTCTGGTCGACATCGCCGTATCCAGCAACCTGCATGGTGCAAGCCAGGGAGTGGCAGCAGTGACAGCACGGTCGAGGGGTGCCTGGGCCTGCTGGTAAGCCGCCGCCCAGATGCCAGCATCGCAGGCAGGCCAGCGCCAGACAGCATGGCGGCAGCGCCGGCATATCCACAGGCTGCCGTTGTGCCTGCCTGTCGGTGGGGAACCGTCCAGCCTGGAACAGGCTGGGCTAGGCAGCATATGCATGCATGCATGCATGCACTGGGTGGGCCTGCAGGCACTTACCAGCATCTGGTGGTCGGCGGTCAGCGGGACGCCATTGTCCAGCACGGCCACGGGGGTGATTGCTGATTCCACCGACAGCCTGGCCACTGCCACGTCAAAGGGCACAATGCCCCGGGCGCTGGGATCCTCGGAGGCCTCGTGCACGTAGCCTGCAGGCCACCAGTGAGGTTGTGGGGGTGAGGGTGAACAGCAGCCAGGCTGGCGGTGCGCCGGGGCGTGTGGTATGGCATGCGGGTGGCGGCTGGCATCCTGTGGCAAGGTCACCGATGATCACCCGACTGATGTGTTTAGGCACGCGGCACACACACAGTGCGGTGCAGGGCGTGGGTGTGGCCTGCTGTGCTGCGCTGCGCTGAGCCGTGCTGCGCTATGGTGCGCTCGGCTCACCGGGGTGGACTTGGATGAAAGACAGAGGGATGATGCGGTCCTTCTCCCCCTCGATGACCACGGAGTATGAGCTGGCAGAGCTAACAGTGAACTGCCCAGCCGTGTCCACAAAGCAGTGAGCGGCTGCAGGCAAGGACGCCACAGGGCAGCGGGGCAGCGGGTGAGGCGCGCGCGCGTGCAGCGCCCGGCAGCACCTGCACACCGCGGGCAAGCTTGAGTTGCTGCCCCAAGCAAGGTAAACTGCGCGACCAACGCGCAGAGCCGTTGCGGCACCGCGCTGCAAGTGCAGGCCGGGGCTTGACCCGCCCACCGGGCATGCTGGCGATCGACGTGCGGCGCACGCACCTGACAGCACGACATTGCCGGTGATGAGGCTGCCGGTGCAGATGGGGGTCATTGCGTCTGCCTCCTCCTGAGTGGTTGGGGTGCGGTACAGGGCTACGAGGAAGCCCAGCGTTGCAGACTGATCGGGTGTGACCTCGGTGCCGTTGAAGATGCGGGGGCTGGCGCCAGCACGCAGCCTGCGGCCTGCAGCAGGCGGGCGGGGGACATGGCAGGGGGCGGCGTAAGTGATCGTGCTGAGGATGCAAGTCTCGCCCTCAGCCACACCATTTGGGGGTCGTGCTCTTTGCGGAGCCCCTCGGTGGCGCAACGCCCAGTCGGTCAGGGGCGGGGTGTTGGCGGCAGCGGCGGCAGGTGGCGGCAGGCGGCGGCAGGCGGCGGCAAGTCCAGGCCTGCCTTGTGCACATCTCTGGCAACGTCGCTGATCAGCAATCGCTCACCCTCAGCGAAGCAAGTGAAGTGAGCGGTGCACAAGAGCAGCAGCGCCACAAGGGCACCGCTGCGGAACGGGCGGTCGCGAGCCATGGCTGGGCAGGGGTAGTTGACGAGTATGAAAAATCGATCAAGGAACTTCAAAACAAACTGATAATGGATGGCATGGCGGGGTTGCCCGGTCGCTTTATGCGCCGACAGACGCGGCTGGGTCTGTGCAGGTTCAGTGCACCTTCCGCACCTGCAACTGCCTGGCGGGTTCCGCCATGCGCCAGCTGCTGTTAAACGCACCAGATATGGGAGCTGTGATGCAACGCCACAGCCATCGGTGCGGAAGTGAATATGTAGATGCACCAGAGTGGCCGCTGCAGGGGGCGGGGACTTGCCGTGTGAGGGCGGCGGCAAGGCACCAGCCGCAACTGCACTGAATGCGCTTCCCGCCGTGCTGGAAGGCGCTCGCCAGCCGGGTCTCTATGTTGTCTAAGTGGGCGGGCCTCCCAGGCCGTGGACTCTGGACCAGGCAAGCTGCCTTGGTGCCCTCACCCGACCGCTTGCCGCCCTGCTTGTGCAGTCTGGGCGGTCTGCAGGCACGGGCAGGCTGCCTAAGAGAGCGGGGCAACAGGGTGAGATGCGCAAAACCGGTCATATTCCATTCATAACTGCCGGCATGATCAGTTTGTGCACCTTGAGGTGCTGCAGATGGGCGCCCCTGCTGTGCTGTGCTGCGCCCGGCAAGACTGGAGCAGCTCGGCTGCGGCACGGGTGTAGGCATGCGATGCCCCGCCAATGGTCCACCGATCCAGACTGACCTCCCCCTTGAAGCGCACGAGTGTGATGTGCGTGTAGCGCCGAGCCATTCCTCAGGTGCGCGCGGACGGCGAGTGCAGCACCGGCGGACGGTGCCGGAGCAATTGCACAGCAGCAATTGCCAGCCGCCGGCAGGGGCGGCAAGTGCCAATCTTGAAGCGCCTCCGCCACCGCCGCCGCCACTGCCACCGCCCCCGGCCGCCTACCCCGCTCATGGTCCTCCCTTTCCCGCTCCGTGCACGCCATCCACCCTCTCGTTTTGCAGCTGTACGGCTCTCTCTCAGTGTGCCCAGTACGTGCCCGTGTGCGCACACTATGGAGGCGCTCATCAACTCTCTCCTCTCCGACATCTGCCAGCTGGGCAGCCGGGACACCCGGGGGGCGGCAGCCCTCACACTGCGTGCAGCCCGCTTCTCATCTGAGCTCAGCGACATGGTCGAGCGCATGAACGAAGCAGATGCAGGGCGTGCGCTGGCGAGGTGTGGGGGGGGGTGAGCCGTTTTGGTGATGTCACTAGCAAGGCACCGCAGCTGGCTGCTCGCACCTGCCAGTGCTGCCCGCACATTTTGCACCAGGCCTCCTGTTTGTGAGCATTCGTGTGCCTCCCATTTGTGGGCACTTGTGTGCTCCCCACGCATGACAGCACTGCCGCACACCCCCACTTGCCTGCCACTCGTCCGGAAGCCACCTCCCGCCCCCTCAACCCACAACACAGGCGGCGCCTCCACCCACCCTGCCTTCTAACGCCCCCCTCTGCCGTCACGTCCCGCCTGCCGACCCTGCAGGGCCGTGGGCCCCGCCTGCCAGCGCCTGGTGACCGCCTGCTGCACCCAGTTTGGGCTGCAGGTGCTGAGCACCTCCGACGCTGCTGCCAAGGTGGCGGGCGCCCAGCTGTTCGCCGCTGTAGTGCTGGCAAACTCGTGCTGCGTGCTGTATCGCGCCAGCTGTCCCGCCCCGAGCGCCGCCACCCTCAAGGCGCTGTACTGCTGCGTGGAGCTGCTGCTGGAGCCGGGGCGCGAGGTGCTGGAGAGCTACAACGCGCCCAGGCACTCGGTGCCCGGTGCAGGCGCCGAATTTGCGGAGCTCGCGCTGGGTAGCCAGGTGTGTTTCCATCTGCTCCGCTCCGCTCTGCCTGGCTGAGGCCTGGGAGCAGGGCTGCGACTGGGTTCAGGACCTGGGTTCAGACCTGTGCGCAGTCACCCTTGCACCGCAACCAGTGCATGAACCATGCACATGTGCCATCGCGCCCCCGCTGTCGGCTTGGTCTGCCCCCTCCCGTGCCTGACAGCTGGCGTCGCCTCTGGCTCCCGTTCCTGCTGGCTCCCTTGTCTCGCACCCTCGGGCCCCTCAACTCCTTCCTCTCCGTCTTCCGCCTCCTCCCCTTTTGCCCTTCCCCCCAGGTCGACCTCATGCTCACGCTCCTCCAGTCAACGGCGATTGAGATGGGCGATGTGGACCAGTTTCTGCAAGAGCTCGCGCCGGCCGAGCCGCTCATGGCGTGGCTCGGCGCTGCGGCCAAGGCAGCGCTGGCGCTGCACGGCGCCTCGCTGGGCAGGGGTGAGGCGCGGCGCTGCTGCTGCCGCTGCTGCCGCTGCTGCCGCTGCTGCTGCTGCAGTGTTGCTGGCGCTGCTGCTGGCGCTGCTGCTGGCGCTGCTGCTGCTGCTGCTGCTGCTGCTGCTGCTGCTGCTGCTGCTCCATTATTGATGCTGCTGCATCAGTATGCTGCATCAGTGCTGCTGCTACTTACCAGGACCCTGGCCAATCACAGCCACCCTGCCTGCCAGCACGCACGCATGCGCGCGTGTGCCAGACAGGCGAGCGTCAAATCACAGCCCCTCTCTCTCTCACCGTGCCGCCGGTGCTGACATCATCACTGCACCCGTGCAGGCCACTCTGCCAAGCTGCTGCACAACATGACACACATCCTGGCGATTGTGTGCACCCTGCCGCCCTTCTGGGACCATGCCGAGCATCTGGCCTCAGACCCGGCGCTGCAAGCCAGCCTGGTGCGGCTGCTGGGCCCCGGCCTGCGGGCGGCGGCAGTTGCCGCGCAGCTTCCGCCGGAGCGGCGGCCAGAGGGGTGGGGCTGGGACCAGGTGCAGGCGCAGGCCTCTGTGCTCATGGGGTACTGCCTGGAGGACGGGCTGCATGAGTGCATGCGGCCAGCAGCCGACGGCAGGCTCGGCGCCGGCGCCTGGCAGCTGCTGCAAAGTGCAGCACAGCTGATGGCGGCAGCCCCCCACGACCCGCTCAACAACGACAGCCTCTCGGCCCATACCGCGCTGTGGTTCCCGCTGGGCCGCCTGCTGGGCGCGGTGTGCGGCCAGGTGGACGACGACGCCGTGGCGCGGCAGCCGCAGCAGCACCGGCAGCTGACGACGGCGCTGCAGCGGGCGGTACTCCGCATGCCGCGCTCGCTGCAGCTGATGGCAGAGGAAGCTGCGCGGCAGGCGGCAGAGGAGGAGGCGACAGCTGGCAACGTGGCTGACTCCGCGGCCCGCCTGTGCCAAGACTGGATCTATGTGCTGGCCACTCTTGTGCCTCATGAGGTCCTGATGCTGCCCACCCAGCCCATGGGTCTGATCCTGGCAGAGGTGCCTGCCTGGTGCGCAGCTGCCAGCGCCATGCTGCGTGCGCTGCCGCAGGTGGCGGCGATACACGACGTGGCGCTCCAGCAGCCCGATGGTGAAATAGCCGAGGGGTGGGAGGCGGCGCCTGCTGAGCTGGCAGACTTTCTTCTGGAGGGAGCCAACGGAATTGCCAGCTCCTGCCGTCACGCCGTGAAGACTGGCGTCGCGGCGGGCGCGGCCACGGCTGCGGATGCGGCCACGGTGCAGGCGGCCGCCACGGCGGTGTGGCAGCTGCACACGGCGTGCTGCCGCGCGGCGCACTGGCTGGAGCCGCGGCGGGGCGGGGTGCTGCCGGGGTCGGCGGGCGAGGCGGCAGGCCGCAGGCAGCTTCTGGCAGTACTAGTTGACAGCTACTGCTCGGCTCTGGAGTTGGCTACCTGCCTGGCGGAGCTGCAGCAGGAGAGCAGCGGGCAGGCACGCCAGCACAGCAGTGGGCACAGCTTCGAGAGGGGCCCGCTTGCTGGGTGAGAGGCAGGGCACACAGGGCTGGGTGCCAGCTGCGCCCTCACGCACGCTTGCATGCTGTGTGTGCTGCCCCCTTTGGTGTCGTGTGTGCATCAGCATTGCCATGACGATTGTTGCAGTACCATTTGGAGCCAGCAGGTTCTCTTCTAGCCTTTTCCCTCCCGACTCCCTGAACCTCTCTGCCCCCCGACCTACGTCTCCCCCACCCCTCTTGCTTGCAGGCAGGTGCGGGCCATGAGCGGGGGGCACCTGGAGGCTCTGGCCTCCCTGCTCAACCGCGAAGAGTTCGAGCCTGAGCCAGTAGCTGGCGACACGGCTGCTGCCGTCGCGCAGGACGCCGCCAGGAGCCTGCTGCTGGCTGCCAAGCTGTGCAACCCGGAGTGGGCCGCCCTCACCGCGCCGCTGCAGGCCGGATTGGGCACGCTGTGGTCCCAAATTTTGGACAGGGAAGGGTTGGAGGAGGTGCAGGTAGGCAAGGGGTGTGAGGGAGAGCGGGCAGGCTTGGGCAAACGGGCAGGCCTGGGCGGGCGGGCAGGTCTGGGCAGGCCTGGGTGGCGGGCAGGCGGGCAGGCCGGAGCACTGGATGCCCGTGGCTGGAAGCTCTGGGGGTGGATCAATAGTGTTGTCACACACCGAGAGCACCCCCACTGCCGCCCCCATAGCCCTCTGCCTGCTGTGCTCAATCTCCTTCTTCCTGCTTGCAGGGCCAGCGCTTCGCCATAGCGCTCTTGTGTGAGGCGTCCTCGCCTCTTCTGATGGCCTGGCTGGTTGCCAACGGCGTGCTTGGCACGGCGCTCGACTGCCTGGCCAGAGGGGCGGCTGCGGGGTGTGCTGCCAGCGACACGCTGTCCGAGCAGGCTGATTTGGTGAGCAGGCACAACGGGAGCTCCTGGGGTGGCAGGGGTGGGGCTGGGGTTGGGTGCGCTGGCGGGCAGGAGGGGGCCAATCCCGTGCTCCCCCCAACACTGCTGGCTGGCTGGCTTCTGCCGCGTAGGGGTCTCCTGATGGCCACGTGCTCTGCTTGCTGTGCCTCCCGTTGACCACATGCCCTGCAAGCTTTGCCTCCTCACGACGGCATTCCCTGCCTGCTGTGCCTCCCCACGGCCACGTGCTGTCCCTGCTTTGCAGGCGTACGGCATGGGGATAACCACCATTATGGTGGCCCTGCAAATGCTCAGCATCGGAATTGGCCACCTGCCGAGAGCCCAAGCAAACACGTTGCAGGTGCAGGCGGCGGCTCTGGCCGCTGCCACGACCTCAGTGCAGCACCATGACCCGCAGGGCACCTGCCAGCAGCACGCAACCACAGTTGGTCGTCTGCAGCGTGAAGCGCTGCCCCCAGCGCTGGAGATTGCGGCGGCGCTGCTGGGGCAGGAGCAGAGTGAGGAGCAGGTGGCGGCGGGGCGGCTGGCAGCGGCGCAGGCGGCAGCTGGGCGCAGCTGCGCCTACCTGCGGTGCTCGAATCTGCGGGTGGTTGAGGACAGCGGCCCGGCGGCGGGGCAGGGTGCAGGCGCCAAGCGGTGCAGCGGCTGCCGTATTACGTGGTACTGCGGTGCCGCCTGCTCCCACGCCGACTGGCGCGCGGGGCACAAGCGGGTGTGTGCTGCGCTGGCAGCGGCGCGACAGCAGCAGAAGCAGCAACAGTAGCATAAGTGAGCGAGCACCACCACCGGCGCAGTGGCAGCAGCACTGATCGTCTGGCAGCGGCAGCGGCAGCAGCAGTGCAGCGGCGCCAACGATGACGGCATTGCCTGCAGCAAACGCAGACGGCTGGCTGCTCCAGCTGCTGGTTTGTAGTGTATATAGTTTCAGTCATGTGTTTGCATCCTGTTTGCCTTCAATTTGTAGTCACACCTCAAGCATGCAGTCCACAGAGGCCACAGCCGAGCGCCTGCTGTGCCATGCTGTGCTGCAGCAGATCCCTTCAGCCCTCCGGCGCTTCCCTACGCGCATGTTCGAACTTCCCGCAGTGCCACCCGCGGTAAACTCCTCAAGTGACCCTCGTAGGTTTGCGAGAGCAGCGCAGCGGGACTGCCCTGGTGAGCGCCTGGCGCGGTGTCCAGATGCTGTCATGCCGGTGCAGTGGGCGACAGAGTTATATACCTCGACGTTCGCCTCGGTCGCAGGCAGCACCAGCTGTCTCTGCGCATGTCCCGCCGCCGCCGCCGCTGCTTCGCTTCGCCGCTACACGCCCGCCTGCCACCCCTCCCGCGTCCTCTTCAAGACTTCCAGCCCCCCCGCTCCGCAGATGTCGGAAGGGGGTCAGCGCGTCGGGATGCTGGAAGCAAGCATCCAGTCGCTGCTCTCGGGCATCTGCGAGCCTGGCCCACGGGATGTGCCGGGTGGTGCAGCCCTCATCACCCTGGCACTCGCATTCGCAGATGAGCTGCCCAGTGCACTGGAGAGCCTCGGCTCTGCCTCCGCTGGTGCGCTGACCGCGCTTTCCAGGTGCGCAGCAGGCGTTGCTGTGGCTGCTGGCAGCCTGCCTGCCGACCTGCCTGGTGGCTGTCGCCTGGCGAGGGGCTAGCGCCAAGCATGCTAACGGGCGGGGCGGTGGGAGTCTTGGCGCCAACACGCCAGGTTCCACCATGCGCACTCTTGCCGAGACCGTGCGTGCTGCCAGCACATGTACTGCCATCTGACCAAGCACCAGCGCTGTGCCCGCCCGCCCTCCCTGCAGGGTGCTGGCACCCACATGCCTCCGGCTCAAGTCGGCAGCCGCCAAGTTTGGTCCCAAAATGGTGCACACGTCCACGGGCCCAGCTGCTGTCTGCTGTCATGCTAGCAAACGGCTGCCTCCTCATTGCACGCGCCACGTCCCTGGCTGTCGACCCAATCGACCTAGGTGCAGCCGCATGGCACGCGATGTGCATCTCTGCGTGCCGGCTGCTGGGCGCGGGGCGCGCTGTGCTGGCGACGCTGACCCGGAGCAGGGAGGGCGCGCCAGACCCCGACATCCCAGGGCTGCAGCTGGACAGACAGGTGCGCGTGCCCGCCGGCCTTCCCTCCTGCTCAGGTTGAGCATCACTTGTTCCGCTTGCTGCTGGCTGGCTGGCTGACCCCTGCTGTGGCACCCGCGTCACCACGGTCTGCCCTGGCTGGCACGCCCCTCAGCACGCGCCCACAGGGCGGGCCAGCACGTGCCTTGGAGGCGCGCGCACGCTCTCACGGAACCCAGGGCCCCCTCGCCTTCCTCCCCTGTGCCCCCTTTAGGTTGCGCTGCTGGTCACGCTGTTCCAGCTGGCAAGCGCTCGAGTGGGTGGCGTGGACGCTTTGGTGGCGCGGATGGCGCCGCCCGACCAATTGCTTCCCTGGCTGGCGGCAGCTGCAGAAGCGGCGCGTCGGCTGTACGGAGCTACCCTGGGCCGCGGTGCGCTTCTGCTGCGACTCCTCTACCCGCATTTAGCTGCCTGCCTGCCTGCTTGCCTGCATGCCTGCACATGGTGCCTGCGTGGCGGCCGGACACACGTGCACCTCCCCTGTGCAGCATGCCAGCGCCCTTTGACTCATCCCACCACACTCACACATTGTGTTTGTACCCCCCTGCCTCGCCCCGTCAAACCTCAACGTGAACCGCAGGCGACTCTTCCAAAGTGCTACATGGGCTCGCCTCTGCTGTGCTGGCACTGCTGGTCATGGAGGAGTTCCGGGCCCATGCCGACCAACTAGCGCTCGACCCAGTGCTGCAGCGCAGCCTGGTGCAGCTGTTCACCCCGGGAGTGGCTGCGGCAGCAGTGGCGGCACAGCTGCCGCCTGAGCGGCGGCCCGCCGGCTGGGAATGGGACACGGCCTTCACCCTGTCAGACGTGCTGTCCTCCCCATCGCTGGCAATGGGAGTCGGCGAGCAGCTGGGGCAGCCGGCAGCAGGCGGCGGGCTCAGCACCGGCGCCTGGCGCCTGCTGCAGGGTTCGGCTGAGCTGGTGGCGAGCCTGCCGCTGGACCACGACACACCCGAGGAGCAACCAACCCTTGGCGATGCCCCTGTTTGGCATTGCTTTGTGCGCCTGCTGGGCACGCTGTGCGCCCTGGTGGACGATGCGGCCCTGGCGCGGCAGGCGCACCAGGCGCACCAGGCCAAGGCGCTGCTGCAGCAGGCGGCGCTGCGCATGCCGCGCTCGCTGCAGCTGGTTGCAGGGGAAGCGGCACAGCTGGCAGCTGGGGGGGCACCAATGGCTGGCAGCGCCGCCAACTCTGCTGCGCACTTGTGCCAAGACTGGTGCAGCATTCTGAAGACGCTGCAGCCGCTGCTGCCCGGGGCGCAAGCCGCAGCAACCGCGGCACTGGCAACAGCCGCAGCACCCAGCGGCCCCAGCCTGGCCGCCGTGCCCGCCTGGTGCGCAGCTGCCGGCGCCATGCTGCGTGCGCTGCCGCAGGTGGCGGCGATACACACGCAGGTGCAGCGGGCGCCGGCGAGCGCGATCCAGGTGGATTGGGAGGAGGCACCGGATGAGCTGGCAGACCTTCTTTTAGAAGCAGCCAGCGGCATTGCAGCTGCCTGCCGCCAGAGCACGGCTGACAGCGCAGCAGACGCGGGCACGGCGCAGGCGGCAGCCACGGCGGTGTGGCAGCTGCATACGGCGTGCTGCCGCGCGGTGCACTGGCGGGAGCGGGAGGTGCAGCGGGGGTGCGACCTGCCGGGGCTGGTGGGCGCGGCAGAGGGCTGCACGCCGCTGCTGTTGGCGCTGGACGGGAGCTTCAACACGGCAGTGCACTCGTACGCCTGTTTTGGGGAGCATGCGGGCGCGGAGGTGGACCGGACCAAGCTTGCGCATGGGTGACTGCAGCAGCCAAGGGGGACTGGTGTGGGCGGGCCTGCTGTGCTTAGCACCTCACCAGTTGTGTGCCTTGAATGCCGCGTGAATCAACCAGGGCACGACACCGTGCTGCACCATCTGGGGGCCATGCACTCTGATTTCTCTAGTCCGGCATTGCCCCCCGCCCTGGGTGACAGCCTGTCGCCTCCCCGCCCCCCTGTCTCCGCCCCCGCTGTGACCTGCAGGCAGCTGGGGCCCCTGAGCGCAGGGCATGTGGAGGCGTTGTGCTGCCTGCTTGACCCGGGGACAGAGGGCCCGGACCCCGATGCACTGGGAGCCAAACTTGACACGGAGGGCGTCCAGGATACCGCCATATCCCTGGTCCTGGCTGCCGGCTGGTGTATCCCAGTAACAGGCGTCCTCGCCCCGCTGGTGCAGCACTGCCTGGGAGCGCTGTGGCGGCAGGGAGGCTCTGCGGAAGGGGAGGTGAGGCAGCAGGCCGGTGGCTGTGATATCCCAGCGCTCTGCAATGGGGTGGCCTGCAGGGTGGCTGGCACGGTTGAATGGGAGGTGAGGAGGGGTGACAGCTGGGGCACTGGCAGCTCTGCACTGGGGCAGCAGGCATTCAGCCGGTCAGGCACTCGGCTGTGTGAGAGCCTGGCGTCAACCAGCCATGGAGCAGCTGCACACCTGTTTTGTGCGTTTGGTCTGCCGTGGTAGCCAAGGCCACCAACGAAGCGCCTTTCCGCTTGCCCTGCAGGGCAACGTGCCGCACATGCCGTTCCCTGTCCTCCTGCTACACTGTGCCTCACCGCCGGTGGCCGCCTACCTGGTGGCACATGGCGTGCTGAGCTCTGCGCTCGACTGCCTGGCCAGCTGGGCGGCAGCTGACTCCCTGTATACACCGGCGGTGAGTGGGTGTGCAGTACCAGTGTCGGGTGGGGGCAGGCAGTAATCTAGCCTGCGCACATTTGGAAAGACCTGTGGGATGGTTTTGGCTGAGCTGAGCCCTTCTCGTGAGCATGCCCGGAGCCCACGCATCCCCCCGCTTCGCCTCTAAACCTCCAAGCCTGTGCGCTGCTCCTGCAGTTGCTTCACAGGACCTGGTGCAACCTGCTGCGACCCCTGTGGGCACTGAGCCAGGCGGTACGGGCGCTGCCACCGCACAGCACAGCAGCGGCACAGCATGCGGCGGCCCTGGATGATGTTCTCTCCTCGCTGCGCACTGCCGCCGAGGAGCGGTGCGAGGGGTGGCAGCAGCAAGTGGCCGTGATCCGGCGCCTACAGCGTGAAGCGCTGCCCCCAGCGCTGGAGGTTGCGGCAGCGCTGCTGGGGCAGGAGCAGAGTGAAGAGCAGGTGGCGGCGGGGCGGCTGGCGGCGGCGCAGGCGGCAGCCGGGCGCAGCTGCGCCTACCTGCGCTGCGCGTGCCTGCGGGTGGTGGAGGACGGCGGGCCGGCGGCGGGGCCGGGCAACGGCACGCTACGCTGCGGCGGCTGCCGTGCCGTGCGGTACTGCGGCACTGCCTGCTCCCACGCCGACTGGCGCGCGGGGCACAAGCGTGTGTGTGCTGCGCTGGCAGCGGCGCGGATTGCGCAGCAGCCGGCGGAGGTGGAGGAGCAGCAGCTGTCGTTGTCGGAGGAGGAGGAGGAGCAGCAGCAGCAGCAGCAGCCCGCACAGCAGCTGTGAAGCCTCCCAACATCACGCTTGCGCACATCCCTGGCCACAAATCGTGACCCACTGATCCCCATCCAATGAACTGTCTCCTCTTCTTACTGCTGCCTGTTCTCTGCCGGTCGGTGGCATTGGGGCATGCAATCACTCGTATTCCCATACCGTTGCGGCTCAGCGCATGTGTTAGGCAACACCTGCCAGGCAGGTTGGCAGGCAGTCGAGGGCCCCTCACACCTTTGAGCTGCCACGGTCACCCAAGAAGTTGGCCAGGCACCCAGCACCAGTTCATGCGACTGCCTCTGCCAGCAGCTGATGCGCCCAGCCTGCTTCCTGCTCAGTGTGTTGCCAGAAGGGAGGGCAGGGCTCTGTTTACAGCAGAATGTGTGAGGAGCAGCGAGAGCAAGCCGGGAAAGAAACAGGGAGGAAAGAATGAGATGTATACATGAGAGTTATTATTCACGGGTCAAGTGCTGCTGGCGTAGCTTCACGCCATGCTGGCCTTCTTGCCACCTGCCTGCCTGCCTGCCCACCAGCATGGCTGGCATCCGGGCAGGCATCGCCTGTGGGGCCTTTCAGGCCGCTTTGCTGAGCATGGTTGCCGCCACCACTTCGTCCCCCTGGCGGGTCTTTACTAGCCGGCTTCCCTTGGTCAGCCTCCCCAGGATCTGCACATCCTTCAGCGGTACCCGCACCAGCTGCCCCTGCTGCGTGGAAAGCAGCACGTCGGATGCCGCCACCGAGCCGCCCCGCTGCCCGCTGCCGCCGCCGCTGCTGCCGCCCTCCTCCGAGCCATTGCCGGGCACGGGGCCCACTACTTGCACCACGGCCAGCTGATCCCCGGGGTTGAGCTTCACCGCCCGCACCCCCTTGCCGGTGCGCCCGCTACGCACCGGCACGTCGGCAATGAGACAGCGCTTGCCCAGCCCCTGCTGAGTCACCAGCAGCAGGCATGGGCCCGCCGCCTCGCTGCTGCTGGCAAGGGGTGCCTCCCCATCTCCCTCTGCCTCCTCGGCGTCTTCGTCGTCAGTGGCGGCTTCCGGGGCAATCCCCGCCGGCAGCAGCGCCATCCCCACAATTTCAGACCCCTGCGACAGCGTCATGCTCTGCACGGCATGGTTTGGTGGGGCAGGCAGGCGCAGGCAGGTCGTGTTGCTACCATGTGTGTGCCCCTCTCCCACTCAACTCTGGGCAAGGAAGCAGGGCGGGTCACAGCCCGCCAGCAGGGGAGCTGGGGCGGAGGACAGCGCACCCCGCTGTTGCCACGCAGCTATAAACCCCACCTCCACTGCTGCCCCTCAGCAGCCTGCCCGCCTTGCCGGTCCCCCCGCAACCGACCTCCCGCCTTCCGCGCCCCCACGCCCCCGCGCGCCCGCCCTCCTTACCAAGTTTCCAGCCGCCGCCCGCCCCATGCGCCTCATGATGTCCACCTTGAAGTGGTGGGCAAAGCCGTTTGAGGCGGCGATGAGGACGGAGTCTGTGGGGGAGCAGAGTCCCACAAACTGCAGGCTGTCTCCCTCCTGCGGGGAGGGCAAGGGGGGCAGGGGGGGACTGAGGCAACGAGAACATGGGCTGTGGGCGGCAACGGAGGGTGAGGGGAGCGGGGGGAGAAGCAGGGTTTGGCTGCATATCACATACCGTCGCCCCAGCACCTATTGTCTAGTGGACTAAAGTGGACCCCTCATCATCCCACCCACTCGTCCTATCCCACTCCCCGGGAGATTTAGCCGCGCTCGGTTGATGGCAGCCAGCCTCCGACCCTCCCTCCCTCCACCCCCCACCCCTCCCGGCCTCCCTCCCCCACCCCCACCCCCCTAATCCCACTCACCACCAGCCCCATGGCCCCCAGCCCCGCCCGGTTGATGGCCGCAAACTGCTTCAGCGGCGTGCGCTTGATCCTGCCGCGCTTGGTCAGCATGACCACGTCGCGCTCAGCAGAGCCCAGCGCGGCCCCAAAGTCTGAGACGGGCACCATGGCGGCGATGCGCGTCGACTTGGGGATGGGCAGCACCTGCAGTGGCGGCATTACTCCGTCGTTAGAAGGGAAACACAAGCCGTAGCATTCGGAAGCAGGGCAGGCGCGGGTTCGGGGATGGGCAGCTCCTGCGATGGGTGGGCAGAGGCCGGGAGTTGAAGGGCGGTGAGGGCACAGGGGCAGGGGTGAGGGCACTGTGGAAGCAATGCGCATCGACTTGGGGGATGGGCAGCGCCTGCAGTGGCGCCTGTACCAATCCCCTCCACACACCGGCCCCAGCCCTTTACCTGCGTGATGGCGGTGCCCACCGAGGTGCGCGACCCCTCGGGCACGTCGTACGCACGCAGCGAGTAGGCCCGGCCCTCCGCCGTGAAGAAGAGCAGGTGGTCGTGGTCGTTCAGGGAGACGACCTGGGGTGGGGTGGGGGAGGGTGGCAGGGGAGGGGAGGGGCAATGGAGGGGTGAGGTGGTGAAGAACAGCAGTCGGTTGTGGTTGTTTAGGGAGACCACCTGGGGTGGGGTGGGCGAGGGGAGCAGGGGAGGGGAGGTAGCACACAAGGAGGGTGGGGGGCAGCAATGAGCGGGTGAGGTGATGAGGCGTAGAAGCACACCAGAGTAGGCGGAGGTGACCAATCCAAAATCCAAGAGAGCACCCCGCAGCGGCCTGTCACCTCGACCAGGCCGCCGCCATTCAGCTCTGATCCTCTGCTCTTGCCAGGTCAGGCAGGACAACGTGCAGAGCAAGACGCACCTGAAAAAACGCGCAAAACAGACACGGAAACGAAACCATGCATGAACACAACCGAAGCCAGTGCAGGCAAGGGGCGGACCTCACCTCATCCAGGCTGTCGTCAGCCTTGAGCCGTGCACCCGTCTTGCCTGCATGAAGGCGTGCATGGAACGAGCAGGGGATGGGAAGGGGGAAGCGAAGTAAGAGTGGTGGGTCGCGGCAGTGTGCAGTGCAGAGCATCCTCACTGGTGCCTGGATTGCGACCCGCCAAGCAGGGAGGGGCACCAGGGCGGGCAGCAACCAGCACATTCCCCATCCCCGTCACTGCTGCGGCACCTCGAGCAGCATCAAACGCATGCGCGCGCCCCCCCGCGCTGCCGCACACCAACATAAAAGAACCCAAGAGCAGCACCAAGCGCACAGCAAACCAAGAGGCGATCCAACTGAATAACGCCCGCACGCTCGCACCCATGCCGCCGCGCTTCTGCACGCCAAACGCGTCGGGGCGCATGCGCTTGATGTAGCCGCGCCGGCTGTAGACGATGAGGCTGGGGGCGTTGGGGATGACGTCCTCGTGACGCAGCTCCACCTCGCCTGGAGGCGGGCAGGCAGCGGGGTTGTGGAAGAGAGGGAGGAGGGGTGAAGGGAGGCCCAACGAGGTGGGGAAGGCAAGGCAAGGGGTGCAGGGTGGGCAGAGCCACAAGAGTCAGATGAGCACGCCATGCTGCTGCTGAACGTGCCGACCCCAGTGCCAGCCTGACGCCACCGCTTACTGCCTTTGACGAATTGCGTTTTAACTACAAGCGGCGACTCAGGGGCACAGTTATATTGGCACGTTGGCTCTCACCGTCTGTGATGATTGCGGTGCGCCGCGGGGTGCCAAACTTGGCCACCATCTCGTCAGCCTCGCTCACCACAACCTGCGGCCCATGGGGTTGAAGAAGAGCACGAGCGTAAGCTTTGGAGGGCAGTTGACATGCAGTTGGGAGGGGCGGCCAGCTCAACTGCCGCGACGGCCTGCACCATCTGCCTCGTTTGCCCACAGTAAGAGCTGAGAAACAAGCATCGCATGTGACGCGGATGGGGGCTGGCTCACACCTGCAGGATGCGCTCCCGCTTCTCAAGAAGGTCCGCGAGGTCGGTGGACCTGCAAGGGGTAAGGATACAGAAGAAGAAGGGGTAAGGATACAGAGGAACGGTGCAGAGGTGATGTGTGGTGAGAAGGAGCCATGGGTGCAGGGTTGAGGTGCCTACGAGGCCTGGCAGGCGTGGGGAGAAGGGTGCATGGTCGGTGTCGTGCTGACAGCAGCACAAACCATACCGAGGTCAATGCAGTCTGACATTTGGGGCCAACGGGGCGGAGGGCGGAGGGGCAGCAGAGCAGGGTGGGGGGCGGCAGCAGCGTCACAGCAGGCTTGCGTGCCCCATAGGGCAAGGCATCCGCAGGCCTTCTTGCCGCCCTGGCAGAGCAACGTGCCACCTCAGCATATCGCCCCGCCGCCCCTCCCGCCCCCATCCCAACGTGCGACGCTCCGGGAGAATGCCCCTCCCCTCCCCTTCCCCCGTTACGCGATTCTCCCGTCCTCACTTCCCATCCATCCCTCGCCCGCTTCCCCATCCTCCCTTAACCCCGCTCCCCTTTGCCCCCCGCTCGCTCACTTGGCCCGCAGCTGCGCCTGCTCCTCCTGCAGCTTCCCGACCTCCAGGGAAGTCAGCCGCCGCAGCGTCATGCCCAGCACACCCTCCGCCTGCTCCTTGCTCAGCCCAAAGGGCGCCGCCTGCAGCGAGGCCGAGGCGCCCGCCGCATCGGGGGCCTGCCGTATGGTGTGGACCACAGCGTCCAAATCATGCATGGCGGCCAGGAAGCCGTCCACGAGGTGCAGGCGCTGCTGGGCGCGCGCCAGGTCGTGGCGGGCGCGGCGCTCCACCACCTCGCACCTGGGGGCATGGGGTGGGATGGGGACGGGGTGAGATGGGATGGACCAAGTGGAATAAGTTGGGATGGGATGGGCTGGGAAGGACGGTGAGGTGGCGGAAGTGCAGTTGGGGGAGCACAGGAATGTGAACAGGCTCTTTGTGTCAGTCCTTGGGGTGCCACCCATCCGTGCCCACAATGCAACAGCCGCCACCCTGCCAAAATGCAACACCTCGCCCACCTGAAGTCCAGGAAGCGCTGCAGGAAGTCCTTGTGTGCCGCCCACCCGCACCCACAATGCAACAGCCGCCGCCCACTTGAAATGCAAGAAACGCAACACCCAAATGCAACACCTGTCGCCCTGCCAAACTGCAACAGCCCGCCCCCACCTGAAGTCCAGGAAGTGCTGCAGGAAGTCCTTGAGCGTGAGGGTGCGCGGCTGGGATCCCACCAGGGCCACCATGTTGCAGCTAAACCTGCAGAGACGGGGAGGCAGTGGGGCAGGGCAGGGCGGGCAGGGCGTTGATGGCGGGCAAGCCGGAGGGCAGCACGGGTGCGGGAGGACAGGGGCAGGCAGACGGCCTGGCTTGCCGCCTGCAGGGGAGGAGGGGTGCCACAATCGGTCGCCATCTGCTACCCTTTTTGATTCCCAAATTCAAACAACAAAAAAGCTTTCTATCAGAATCCCACTGTCCCATGGCCCACTTACCGCCCCTGCACCGCCGTGTGCTTCAGGAGCTGGTTCAGCACGATCTCGGCATTGTTGCCTGCGCAGCATGGGCAGCATGGGTGAGGCGCGCAGGTGGGCAGGCTGGCTGGGGGGAGGGCGGGTAGGTGGGGCAGGCAGGGTGCAGAGCGATCGCTGGGCTGGTGCAGAGGAGGCCGGGGCAGGCCGGGGGCAGATGCGGCAAACACAGAAAGTTCTGCATGCATGCAGGCGAGGTGCGCACACAGCATGCCACCCACGACTCGCACCGCGCCCCAACCCCAACAGATATTTGCCTGGCTCATCCCCCTTACCCCACCTCTGCTCCACAAGATACCCCGTGGGACACAGGGACAGAGGCGGCCCCACCGCCCCACCCCATTGATCCCACAAACTGATCCCACAAAAGAAACAAACAACCACAGAGACGGCCCCACCAAGGCCCACCCCTCACCTCGCTTCACCTCCACCACCACCCGCACTCCATCTCGGTCCGACTCGTCCCGCACGTCGCTCACGCCCGTCAGCGTGCCGGCATCCACCAGCCGGGCCACCTGCTCCACCAGAGCAGACTGCAGCGAAGAAGATACAGAGGGGCAGGAAGGGGTCAGGGGATCGAAGTCAAGTTCAGGTCAGAATACCAGCGGCCACCAGCCGCGCACCTGCTCCACCAGAGCAGACTGCAGGGAGAGAGATACAGAGGGGCAGCAATGTAAGGGGAGGGAACTCGAGTTGAGGCCAGCTGCCACCAGCTGTGTCAACTGCTCCACCAAAGCAGACTACAGGCACAGAGAGAGGCGGGCACCAAAGGGCTAAATGTGACGGCGTGAGGATGCCCCCTTTGCCTGCCCACCCGCCCACCACTGCACCCACACTTGCTGCTTGCTTGCCCGCCTTTGCCCACCCATCCACCCACTTGCTCCCCCGCCTTGTGCATCTGGTCACCCACCCAGCCACCCAGCCAGCCAGCCAGCCACCTTGTTGGTCTGGCAACCCACCCAGGCCAGTCGCCCACCTTGTTGGTCTGGTAGGGCAGCTCCGTGATGACCACCAGGGGCTTGGCCGCGGTGCCGCCGCCTGGCGCCCGCTTTGCCTGCTGCTTTGCCTTCTTCCCCTTGCCGCCGGCCTCACTGCCGTCCTCGATGTGCATCTTGGCGCGCACCAGCACGCCGCCCCGGCCCTCCTCGTACGCCTGGCGAACAGCGTCTGTGAGGATGAGCTCGCCGCCTGCAGAGGGGGAGGGGGCGCAGGGCAGCGGGCCAGGCGCTTTTAGGCAAAGGGGAGGTTTGAGGCACGGCAGGGGAGCCTGGCGGACCGTGTATGTGAGGATGAGCTCGCCGACTGCAGAGGGGGCAGGGTGTGAGGGCAGAGCAGCGGGGAGGGAAGGGGAGGTGTGAGGCACAGCGGGGGAGGAGGGGTAAGCGTGAGGGGTAATGTTCCGCCTGCGCCTGGGCGCTCCCTTTTCCAAACTCCCTGTCCGCCTGTGCCCACCAACCCTCCACCCCAGCCTCAGGCTCCCCACCCTCCCACACACGCACGCGCATGGAGAGTCGGGTGCAGGGCACAGGCTGCGCCACCTGTATCTCATGTAACACACAAACCCCTCACCCATCCCACTAACGCACCCAAACCCCAGCTGAAGGCATGCAGGCACAGCAGCAGACCAGCCTGCCAGACGCACAGCACGCATGCAGGCACAGCAGCTCAGCCCGCCCGCCAAATGCACGCACAGCAAGCACAGCGGCTCAGCCCGCCCGCCAAACCCACGCACAGCAGGCACAGCAGCCAGCCAGCCAGGGCACCCACCCGTGGGGAAGTCGGGCGCCGGGATGTGCTGCATCAGCTGCCTCACGGTGATGTCTGGGTTGGCAATCAGTGCCTTGAGGCCGGACACAACCTCCCCCATGTTGTGTGGCGGGATCTTGGTGGCGATGCCCACCGCGATGCCCGAGGTGCCGTTGATGAGCAGGTTGGGCAGGCGGGCGGGCAGCACGGAGGGCTCCTCCTGCACAGTGTAGAGGGGCAGCATGATTAGCAAAGGGCTTGGGAGCAAGGCAGCATGCCGTTGATGAGCAGGTTGGGCAGGCGGGCGGGGAGCACAGAGGGCTCCTCCTGAAGAGCAGAAAAGGGGCGGCAAGGGGCGGCGGGGGGCTTGGTGTGAGGCAGGGGATGAAGTAGCATGGGGTGGGGTTGGTTGGGCAGGCGGGGAGGGAGTCCGGAGGGCTCCTCCTGTACAGGTGTGAAGGATGAGCAGGGTCGGCAGAGGGCTTGGGGCTGAGATGTGGTGTGAGCAGGCCAGCAGGTTGGGTGGGCACAAAATGCAACAGGCAGCCACAAGCGAGACAAACCCTACGACAGAAACCAGTGCCTCACCACTGATGCGTCAAAGTTGGACACAAAGTCGACGGTGTCCGCCTCCAGGTCAGCCAGCAGCATGGCGCTGGCAGCCGCCTGCAGCCGGCACTCGGTGTACCTGCACAGGCATAAGGGAGGGGCAGGGAGGGAGGGGGAGGTCAGGAGGGGGCCAGCTGGAGCAGGGCAGGAGGAGGCCTGCAGTCGGCACTCTGTGCACCTGCACAGCGGGAGGGTGGGTCAGAGGAGGAGGAGGAGGAGGTAAGGAGGTGCAATGTGTAGCCCTTGCCAAGGCCTGGCCGGCCAAACGCAGCTGTCTGCACGACACAGCACAGAGCAGGCAATAGAGCCCTGGGGGCAATAGAGCCCCACCCTGCCGCCCCGGCCCCCCGGGCCCCCTCTATTTCTGGCCCATGTGCATGCGTCAACCCTCCCACAGTAGCGGGCAGCCTACTCACCCTCCCTCGCTCGCTCCTGCGCATGCGTCAAGCCTCCCACAACAGCGGGCAGCTTGTGTACCTCCCTCCCTCCCTCCCCCGCTCATGTGCGCACCTCATGGCTGCGGGCGGGTCGTCGTCCAGGCTGCCAAAGTTGCCGTGCCCGTCCACCAGCTGCAGGGGGAGGCGCAAGAGGGTGAAGGACGGGGGCATGCAAATGCAAATTGTGCATGCGGGGGCGGTCACCGAGGCTGCCGAAATGTGCACGCCTACGCAACAACACACTATGCGACAGTGCACACGCTACAAAATAATACTGTTTTTAACATTACAAAATGCCTATGCTGCACGACACTGCACTTCACTATACTACACTGCACTGCCGACGCACTCTCTCCCTCTCTCCCCCTCACACACTCACACACAAGCAAGCACGCACCTCACCCCACCTGCAGGCGCTGGAGAAGTGCACTACACTACACCGCACTGCGGGTACACACGTATGACACACCTGCACCACCCCACCCCACCTGCAGGCGCATGGAAAAGTCCTGGGCGAGGCGGACCAGGGCGTCATACACCGCCGTGTCGCCGTGGGGGTGGAACTTGCCCAGCACCTCGCCCACCACACGCGCGCACTTCCTGCACAGTGTGCGCCGAGGGGGGTGGCGAGGGTTGCAATGAGGCGGGGCTTGCACTGCAGGCGGGGCGGTGTGACTTCCCATCTGTTCCAGCACGCATGGAATGCAGGCGGGCCGCACCCTGCCACCCGCTCCCACCCGCGGGGCCCTCATGTCACAACCCCAAAGGCTTTGGAGTTGGTGCAGCGTGCGACCCCCCAGCCCTGCATGCCACCTCCTGCCTGGCTGCCCCTCCCCAGGTGCTGGTCTGTGCATGCCTTGTCCCCGACCGGCCGCCTCACCCCCGCCCGGACGCAGCACCCCCAACATGAAGCTCGCTTGGTGCAGCCGCAGCCGCAGCCTGCCGTCATCAGCCCGGCCCACCTGCACCCCTCCTGCACACACACGCTGCCTCCTGCAGCCTGCTGCAGGCTCCCTACATCGATTGCTTGCATCAACCTCTTGCACGGCTCACCGGAAGGGCTTGTGGTGGTGCAGGCCCAGTTCGTGCATGGCAAACAGGATGCGGCGGTGCACCGGCTTCAGGCCGTCCCGCACATCCGGCAGCGCGCGCCCGACGATGACAGACATTGCGTACTGCAGGGGGGAAGTGCTTATTGAGGGGTGCATGCATTAATGGATGGGTGAGCAAGGGAACGAGGCACTGCCCAGCACATGCGGCAGTCGTTATGGTACTGATGGTACTGCACAGCGCCCAGCAGTCGCGACCAGGGCGACACTGTACTGCCGCGAAGGGGGGATGCAGGGTGAGGAGCGGGGCGAGGGTGGCAGGGCAGGGCGGGGCACCGTGGGAGGGTTCCAAACAACCAGACGCCACCAGACAAAAGGAATGCAGCCGGCGCGAGAAGAGGCAGCCACAATGCGTGAACGGGAGCGGGGCTCTGCCTGCAGCACCCAGCCTCACGCAACCGCCCCACACCGCCCCTGCTGCTCCTCCCCTGCCCCCATTCATGCATGTAAGCTGCCACCTGGCATTACTCACCGCCAGGTATGACCGCTCAGCCTCCAGACGCAGCTCCGTCTCAATGATGCGGCTGCTGTCGGGACGCGCCACGCCCTCTGTGGCCGCCGCCGCCTCCGACACGCCGCCGCTGCCGCCCGCCGCCGCTGCTGCCATCGGCGCGCTGCTGCTGCTGCCGTCGGAAAACCGCCGGAAGGAGGTGCCAGGGGCGGCAGGCAGCATCTGCAGGGCAACGCGCATGGCGGCAGGACGAATGTGAGTATGAAGGCAGGCAGGCGGCACCGCCGCCACTGCCGCTGTTGCCGCCAAGGGCGAGCAAGGCTATCAACCTTCCGCTCTCAGCTCTGAGCCCACTGCGATTGCCTTCCTGTCGGACTGCAACCCTGGGCGCCTCCCGCAGCTCACCCTGGGCGCGACCACGCCGCGCTGCGGCGGCACGGAGCAGTGCTGCCCCAGCCGGTTGGCAAGGCGCTGCAATGCTGCTGCCGGTCTCATGGTTCTGCTCGTGTCGGCCGTGAGCATTTGAGCGCAATGCGTCTTTTGCCGCAGCCAGTCTCAAGCGGGGCGCGCCATATGCGGGAAATCAAACCTGGTGCCGATGCCGCGATCGGGCCACGGAATGCGTCGACTTGGCGCACAATGCATGGCCAGGCTGGCGCATACTGGCGGCGGGAGCGGCGGCAGACCCCGCCGCCGTCTGCGAGATCTGTCCTCCGCTGCTTCTTCGTTTATTGATTGTGATATTACAGTTCCCAAGGTTCATTGTCAATGTAGTGCGCCTAGGCGCGCTGCCATTGGAGTGAGGTGAGGGTGGGTAAAGCCGTTGGCCAGCAGAAGCCAGGGAGCAGCGCAGGGACAGCGGCAAGAGTGGGTAGAGGGGCGAGGCATGAAAGGCAGTACAAGCAAAATGGGAGTACACAAAAGTCAGCCTGAGACAAGTCACAAAAAGTCATGCAAGAGCGAGGGGCGCGGGGCTGGGCGGGGCTTACAAGCGGGGAAACATGCGCCACACCGCCCCATGTGGCACGGCGTTCCGAGCGGGCGGGGCAGCTCAGCCGCCGGTGCACGCCGTAAAGCTGCCGGTGCATGCCTCCCTGCAGGCCGGACTGACCGTGTCGTTGGGTGGCTCGCGCCGGCATGAGAGGCAGCTTTCGTCGTTGCGGCACGTGGCGCAGTCGAGGTTGGAGTTGCACCCACGGCACCCGCCGGTGACGGTGATGTCTGGGTATGTGCCGTCCCGGCACACCTGGCAGCTCCGCTCACTGGCGCACGCCAGGCAGTTGACCCCACAATCCCGGCAAGCCCCAGCTTCCACGTCTCGGTAGTACCCCGTTGTGCAGCTCAAACAGACCGAAGGACTGAGGCACGTTGCGCACCCGTCGGGGCACCTGGCAAGTTGGGACAAGGGCAAGGGAAGGCAGGCCGGGGTGAGAGGAGGAGGGCGTTGACAGAGCCAGGGCGGGGCAGCAAGGAGCAGGGCTCCTGCCAGGTTAGAGGAGGAGGTCGCACAGCCAGGGCGGGGCAGCAGGGAGCAGGGCATGTGGGCAGCCGCGCTGTGCACGGGCACGCCGCTCTCGGTGCAAGCAGTGCATCGTATGGTGACAATCTATCATCATGTATACCCATACAACAAACGGTGCATGCAGGCCACCCACTTGAGGCAGTTCTCTGAGAGGCTGGGGTCGGAGTAGAAGCCCGGGCGGCAGGTGCGCGTGCAGCGCCCGCCCGACAGGCTATAGATGGCCACCTCGTTGCTGGGCTCACAAGCGGCGCACGAAGTGGCGGACGCACATGTGGCACAGTAGGGCGTGCACTGAATGTCTGCAGCGGGAGCGGGGGCGGAGGGCGGGGTGGGGTTTGAGCGAGGCCAGAAGCGGCGGCAGGCAAGCCATGGTTTGGGTGAGTGTCGGGAGGCGAACAGCGCGCATTAGCATGAGGCATGCGTGCATGGCTCACCGCACTGCGGGGGGCTGCTGCTGCTGGTCCTCCCGGGCTTGCACGCGGTGCACGACATCTTGTCCGAGCAGGTCGCGCAGTCGGGCAAGCAGCCCCTCTCTGCAGGCGCAGCGGCGTGGGCAGCAAGCGGACAGGCTGTGAGCTTGCCAGCAAGGCGGAGCCGGGAGCAGTAGCGCGGAGCACGCAGAAAGGGAGCCGGCATTTGGCAGATGCAGGACGGCAGCTGGTGAGGGTGTGCAGGGGAGTGCAGGCCTAGGCGCACTCGTTTCACAGACCCAGGCAGGCAGGTCGGCAACAAGGCACTAGTGTGCACGCAGGTGAGCGGGCAGGCAGGCTGGCTGGCCGGCGGTGCTGCAAAACATGGAGGCATGACAGCGCTATGCTTACCACACTGCTGCAGGGGGCCGTTGTACCACCCGGGCGTGCAAGCGCCAGCGCACTTGACAGCGCCGTAGTCAGGGGAGAATGCGCACCCGCCCGTGCAGGTACCTGGGCACGTGCTGTCTGCGGGGCGGGGGGCAGCAGACAGCCGTGGGTGTCAGGGTGGGTGTGCCTGGCCCAGGCAGGGGCAATTTATGTCGTGCCCTCAACACTAGCGGGGCCGTGGTGGGCAATGCAAGGCGAGGTCTGTCTGTCGGGAGCAGCAGCGGCACATCTGGCTACGCAAAAGCGGGATGGGCAGGGTGCGTGGGCCACTCACTGCCCCCTGTCCCACGAGACCTGCTGGCTCCCTGGACCCTGAATACATTTGCACGGTTGACTCACTGCACGTCTGGTTGGCCGGCGGCAGGTTGGGCATGTTGTAGAAGCCTGCCTTGCATGCCAGGCAGGTGATGGTGGGCTTGGACCCATACGCCTTGCAGCTCGAGCACGTCGCGTTGAGAGGGGCGGGGCACACTGCAACGAGGGTGTGGGATGGGTTGTGCCAGGCAGCGCAGCATCAGCAGCTGACTCCCTTCATCGGCTGGCTGGAGCCACCTGGCGGAAGAGTCGTGCTGCCGTGCACCACTCAGCTATGGCCCAGGCAAGCAGGAATGGAATGCCCGCTTGCAGGTGCACCAGAGAAGCAGAGCCTGCCTGGTGCCCCGTGCTCCTCCGCCGCCAACAATTGCCTGGTGCTCATGCCAGCACGTGGTTTGTGTGCCTGCCGTCCCTGCTCCTCACCGATGTTTCTACCAGACAGGCAGGCCAGGTCCTCGGTGCATCCCTGAGCCTTGGGGGTGAACGTGGTGCCTGCAGCCAGCCGGGGCGGCAGGGCAGCCAAGTCGAAAACACAGGGGAGGCGCTGTGCGTGCTGCGACCAGTGTGTGTGTGGCATTGAGGAGCTGCGCATTGGGTGCAGAGCTCGCTCCGAGCCAAAGCGGGCGCTCCACACGCAATGCCTGCCTCTGCCAGACATGGACCCTCTCTGCCTCTGCCAAGCCCCCCCCAGGCCACCTCCCACCTGTGGGGCAGGCGACCTTCGCGCCTGGCTTGCCCTTTGCGTTGCACTGGTAGTAAGAGCTGCAGGCAGTAGGGCAGGCGGGCGGGTGGGCAGGTAGGTTGGGAGGGAGCTGCATGTGGGCAGGCAGGCAGGCAGGCAGGCAGGCGACCGGGCAAGCAGGCAGGCGGGCTGGCGATTGCGTGGGCGGGTTACAAAGGCTTGCAACCCTACAAGTGTGGCTGGAAGTTTGCAACGGGTGATGCTTTCGTCTCCCCAGAACCCGCCCGTGGGTGGGTGTGCTTACGTGGCGCAGGCGGTGGTGTTGATCTTGCCGACTCGGGGGCACACCAGGGGGCAGGAGGGGTCGCTGGCCCAGGGGCCGCACTTTTGGGTTTTGGGGTTGAATCCTTGGGCTGCAGGGAGGGCGCCAGCAAAAGGGGATGCTGCTGATGCTGAGCTGGCGCGGGGCGCATGCAGGGGTGGCAGGGAACCATGCAGCAGGAAAATGCCAGCAAGGCAGGTGCCCTTCTCACGACCCTGCCTTGTCCAGCAGCTGTACCCGGCTCTTGCTCTTCCTCGACAGCCTGCCCACATAGACCTGTCCCACCCCAGATCGGACCAGCCCATAGCAGCTACTCCTTCTTTCTACTGCAGCAGCATGCGGCCCCTGCCCCGCCCCACCCAGGCGCCGGCCCGCCGCACCCGGCTTGCACGTTGCCACGCCCCGCTTCGCGCCCTTGGACTTGCACGTGTAGTACCAACTGCACCATAAGCGCGTGGAATGGTAGGAGGGGCGGGTCAGCCTGGCGCACAACTGGCCAGTGCCTGAGCAGAGCAAGGTCGCCTCAAGGCGGGCGTAAAATGCTAGAGCAGCAGCGGCAGCGGCCCTCTAGAAGCGCCACAGGATGGTTTGGAATGTGGCTGGCAGCCTACTTAGCATATAGGAAAGCAGGCGATGCACTGCAGCTATGCGCGTGTAGATGTACGGCAGACAGCCTGCAACTCAGCGTGAGCATGCACAGCAGGCACCCTGCATCAGGCACTGGCAGGCACCAAGAGCATGTGTGTGGCGGTGGCGCTGGGCGCTCCCACCTTGCGCAAGCGGTTGTGTTGACCCCGCCAGCAGCGTTGCAGGGGAAGGGGCAGGAAGGGTCGAGCCTTCTGTTGGCGCACCCGCCCAGCTGAGGGTTCCACGCCTGGCCTGCACCAGGGAACAGCATCCCGCAAAAACAAATATTTTGAGGGTCGGGATACTGCCTCTTGCACAAGATTGCATGTTTCATGTGGCAGCGCCAGGCCCTGCAACTGCCGGGCACACCCGCGCGTGCCGTTAGTCTGGTAGCGGCATCGCCATCACTGGGCGGGTCGGGCTCGTCGCAGGCTGGGCTGCCCACTGCACTCTGCCCCAGCCTTGAGGCTCGCTCGGCAGGTAACACCGGGGCTGGCATCCAACCCACACTCTGAGCAGAAGCGGCCACGATTGGACACCCCGCCCACCCACCTCCACGCTCCACCAAACACGCCCCCATGGCCTACATTAAACGGGACGTAATACATCACATGCCAACAACCAACCGGCTAACCATTTGAGTTTGGTCAATCACACCTGGGAGGCAATACACATGGAACAGCTTGCTCATGATGTAGTCGCCCTTCTTGTTGCACTTGTAGTACAGCCTGCTCTCAATGATGTAGTAAGGAGGGCAGGCCGGAGTCAATCAAGATCATCAATCCACAGTCTGTGCCAGCAGCAGCAGCAGCAGCAGGAGCAGCAGCAGCAGCAGGAGCAGCAGGAGCAGCAGCAGCAGCAGCAGCGCCGCTCAACCGTGACGGTTGCTGTACAGGTCGCGCCCTCCCGCCGAGCGCTGTGCACGCCGCTTACTGTGAGCAGGCGCTCCCGTTGAAGAAGCCCTGCCCTGGGCACAGAAATGGACCCTCTTGCGTCAGGCTTCGCCGCCCGCCGGCAGCAGCGGCGCCAATGTCTATCTGCAATTGGGCACGAGGGCAAGGCTGATCAGCGGGGGGATGGCTGAATGCATAATTTGCCAAACCTTTTTAGATGTATATCGGCTGTGAGGCTGGAGACCATTGGGGTAGCACTTCAAGTGTAGGTTCTGGTACAAGCAGGCTACTGTCGAGGGCGGCCGCACGTGGCGGCGGTGGCCGGCCGCTGCACACTGCCAGCCCACCCCTGCCTCCCACGCACGCGCCGCCCTCGTTTTCGGGACCTCGCTAACTTCAGAGCCTCATTGATGAGGTCTATTCAGCTGCAAGGACACGGCACCCTGAGCCGTCACATCCTGCGGCATCCGGACAAGCAGCGGGCCCGTCCAGTCCCCCTAACGGAGACTCGCCTGGCTGTGAATTACATCACCGGACAGCCTGGCCTGCGCCTGGTGCAAGACGAGCAGCGCAGAGAGCAGCGCAGAGAGCAGCTGGAGCACCATGGCGGTGACCGGACCTCTGCGGGCGGGTCCTGCGGTTTCAAATCAAGCACGTAGATGAATTATGCATGCCCGCGATGGCAGATGGAGTTCACATGCCAGCAGGTACAGACGTACTGCGGCGTGTCCTTCCGCCCGCTTGAAGCTTGCAAGCACCCGCTGGCGGTGCCACCAGGAATCGGGAGCCCAGAGGAGGCCATGAAAGGCGAGGTCAGGAGGTTAGAGGGCCTCAATGCCCGGCCAGCTACTGGGGTGGACGCCGGCCCCCCGCCAGGCTGGCAGGAACCAATTTGTCACCATTACAGGTAGTGTGCTCCTGAGACTGGCGGATAACTTGGCTGAGTGCTTGAGGCGCAGTGAGGGCAATGTGGTCGCCTTTGGCAGTCAGAGGAGAGGTAGAGGAAAGACTCACCTCGGCAGTGTTGAGTTGCCAGGGGGCCTGAGGCCTGGGGTGAGGTTTAGGTGCAGGGAATTGGTCAAGCATGACGCCACGCCTATGCTTCGTAGGGAAAGGCAGTGGGAAAGGAGGCCCATGTGGCGCTTGGTGAGTTGCAGACCTTGATCCTGGAGCCCAGCTGGCGAATGGAGGGCAGGCAACTGCAGGCAGGCTGCTTTTGGCAGCATCACATTGTGAACACATCACCACCCAAACACCCGGCCACCCACCAGGAGGAGCCGGCTGGTAGCAAGGCAACGATGCTGATGCTCGAGAACTGCCACAAAGGCCCGCACCGCACCGGGTTCACAGAATCGCATGGAATGTCACATGCATTGGTACCGCAGCCGTGCACCCGCAGCCCAGCCCAACCACAGGCAGTGTGGTAGCAAACGCTATTCAGGCTTACCAGATACAATGCAGACCATTGCCTTGGTATTACTTTGAAGTGATGTACGTAAACCTTGAGCTTATGCATGCCAGCCTGCCACACTGGCTTGTTGCTGCGTCGGCGGCCGGCAGTGAGCGGTGTGCTGGCGGTGGCTGGCATCTGATGCCTCTCCATGCCCGCCCGCTACCTTGCATGCTTGGAAACCCAACACCTCCATCCGAGTCTCCTCTCCAGTCATACGCAAGCGTTGCTGTGTGCCTTCCTGGGGTTGTTCCGTGCGCAGCGCCCCCTCCCCCAACCCCTGGTCTGCGCTGCGATCTGGACCTTGATGAACTCTACAACGATGGCGAGCAGCAACAGGCTAATGCCGGCCTTGTGTCGGCCCGCGCCGCTGTCGCGCCTGCACCACAGCAGCCGGTCGCGCCAGGTGCGTTCACGGTGCACTGAACGAGGCCGTGAACGCCACTTCAGCACCCAGCTGCCGCACCGACATGGCTGCGAGCGCCCGTGACCTGCAGGTGTCCCCGCCCGCCGCCGCCGCCGCCGCGCGCAGCGCCCCGCCTCCAGGGCCGGAGGTCGCCCAGAAGCTGACCAGCGCCACGCGGCTGGAGCACATGGACACGCTGGCGCTGCACACAGAGCCCGGGGGCGACATGCATCAGTACCACGACCTAGACCTGGCAGAGAGCGAGCTGAACACCTTTTGCTCGCTCCTCTCGCCGGACGACCAGACCGAAAAGTGCTGGCAGGTGCGGCGGCGGTGGGGGTGTGCCCACAGGCCGGGGGTGCTTGCGAGGTGAGGGCTGTGCGCTGCAGGCTGGGCCCGGGAGGCCTCCAGAGCTACCGCGCTGCTCCAGTGCACCGCCGCCACCCTCGCTGCTCAGGCCCGCCCCAAACATCGCTTGGAGCGCACCCGCTGTGCGCCCACCCTTCTACCGCTCCGCCGCCGCCCCACTCCCTCCTCGAGAGCAGGCGCAAGGCCGCCACGTGAAGGCGCCCCCTGTTCATCACCTGCCCCTCGGTCCCCTTCCCGCGCGCTCGCCCTCTCACAGGCCTACTCCTTTCTGGAGAGCAGGCGGAATGGCGCCACCCTCAACTTGTCCCTCTCCACGTCCCCATCTCCTGACGTCTGCCCCCTTCCCACGCGCTCACCATCCCCCAGGCCTGCTCACCCCCCAAGTGCAGGCGGGAGGCCGCCATCGGAAGCCACCCCCTGTTCATGCCCTGCCCTTCCGTCCCTGCCCTTCCGCAGGCCTACTCACCCCTCGAGAGCAGGCGCAAGGCCGCCCCCTCTCAACAGGGTGCTTCCCCCCAGCTCCTGACCTCTGCCCCCTCCCCACCCTCCCTCCTGCAGGCCTAATCCTTCCTGGAGAGCTGGCGGGAGGCGGCCGCCTCAAACAACCCCTCCCCTCCTGTCGCCTTCCCACCCGCTTGCCCTCTCGCAGGCCTGCACGCCTCTGCAAAAGCAGGCAGGAGGCCGCCACCTGAAGCAACCCCTCCCCTCCTGCCCCCTTCCCACCCGCTCGCCCTCCCGCAGGCCTACTCCTTCCTCGAGAGCCGGCGGGAGGCCGCCGCCGCCAGCTGTGACTGGGAGCGCCCGCAGTCGTGTGATGAGCTGGACCACCTGAATGACATGGCACGCCAGCTGCTCAGCACCGGCAGCGTGAGTGTGGGCAGCATGGGCGGCCGCGCCAGGAGGTTGGGGGGATGGCAAGCACAAGAATGTGTGTTCAGGAGTGCGGGGGTGTGGGCCATTCCATGTGGGCACAACTGTGTTCAAAGGATGGCAGGGGGGTGGCAACTGCTATCTCCTGAGCATGGCAGCGCGGCAAGAAGGCAAGAAGTGGCGCACTAGGGGCAAAACCATGGCCAGGCGTGAATGCACACATGGTATATGATAGGGTGGGTGCGGTGGAGGCAGCACCGGCAGCTCCGCCCCTCCTTCCCACCGCATGCACCCATACATGCACTGGGCGCGCTCGTCACGCTGTGCACACTCTCCTGTGCCCCTGGTTCCACCACACCCACCGAAACTTGCCTGCCCGCTCACCTGCCTGCCTGCCTGTTATTCCCACATCCACTTGCAGATGGACCCACGCTGTGCACACTCCCCTGTGCCCCTGGTTCCACCACACCCACCGAAACTTGCCTGCCCGCTCACTTGCCTACGCTGCCTGCCCGCTTGCTTGCCCCACCCACCCTCCCTACAATTGCAGATGGACGACCTTGTGGCGACCTTCTCAACGCTGGCGCGGGTGGAGGAGATGCGGGCAGCCCGCGCCGCCCAGCGGGCGCAGCAGGCCGCGTCGCCGCCTGCGGATGCAACGGAGCGGCAGCAGCAGGCGCAGGCAGATCCCATTCGGGAGCTGTTCCTGCGGATGGACACTGATGGGGACGGGCGGTGAGTGTGTGGGGACGGGCGCCTGTCGTGTGGGGGAGTCGGGAGCTTGGTGTGGTGTGTGGCCAAGTGGGGTCTGGTGTGGGTGCAATCAGGCGGCAACATATGGTGTATGGGTTGGGGACGAACCGGGCTGAGCCAGGGAATGCCGGGTGCCTGCTCTGCCTGCTGCCGCTGGGCTGCTGGGCGCGCTCTGCGCGGCTCCACCCCGGTGTGTGTTAGTATAGCACACGCTAGGCTTCAGTGGAGCACACGCGGCAGAGCGGGAGCGGCAGCCCACCTGACCACCCGCAGCCTGCCCACAGCCGGCGTGCTTCCACATGTGCCCCGCCCCATGCACTCGCACCTTCATCCACCCCCTCTCCAACAAACATCAAACGCCTCCTCCTCTCCCCGCCCCCGCCCCGTGGGCTGCAGGGTGTCGGTGATCGAGTTCCAGCAGGGCATGTCCAGCCTGGGGGCCGACCTGGATGATGCCTCGGTGGGTGGGCTGGGGCTGGGGTGCCCTCAGGCTGGCTGGGGCTGCGCCTGGGGTGCCCTTAAAGTGGGATGGGGCTGCTGTAAGGCTGGCTGGGGCTGAGCATGGGGTGCCCTTAAAGTGGGCCGGGGGCTGCTGTTAGGTTGGCTGGGGCGCCTCGGTGGGTGTGCTGCGGCGGGGGTGCCCTCTTGGGATGTGGGCTGGGGTGCCCACAATGCTGGCTGGGGCTGCGCCTGGGTGCCCTCAGGCTGGCTGGGGATGGGGCTGGGGTGCACGTCAGCAGTGTTGAAGGACCCGTGGGTCACGCTTGGGAGCCAGGCGGCGGAGTGGTGTGCAGGCAGGCGCCTAGGCGGGGCGGGGCCCCTCGTAATCACAGCCCCCCGTCCCACTGACCCCCCCCACCCTTCTCCCCTTGCCTCCCCTTTCTCTCAGCTTCCCTGATGGGCCTCATCCTGGGCACCATGCTTGGTGAAGCAGCAATTTGACAATCCACCCTCAACCTTATTACTCTGACAACTCACCCTCAACCTGTGTTGCTACTCCTGCTGCATCCTGCCATTTCAGATGGGCCTCATCCTGGGCACGATGGACGTAGAGGGCGGCTGCCTGTCTGAGCAGCAGTTCCGCGACATTGTGGAGGCGGAGAGCATCGTGAGCCACAGCCGCCGCCGCTGCCGCTGCTTGTGCCGCTGCCGCTGCCGTTACCGCCACCGCTGTCGCTGCCGCTGCCTGTGCATGCTGGCTGGCTGGCTGCCCGCGCTGCTCCTGCCGCAGCACGGTCTGCACGTGCCGCCGCCGCCGCTTGCCGCAGCTCACCACCAGTGTGTCCTCCCCCCTACCCCTCCCTGCACCCCCGCTCCCGCTCCACCCGACCTCCGGCCTCAACCCGTCCGCCCCACCTTCCCCTCCCTCTTCTTCCTGCCTCCCTTGCTGACCACCCCTCACGCCTGGCGCGCCCTCCCCTTCCCCCTCCCCCTGCCCTCCTTTGCAGGTAAGCCAATCAATGGTGGCCAAGCTCTGGCGCTCCCACGGCCACTTTGCCTGAACGCGACGTCCGCGCTAACAAGGCAGCACAGGGTTGCCGGAGACGGCCCTGCAACAATGCGCCACAGGCTGCAGCGGATGGCTGCCAAGCTCTGGTGCCGCCGCACTTGGCCCGAGGCTGCCGCCTGCTCATGTGTTTGTGTGTGGACACAACGACACAACCCAACAGCGCCCGCTTAACGGGCCAACAAGGCGCCCGCTGTGGCTGCACGGAGCCAGGCCGCTGGCCGGCGTTGCAGCCAAAGACGGTCCCTTTTGCAAGTGCTGCCATCGCCTCATGTACCATCACGCCAGAGGCCAGGAGGGGGCCCGCCTGCTGCTGCTGCAACTTGCAGCGGGCCCACCCGTGGGGCTCCCCTCCATTCCTCCATCCTCCCTGCCCCAATTCCCCGTGCAAGAGCAAGCCGCCACTAAACAAGTGCCCACCCCCGCCCTAGTGCGCACCTCTTCCCATCCATTGAGCCAGTGCTAAGCAGACATCCCCTTCCCAGCGCCGTCAGTTTTCATTGAACGTTGCACCGAGGCACACACATATTCCCCCAAAACTCTGCCGCCGCCCCGTTTTGCCCCACCTCGTCACAATTTTGAGTTCAAGTGTACACCCTGCCCCCCACTTAATACAGATTCCAAGTTCAACCCCGCCTCTCAGCATCACTCTGTAGCCTTCAAAATCACCCGCCCCCGCTGCGCCTCCCCCGTTCACCTGCTCACCCACCCACCCCCGCTGCGCGCCTCCCCAGTGCGCCTGCTCCCCCACGCACCGTCTCCCCCCTTGTACCTTATGCTGGCAGCACTGCTCGGCTGCCAGAACCCGCTGCCGAGTCCCCAAGTTCCTGACACAGCCCCCACAGCTGCTGGCTGGGACCACAGCTCAGAAACTGTCTGCACGTTGCGCTTCTGATGCGGCTGCGTAAGTAAACCAGCACGTGTGCTCCTGAACAGGGCAGTGCAGCATGTGGTTGAGGAAGCGGTGGGAAACGCCAGCGAGGGTTGAGCAGGCTGGTTGACAGGCCCCGGCAGGTGCCGCCTCGCAACCGACGCGCGCCGCTCGAGGGCGTGCTGCCTTCGCCTTCAGTTGCGTCATCTACACAAGCATCTTGCAGCCAGTCATCAGAATGCCCTGCGCTGGCACGGCAAGCCGCTTCGGCAGGCTGGGCACGCTGGAGGGGGCGCGAGGCGCCCGGGCCAACCTGCGCCGGGTGGGCTGTGCAGCTTGTGCTCGAAGCCGCAATGCAATACAGCTATCCAATTTGCAGACCAAAGGGCGGCATTGCAGCCGAGCACGCTCATGGCACGGCGCAGTCACCAGCTTTCAAGGTGTCGTGGCTCTGCTCATCAGCACTCATTTCCGACTTTAACGACATCTCGAGGCATGCCATCGCTCTGTCACACCCTAGCAGCACGCCGCCTGTGCGCGGCGCCCTCATCAGCTGCAGCCCGCTCACCGGTGAGCCTGCCAGGCGCCTGGCCGGCCCGGACGCATTGGCTGAGCCGAAACAGCCGTGTCGAGCACTACTGCGCCCCCGTGATGTGCAGGTGGTGCTAGCATCGGCGTCGCCGCCGGCGGGCGGCGGTGGGGGCGCCGGCGCCGGCCCCATCAAGCCCTACAACTTTAGCACCCGCCTGGAGCACATGGACACCGTGCTGCTGCACAAGCACCACGATTTAGACCTGGCAGAGAACGAGCTGTGCACGTATTGCAGCCGGCTGATGCCAGAGGACGAGCCTGAGAAGTGCTGGCAGGTGTGGCGGGAGCGGCGTGGGACACGGCCGCCGTGCGGCGGAACTCGAGCCTGGGGACTTCTGACAGCAGCCCTAGGGCTTGGAGCCTTGGCTAGTTGGGCTCTCTGCCTTGCTGATAGTCACGCTGGCTGCTGTGCATGATCCTGAGCCCTCCGCCCGGTGCACGCCCTCCTTCAGAGAGCCCAGCCTGCTCTTCTCCCGCCCTCCTTGTTGTTTACCAACCCAGCTCGCCCCCTCGTCTCCCGGAGCATTCAGCTCCCGTCTGCCCCGCCACCCGCAACCCACAAAGGCACCTCTCTACTGCCTTTTCCTTTGCAACAACCATCTCTGCAGGCCTACTCGTTTCTGGAGCAGAAGCGGGAGAGCGCCAAGCAGGGGTGCGACCGGGGAGAGCGCAAGGTGGGCGGGCGCGTGCACTGGAGTGGAGGTTCCACTGGTGGTCGTGGTTGTGGGTGCTGATTCGGGCAGCAAGAGATCGCCAGTTTCACGTTGCTGATGCCAACTGTAGCCTCAGGCAGGAAGGCGGCGGCAGGAAGCGGTGGCATGGGCCGCGCAAGCGGCGTGCAGGCCGCTCACGGCTGGCTGAGCCGTCTGAAGCTTTCCGGACGGACAGGCCGCTGCCTGGCCCCCTGTTCTGGAGCATGTGTCTCTTTCAGGAATCTCATTCAGAGATTCGAACAGCTGTGACGGCTGGACCAGGCTGGGCGCTGCCTGGCCACCCGCCGTGCCTCCCCACGCCGTGCTGCCGCCCATTGCGCCCCACCTCCCTCTGTGCTTCCCCTCCTCATTGTTTCTTTCTTCAGGACTGCGAGGAGCTGGACCGACTCAACGACATCACACACCAGCTGCTGGCAACCGGCAGCGTGAGCGGGAGCGGGGGGCGGCGGCGTGTGGGGCGGGTGGGGCTGAGGGCCAAGGGCTGAGGGCTGAGGGCGGGGCGCGTGCGGGGCTTTCTTGCTTAGTCATTATACCCTGCGTGCACATGCTCACGGCCGTACAGTGCCCCTCCCAGAATACCCTTGGTTGTTTCACTTGTGCCCCTCTTTATTGACTGCAATGCAGATGGACGACCTGGTGGCGACCTTCTCCACGCTGGCGCGGGTGGAGGAGATGCGCGCTGCCCGGGTTGCCAAGCAGGCGCAGCAGGCCGCGTCACCGCCAGCGCAGCAGCCGGCAGCGGAGCCGGACCGCATACGCGATCTGTTTGTGCGCATGGACGCAAACGGGGACGGGCGGTGAGTGGGAAAGCAGTGGTGTCAGGGGGCGGGAGGCAGCTGTGCTGTGCCTGCCCTGCCTCTATTAACCCCGATCGGCTTGCTCCCTCTGTCCCCGGCGTGGCCGTCGACCCACTGCCCTGCCATCTGCCTGCCTGCCCGCCCGCCCTTGCGTGGCTTATCTCGCTTCCCCCGAGCTCAGCGTGCGTCGTGCTGTGCCTGCTTTGGTCTCTGGCCTGCCTGCAGGCTGTCTGTGGCCGAGTTCCGGCAGGGGATGGACTTCCTGGGAGAGCACCTGGATGGGTCTACGGTGAGATTGATACAGCAGTTGTCACGGGTTTCATTTCATGCGTTACAGTTTGGTGGGGGCGAGAGGTGGGCGGGGTGGGGATGGGCTGCTTGGGGGACATGCGGGTGGGACCACGGTGAGAGGGCAGGTGGCGCTCGCCATGGACGTGCCAAGCATGCCCCACTGACCCTTCCTTTCCGACACGCCCGTTCTGCCAGGTGGCGCTCGTCATGGATGCCATGGATGTGCACGGCTTCCTGTCCGAGCAGCAGTTCCGCGACATTGTGGAGGCGGAGAGCATCGTGAGCCACAGCCAAGTCGTGGGTGAGTGGCGCTGGGCTGGGCTGTGCTATGCTGTGCTATGCTGTGCTGCGCTGGGCAACGTGCCTGTTGTGCTGCATTTTGGGGGCAGCACCCACAGCCAGGTCGTGCGTGAGTGGCGCTGGGCTGTGCTGGGCGACGTGTCGTGCTGCGCTGCGACTGTGCTGGGCGACGTGTCGTCTGCGCTGCGACTGTGCTGGGCAACGTTCCGTGCTGTGCTGCGCTGGGCGGCAGCATGGTGAGCCACAGCCAGGTTGTGGTGAGCTGGCACGCGGCGTTGGCAAGGATGGGCGGTGCGCTGATGTGGGTTGCGATGCACTGGCCAGCCTGTTCCATACAACTGGCGTGTGCACCTTTTTTCCTTCCCCCAACGAGCATCCCTCTCAACTCGTCGTGTTTCCCCCACTGTGTTCCCCACGTTCACGCCCCCCCTATCCCGCACTGTACAGAGCTTTCAATCGGTGCCTCCCTGCCTGCCTGCCTCCCTGCCTCCCTCCCGGGTGTGTGCAGAGATTTACCGGCACCACAAGCACGACAGCCCCTCCTGGTGGGGGGCCCGCCCCACCTTCAAGGGCAGCCTGCTCTCGTGACCAACAAGGGCACGTTGCGCTGGCTGTGGCCGCTCACCGCCCACCCCAGCGCCCAGCCATCCGCCATGCCGCTGAGCGAGAAGAGAAGCGCTAGCGAGAACTTGAGAGCATGTACCCTGACAGGGGCCTGAGATGCAGGCATCGTAACTGTGCCCCTGCCATGCTTCCTGCCGACACTACACAGCAAGAGCCACATACAGCCGGCCACCCATGTATCCCAACACCCAGGGCTCACTCCCCAGCTTGCTGGCTGGCTGTACGTTTTGCCCCCAGCACCACACCTTTTCTTGTTCCTTTCATCCTCCTGTCCCAGCTCAGCACATGGGCCTTGCAACAGCACACAGCCCCCAATTTTGAGTCCCTGATTTTGAGCCCCGATTTTGAGCCCCGCCCTGCCCGAGTGGCAGCGCAGTGCACAGCCTCACCTCCCAATTTTGAGCCCCTCCGCCCAACTGGCACCCTCAATTTTCTCTTTCATTGCCTGGCGCAGGTTTTTCGCCCCCTGTTTCCATGCCCCACCCATGCCTCCTGCGCTCGTCTGATGCATGCCGAATCACACACACAGCGCCGTTGCGCCGATGCACCCTTCCCCCTCTCTTCTTTGGTTTATAGAACCCTGCATTGCATGTGATAGCACCACCTTGTAACATTGCGCACACGCCTTCCCCCCGAAGCAGGTCTCGGCTGGGTGAGGTGGTGCCAGCACACGGCGGCGGCGGCAGCAGGCGGCAGCCAATGGCGGCAGCTGCCTATGCACAGGGTGCTGTGTGCCACTGCTTCTCGACGCCTCTGACCGCCATGGAGGAGGCTTGCACGGCGGATGGCCTGGCAGAGGCTCTGGCAGCGAGGGACGCCTCCTCCTTCGTTGCTGCTATTGGCGATAGCCTGCGCGCCAACCCGGGCTCCTTCCCCAAACTGAGGGCACGTCTTCAGAGTCTGCTGGCAGAGGTAGGCGGCGCTGCCCGAAAGCCAAATGAGCGCCGAGCTCCCCACCAGGCTGCCGGCCTCTCACTGGCTCCCTCACTCCCCTCACCGCTGCAGTGTCACGTCAGACGCGATCTCGACGACTTTGTGCTCACGATAATAGAGGCAAGGGCGCCACTGCTGCTGGCTGCCCAGCCTCCGCCCTCCCGCCCGCGCAGCCGCCACCGCTGAGCTGCCTTGCTGCGCCACTGTTGGGAGAGCTGCCGCTGCACCTGCACTCTACCGCCGACTCCAGCAATATAAGATTTTCCTGAGTTGTGGTGAACCGGGCCACACAGCTTGACGGGGCATGCACCCGCCTGCTGCTGGCTCCTGCAGGCTGCACTTGATTCTTCCGACGTCTCGCCAGCGCTGGCCCACCTGATTCTGGACACACTGGCCGACTTGGATGCAGCAGAGCAAAAGCAGCGGCAGCAGGAGGGGCAGCAGGTGCAGGATGGGGATGAGACGGCAGCAAGTGTCGGCGGCGCGGCGGCGCACGCGGCCAGCGTGCTCCTGCGCTGCTGCCGGCAGCAGCCGCGGCTGGCGGTCAAAGTCGCGCAAGCCTTCCGGCTGCACGCGTCCCAGCTGTCGCCCGGCCAGCAGGCGGAGCTGCTGGACGCCATGTCAGCGCTGCTGGACGCCAATGTCACGTCAGCATGCGGCGTCGCCCTGCTGCTGCACTTTGCCTCCCTGCGCCCCCACTTCCATCTAGAGGCGATTCTGGAGGACCTCGTACTGTCCAGCCAGGACCCAGTGGCCATGCGATTCGTGAAGGAGCTGGGCAGCTGCGACATGCAGGTACGGCGTTTGGTACTGCATGCTGTGCCGTGCTGTGCTGCGCTGTTTACAGCTGGGCAGCCGCGAGGTGCAGGCAGGGTTGAAGTCAGTGTTTGTGAAACGCCGTTTTGTGTCGTACCTTGTGGGCCATGCTGTGTGTGCTGTGCTGCGTGCATGCGGCCATTGTGCTGCGTGCATGCGGCCATAAGAGCATCCCGCTTGGCTGGTGTGCTTCAGGGCAGCATGCACGTGAGCCAGGCCACGTCTCAACTTGTGTGTCAAAGAGCCTAGAAAGCCTCTGTGCACTCCCCCCGCCCATGCCTCTGCCCAGCCTGTCCCTGCTCCCCTCACCAGCCATCTGGCCCAGCTGCCCGCCCACACCCCATCACATGCGCCACCCCTCCCTTTCCACCCTGCAGGTGCAGTACGTGCAGTTCTGCCTGCAGTACGGCCAGCTGCGCTCCGCCAACGGCGCCGTCAAGCAGTTTGGCCTGCAGCAGCAGTTCCCTGACGTGGAGCGCCTGCACAAGGCGAAGCAGCTGGAGAAGATGATGTCGAAGGGGCTGTGGGGGGTGAGTGTGCGTCTGCTTAGGGGCTGTTGTTCTGACTCTGTGCCTCCTGTGCGTCTGCTTGGGGGCTGTTCTCCTGATTCTGTGCCTCATGTGCAGTGTGCTTGTCCAACTGTTGTTACTCACGAGGCTGGTGGGGTTGTGGCAAGCAGTGGGAACAGTTGATGTTCAAGGGGCTGTGGGGGTGAGTGTTTGCGGTGCCGTTGCGCCAAATCGCCCACCACTCCCACCCCCTGTGCCGCCCGCCTCGGCGCCCCATGCACTGCTCAACCACCGTTGGCACCGCTCAGCCGGCGTGCGCAATCCACCCACAGCCATCTGCACCTGCGCCCTGCCATTGACACGGCCCCACCCCCTGCTTCCCAACCGACCTGCTTTCCTCCCCCCTTGCTTAACCTATGCCAGGTGGCGGGGCAATACGTCGGCTCCGACCCCCAGCTGCAGCGCACGCTGCTGGAGGGCATGATCATCGCTGGGGAGCTGAGCCTGGCGCAGCAGCACCAGCAGCTGTTTGGGATGGAGGGAGAGTTTGAGATCCACCCCGACAGGCTGGCAGCCGAGCGGGAGGCGCGGCGGCAGCGCTTCCTGGCCTCCCCGCTGCCGCCCGAGGCGGTGCATTTCGTGGACAGCGGGGCGGGGGTGGCGGCACTGGGGCGGGCGCTGGGGGCGCTGCTGCGGACGCCACACCGCCACGGCGCGGCGCACACCCCGGTGGGCGAGGGCGGGGAGGGTGCAGCAGCAGCAGCAGCAGCAGCAGCAGCAGCAGCGGCGGCCGACCGTGATGCGGAGCTGCTGCCTGTGCTTGGGATTGACCTGGAGTGGCAGCCAGACAGCGAGAACAGCTCCCCACCCAGCCTGCTGCAGATCAGCACAGGTGGGCCGGGGGAGGGGAGGGCAGGGTGGGGCGGGGTATTTTACATTTTGGAGTATCTCATAAAGAAAGAAAAAATCTTGCATCAACCGGGGCGGGAGGGATGCAAATGGGTGCCGCACTCTCCTCCTCAAACTTCGTGCATCGAAAGGAGGGCCCGCTGGGCTGGGGTGGCATCACAGGCTGTGTGCAAGCGCACTGCCCTGCCCCGCGCCCGCCTCCGCCCACCCCGCCGGCCCGCCTGCCCCTCTGTGCCCGTCCACCCGCCTCCCTGCCTGCCCCTGCAGACAGCCAGGTGTGGGTGGTCGACCTGCTGGCGCTGACGGGGCAGGCTGACGAGGCGGCGCTGACGTCAGCGCTGGGCCCTGTGCTGGCCTCCGACTCTGTCTACAAGCTCGGGTGGGTGGCCCTGCTGCCCCCGCCCCGCCCTGCCCTGCAAGGGTAGCCCATGAGCATGAGCAACTGCATGCCCGGGGTGTGGGCTTCCAGCTGTATGCAAGGTGTATTGGGGTGCTGGTATACCATGCTTGTTGCCCATGCTCGTCCATGCTGCCTGTCCACCACATGCGCTGCAGGTGTGGGGTGTCCAGCGACTGCAAGAAGCTGGCGGGGCACCACCCCGGCGCCTTCAGCCTCGTCCGCGGCTGCCTGGACCTGAGCACCGTCTGGCGCTCGCACTGCATCGAGCAGAGTGAGTGCCGGGGGGGGAGAGGGGCGGTTGGCGACGCCAGGGCTCGCTTTGGGGTGCTACCCAGAGCGATGTGCAGATGATTGGTTGGGACATGGGTTGCCTGCGCAGCTTTAACACCGTTGCAGCCTCTGCCACCTGCCCAGGCTTGCGCTCTCGCTGGCACCGCTGCCACCTGCAGTCACATCTCGCATAGGCAATGCCGGGCGCACAGCACTAGCCCTCCTCTCTCGCGACCTGTGTCACCCCATGCACCTCCGCTCCCTGCGCCTCCACCCTGCAGCGGGCAAGCGGTCGACAGCGGGGTACAAGAAGCGTGCCGGGGAGATTTCTCTCTCTCTCCTAGCACAGTCCATCCTGGGGAAACCTCTGGACAAGAGCTGCCAGGTGTCGGACTGGGGGCGCCGCCCGCTGAGCGAGCAGCAGCTGGCGTATGCAGCGCTGGACGCGCACGCCGCCGTCCTCATCTTCAGAGGTGTGCCACAGGGCTGGGCGGCTGCCTGACTGCCACTTGTTGCTGACTGCTGGGCTTTGCTGGCTGGCTGGCTGGATGCCAGCGTGTGCACAGCTCTGGGTGGCTACTTTGGCCGCTCTCTGTGCGGCTGCAACCTGTGCTGTGCTGTGCGTCGTGCTGCTGTGCTCTGCCGGCGACGGCTGCCCTCCTGGCACCCCCATCCTCTTCCCACGCTGTGCTCATGCATGCTTTGCTGGCACCTGGCTGCTGTCCTGTGCAGGCATGGGACAGGCGCATCACCCGTTCCGCACGCGGCAGGGCCTGGCGCACCATGTGTTCACTTATGACGCGCGGCACGGGGTGGCCGCTCGGCAAGCAGGCGGAGGCGGCGGCGGTAATGGCAGCAACGGCGGCGGTGGCCACGGCGGCGGCAATGGCGGCGGGCACAGCAGCGGCAGTGGTGTCAGCGGACGTGACGGTGGCACCACGAACGGCAGCAGCAGCGGTCACCCGGGCAAGAGAGTCCGCGAGGGGTATGGAAGCAATGGCAGCGGTACCGACGTGCAAGGGGGCGGCACCCACCTGGCGCCTGGCAGCACAGCAGCAGCAGCAGCAGCAGCATTCCCCCGCCTCCGGCCACTGGGCAGCGCCGGCGGCATCGCCGCCCGGCGGCGGCCACGGCCAGGCTGGGGTTTGCTTCTCCATGGGAGCAGATGGTCGGGCCGGGTGCCGCCCAGCGGGCAGCCCTGCGCCGGACGGGTGGCGGCGCTGCGGCTGGTGCCGCCGCTGCTGCGCCTGCTGGCTCCGTGCTGCCGGCGTGCGGGCCCCGCCCATCTGGCACGTGTAACATGCCTTTTGTGACGTCAAGAAAGTGTTGCACAAGTCAGAGCAATGAGGGGTGCATGGGCACCCCAGGAGGGACCCCACTCCCTCGGGTAGCCTAGGTGCCGGGGATGGGTCGTACTGCCGCCCATCCAGGCCCGGCCGGCTGTACATCCAGGTAGGCCAAGCCGAGGCGCCCATCGGCCTCTCTGACACATTGCATTTCGACTAGACACCATGCAGGTGCGTTGCGTCACGTGTGCAGGGCCTGGGGGTGGCCGGCACTCGCGCATTTCGGGGCTCACCCATTCCCCGCTTGCACTGCAGGCTGCGTCGAGCGTGCGTCAGTTTGTGTCCGCGCCCAAGAGCGCGTCCACCAAGCCCCGCCGGGGGCGGCTGGTAAGCCCAGCATGTCGATCGCGGGGCGTGCTTCTAGAGCTGGCCCGGCGCGCCACGCATGGGGCGCCCGCACGCCGGCAGTTGGGTCCTGAGCACCAGTCGTGACTCAAGAGGCGCGCAAGCATATGGGCGCCGCTGCCCGTGGGCAGGTAGACCTTACCGCCGCCCGCCGCCGCCGCCCGCCCGTGCAGGTGACGCGCGCGGACGCCAAGGACATCATTTTCGACAATGAGTCCCGCCGGAAGATGCAGGTCGGCATTAACAAGGTGGCCGACGCTGTGGGCGTCACCCTGGGCCCCCGTGGTGAGTGGCGGGTGCTGGGTGCTGCCGGGAGGAGGGCCGGTTTGGGGCGCTGTTTTCCGGAACCGGCGGCGCGGCTGTTGGGACGGTGCTGGCATATGCCGGCCGTCAGGAGCTGCCACCGTCTGGCGCTCCTCGTTTCATGTATCAGTAGTAGCAATATGTCCTCAGCTGAACACTTTAGCAGGGCCAGCGGCTCTCAAGCACCAAGTTTGCAGCTCTGGCCAGCCGGCAGCGTACACACAGAGGAGCGCTGCACGAGCCTCCATGACACTCCCGGCTTCCTGGCTGCGCACGTTTGTTCATGGGCAGGAAACTGGCTGCGCACGTTTGTTCGGCCTGTTCAAACTCCTCTTGTATTGTGTGTGTGCAGGGCGCAACGTGGTGCTGGAGCAGGCCTATGGCGTGCCCCAGGTGATCAACGATGGCGTGTCCATCGCTCGCGCCATCGAGTTGGAGGACGCGGCGGAGAACGCGGGTGCTCAGCTGATCAAGGAGGTGGCGGGGCGCACCAACGACGCCGCCGGCGACGGCACCACCACCGCCACCGTGCTGGCGCGCGAGATGATCCACTTTGGCCTGCAGGTGGGTGCTGCCTCTACTGTTTGTGATTGATTTGTGCTGAATACTTACATTGGTGGGGGTCGTGCAGTTGCTTGACAGGGTGGGCGATGGCGCTCGAGACGGTGGGCTTTGGCCTGCACGTGGGTGCTCACTCAGTTGGTTCCATTGCACAAGCAATGTTTGATGGTGGATAGTAAGGTCGGGGGTGATGCGGTTGCTTGATGGATTGGGTGCTGGCGTGCGAGATCAACCACGTCAGCCTGCGAGCTGGATGCGCCCAAGTGTGGGGAACGCGCTGCAGGAATGTGCTGGCGGATGCGTCCTCGCACCATGGCAGGCATACCTCCTGCTCGCCGCGTCCCGCGACCAGCAACCGCCGCCCTCACCCCCCCGCCCTCCCCGGCCACACTGTGCATCTACAACCCCCGCAGAACGTGACCGCCGGCGCCAACCCCATCTCCATCAAGCGCGGCATTGACAAGACCTGCGAATTCCTGGTGGGTGGGCAGGCTGCGGGGTGGGGCGTGGGGTGGGTGGGCAACAACAGCTGGGGACGTGCAGGGGGGGCGCTGGTGACGTGGCGCTGGTGACGTGGCGCTGGTCACGCCGGGCAGGAGGTGGGGATGGTGCCCAAGGCGGGCAGGTTCCTGGTGCTTGTGGCGACCCAGGACCTGTCCTGGCGGAGCTTGTGGTGTGCGCCATGGTTGGATGTAATGGGACACGCTTTGCAGCCACACCCCTTTCTGCCAACCCCTCCTCCCTCACCCCCCTCCCCCGCTCCTGCCTCCTCTGTGCAGGTCGGCAAGCTGAAGGAGCACGCCCGCCCCGTCAAGGGCGGCAGCGAGATCCGCTCCGTCGCCTCCATCTCTGCGGGCAACGACGAGGAGATTGGCCAGATGATTGCCGATGCCCTGGACAAGGTGCGTGCGGGATGGTGCCATGGTGTGTGTGTGGAGGAGGGAAAGCCTGCTTGTGGTCTGGCTGCATGTTGAAATTCAAGAATCAGGCGAGTGGTCCACATGGTTTGCCAACGCCTGCTCAAAATGGACATGCCACGGCAGATGTTGCTCGGGAATGAAAAGAGAGTGAAAAGCGTGGAAGGGATTACGATTCATAGAATTAGCACTAGAATTAGCACTCTCCCGCCTCTTGACCCCACCTTGTTCACTTCACGCATCATGTTGCAGGTGGGCGCCGACGGCGTGCTGGCCATTGAGACCTCCAACTCCCTGGAGACGACGGTGGATGTGCAGGAGGGCATGCTGATTGACCGCGGCTACATCTCCCCCCAGTTCGTTAACAACGGTGAGCGCAGGCAGGCAGCGAGCAGGAGGTTGCCGGCAGGCCGCGGCCGGCAGGACTGCATCGCTTGGGAAGGCTGTGTGGAGGCTGCGGCTGTTGCGGGGTGCTGCAGGGCTTTGTTGATTACGCGTTGCCTGCACAGTTGCGCCTTGCACCCTCCCCGCTCCTCTTTGCGAGGCGGAGTCTTTTTTTCTGCCGCCGATGCCCCTGGAGCGGGCGCCTGAGGCTGGCAGCAGATGGGCACCGCACAGCAGCATGGCAGGAGTTTAAACAGCAGCGCAGACGCTCTTGGGATGACGCGCTGCTGTGCCCTCCTGCCACATTCCCACGCTTCCCCCCCCCCAATACACACACACATGCGTCTGCCTCTGCACCTCCTCCACTCCCTCCCCCACCCTCTCCTATGCTGCTGTGCTTTGATACGCCAGCCGAGCGCTCGCTGGTGGAGTTTGGCACCGCCCTCAGGGCCTTTTCACCCCTCATCTGCCCCCGCCCTATCCCTGTCTGTTCACCTCCTCTGCTCCCTGTTGACCCTGCCCCCCTGCCCCCCCCCCCATCTTTCTGCCCCTTGCCCCCCTCCCCAGCCGAGCGCCTGCTGGTGGAGTACGACAACGCGCTGGTGCTGGTGACCGACATGAAGATTGAGAACGTCAAGGACATCATCCCCCTGCTGGAGCAGGTGAGGGGGGCGTTTGTGTAAGCTGCTTAGATGGATGACTGATTGATGGTTGATTCATGGGTGGGTGCAAGGACACCATCCCCCTGCTGGAGCAGGTGAGGGTGGGTGCACACCTATGTGTGTGTGTGTGTGTGTGTGTGTAGGTTGCAAGATGGTTGGGTGGCGGTTGGGGGAGGGGCATCGTCGCACTGCTGGGGCGGGGAGGTCGGCTACCACTCGCGTCAAAACCCTACGGCTCACTTGCACCCTGCTGCCCATGGCCATGGGCGTACTCTGCTTCAAAAAATGCGAACCGCACCGACCCAATTTCAACCACACGTGCAGGTCACCCGCGTCAACCGCCCCCTGCTGATCATCGCCGAGGACGTGGCGGGCGAGGCGCTGGCCACCCTGGTGGTCAACAAGCTGCGCGGCATCATCTCAGTGTGCGCCATCAAGGCCCCCGGCTTTGGCGAGCGCCGCAAGGCACTGCTGCAGGTGCGGGCGGGTGCGGGCGGGGGTGTGGTACTCGTTGCTGCAGCCGAGGGGGGCGCAGCTGTGCTCCCTGGGAGTGCGTGTGTGTGTGTGTCGTGATCCACCGGCCGCATAAGGACACGAGTTATGTGGGCCTGGCACTAGGCTGCGGTGGAGGGAGCCAAGCAGGCACCCTGGTAGCTGCCGCAGCTGGCTGCCTGGGCATGTCACTGTCAAGGCCCCTGGCGCCGCATCCCTCCCTTGCCGCCCGACCCTCCCACCCCCGCCGTATCTTTGAACTGTGAATGCTTTGCAGCTGTAATCGTTGTTTCAACACGTCCCACGCCCCCTCCCTCTGCAGGACATTGCCATTGTGACTGGCGCCGAGTTTGTTGCCAAGGACCTGGGCATGAAGGTGTGTGTGTGTGTGTGGGGGGGGGGGGGGGCAAGAACGTATTCTGTCTGGAACTGCATGTGTAGCCGCAAGCGTTGGGCTGGTTGACAGTGGCTGATGGTGCTGAGGTGTGAGTGTCCTGAACCCTGCAGGGGTTGGGCTGGTGGGGCACGCAAGCTTGCCGCTGCCCTGCGCTGACCTGCCTGCCGGCACCTGCATGCCTCCCCCTCCCGTCCACTGCCGTCCCGACCTTCCCATGCCCCTGCGCCCCTCCCCCTCTCACCCTCCCCCGCCCGCAGCTCGACTCCACCACCCTTGAGCAGCTGGGCACGGCCCGCAAACTGACCATCGCCAACAGCGCCACCACCATGATCGCCGACCAGGTGGGGGCTTGGGCCTGGGTGTGAGGGTGGTGGGTACGAGAGTGTGCTGCCTGGACTGGGCACGTGTGTGTGAGTGTGCTGCCTGGGCGGGGCAGGGGCAGTTGGGTGCACGGTGCTGCCTGGGCGGGGCGGGGCGGTGATAGGTACTGCCTGCATGGCTGAGGACGGTGTGTTCCCTCTGAGTCTGATTGGCGCCCCTGGGTTGCTGCACCTTGTTCCACCCCGCAGCGTCAACAAGGACGAGATCAAGGCGCGCTGTTCAGGCGGTTCTGCACCTCTGAAACTGATTGTCCCCTCTGCTTTGTTGTTTACTTCCTCTTTTCCTGCAGGCCAACAAGGACGAGATCAAGGCGCGCATTGCCCAGATCAAGAAGGAGCTGGCGGAGACCGACTCGGGTGAGGGGGGAGAGGAGCGGGCACGGCATGGGAGGTCCCATGGGAGGTCCAGCAGGCATGACGGGCGGCCAGAAGCAGCCCTGGGGACGCCTGGGGGCAGTGGGGCCTGCCTGCCTGACGTGCCTGCTCTTTGCCGCCCCAGCCCCAGCTCGGCTTACTTGCCTGCGCTTTGGTCCCTGCACTGCGCACTCACCCCTGCCGCCTGCCCTCCCCCTTCGCCCGCCCCTAGTCTACGACACGGAGAAGCTGAGCGAGCGCATCGCCAAGCTGGCGGGCGGCGTGGCGGTCATCAAGGTGTGTGGGGCGGGAGAGGCAGCTTGTATGGTGTGTGTGTGTTGTGCCCCTCCCTTCCTCTGCCGCGCTGCCCCCCGCTGCCCGCCCCTCCCCGCCCGCCACCCAGGCCTCGCACGATATGACGCTCATCCCCTCCCCACCACGTCGCTCCCAACCCAGCGCTGCGCACCTTGTCCTGCACATTACGCTGAGCATACTCCCCTGCCACGTCACCGCCTGTCGCTCGCCAGGTTGGCGCCGCCACCGAGACGGAGCTGGAGGACCGCAAGCTGCGCATTGAGGACGCCAAGAACGCGACGTTTGCGGCGGTGGAGGAGGGCATCGTGCCCGGCGGCGGCGCCGCCCTGCTGCACCTCTCCGAGGCCGTGCCCGAGTTCAGGGCGACTCTGACCGACCCGGAGGAGGCCATCGGCGCCGACATTGTGATGAAGGCGCTGCGCGCGCCCTGCCGCCTCATTGCCTGTGCGTGGGGGTGGGGTGGGGGTTATGGGGGTGGGAGTGGGGGTGGGGGGCATGTGTGTGTGGACGCCTGCTTGTGCGCCCTGCCTCTTGCTTGCATGCGCATGGAAGGGTGGGTGTGCAGGCATGCCACACGGTAGCTAATGCAGGCGTTTTGAGGGCGAGGTGGTGGATTTGCGACAGACCTGCTCCGCTCTTCCCCGCCCCCCCGACCGCTGCCGCCTCCCTCCCTTCCTCACCCTTCTCCCTCACCCTCTCCCACCCCCAACATCTTCCACCCCCCGTCGTGTGCAGCCAACGCGGGCGTTGAGGGCGAGGTGATTGTGCAGAAGCTGCTGGGCCAGCCCTTTGAGATTGGCTACAACGCGATGTACGACCGCGTGGAGAACCTGATTGACGCCGGCGTGCTGGACCCCGCCAAGGTGAGAAGCCTTCAAAATACTACACATGAAATGTACTCGTATGTAGCGTTTGACTGCGAGGGGTGGGCAGTGTGGAGAATCCTGTTTGATGCCGGCGTGCTGTGCCCTGTCAAGGTGAGAAGCCTGGACCTCAGTGTAACTCTGCCAAGAGGCAGCAGCTTACAGGGAGGGATGGGCAGTGGGGAGAATCCCGATTGGTGCCGGCGTGCTGGACCCCGCCAAGGTGAGAAGCCCCTCAAGAAATGTACCCATATTTAGCACAGCAGTCAGCGTTAGACTGGGAGGGGTGGGCAGTGGGAAGAGCCTGGTTTGACGCCGGCGTGCTGGACCCCGCCAAGGTGCGCAGCCTGGGCCTCAGTTTGAAGCTGTCAAGAGGCAGCAGCTTACAGGGAGGGGTGGGCAGTGGGTAGAATCCTGATTGACGCCGGCGTGCTGGACCCCGCCAAGGTGAGAAGCCCCTCAAGAAATGTGCTCACGTTTAGCACAGCAGTCAGCGCTAGACTGGGAGGGGTGGGCAGTGGGAAGAGAGCCTGATTTGACGCCGGCGTGCTGTGCCCTGCCAGGGTGCGCAGCCTTGGACTTGGTTTGCTCAAAATTTGACACTCGGGAGAGTCTTTCATGAGGCAGCACTGTACGGGGAGGGGTGGGCAGTGTGGGGCATGCCGGTGTGCTGGGCCCTGCCAAGGCGAGCTCAAAAGAGTTTTCGGGTTGAGGGGAGGGGAGGGCGGGACAGGGGACAGCGCTGGGGTGGCAACGGGCATGGTTGATGTGGAAGACTGCTTAGAACAGGCTGCGTCCCAAGGGGGCTCGCGGAGCAGTGGAGGGCGGTGCAAGCTAGCCAGCTCAGCCAGGCCTGACTGCCTCCCTTGGCACCACAGCAGCCATCCCCCCCCGCTGACCTCTCCCCCTGCCCCCATGTGCCCCACCCTGTTCGCCCCCTGCAGGTCACCCGCAGCGGCCTGATCAACGCCTGCTCCATTGCCGGCATCATGCTCACCACCCAGGCAGTGATGACGGAGCAGAAGCGGGGCGACCGCAAGGCGCCAGGTGGCATGAGCGCCGGTGGCATGCCCGCGGGCCTGACCATGTAAGGCGGCATGCCGGCCCGTTAGCGGCAGGCATGCCAGCGCAGGCCGGCGGCGGGGCGGGGCAGAGGTGGGGGCATTGCCTTCCTCGCCCCTGCCCCCGCCGCCACGCTGTGTGCGCTCTGCTCTGCCCACACAGAGCACCCTCATGACCCCCTTGCCCCCCCTAAATGCTAATGCTTACACACCAAAAACCCCGCTCCACTTTCAGCTAGGCCATCCCCCTTCGGCTCCCGCTTGCTCCGCTGCATGTGGCATATGGCCCATGCCGCCTCAGCACTTTGCTTTCCTGCCAGCCGCCCGCGCCGCTCCGCGGCCGGGCAGCCATTTCATCACCACCACTACCTCTCCCCCGCATCGTTTGCTCTCCCCCTGCTTCCTGCTCCCCCCCCATGCTGACGCCCATAGCAGCAACCACGCAGTTACACCCCACCAGTCAGTAATCTACAGCATGTAACACCCAAAAAAACAAAGTAAACCTTCAAGGGGACGGTTGTGCAGGAAGCAGCGGGGCCGGTGTGGGCACACAGAGCTCGATTTCTGCGACCGGACACCGACAGCGGGGAAGCCCCCCCAAGCACCAATCGCTACAGCTCTTCTTGCTCAGCAGCATCACGCCACCTCCATGGCCACTGCTGCCGCGTTCTCCTTGCCCGCCGCCGCCGCCGCTGCTGCTGCTGTCTCCTTGCCAGCCGCTGCCGCCGCGGCCTCCTTGCCTGCCGCCGCCCTGCCAGCGCCAGGCAGGCGCACCAGCTCGCGGATGAGGCGGGCGGGGGAGTCCACGTGGGGGAAGGCCCGGAACTTCTCGGCGTGGTACTCAGCCTGGGGGGAGGAGGTGGGAGAGGGGAGGACAAGGGGGGCAGTGCAGCAGAGAGGCGTCAGGCGGGGGTGGTGGGGGCAGGGGAGGAGGGAAGAGCAGCAGCATGCGACTCTTTGCAGCTTTGCAGCACTGTTGTTGCATTCCCTCTGCTGCAGCTGAGCAAGCTGTGAAGGCAGCACACCAGGCAGCTGCCATCACCAGCTGGCCAATCCACAGCCCCATGCCTCCCCAACCCCCGCCTTTGTGCCCCTCCCCCGGTCCCTGCCATCACCTCCCGCCTCCAATGCCCGCCCCCTTGCCATCCTCCCCCACCCCCCTGCGCCCACCTGCACCGCCGCCGCCGACCGGTTGGCCCGCTCCACCAGCTGCTCCACGTCATCCACCAGCTTGCACGCCCCCTCCACCTGCATCGCCAGGTGGCGGTGCACCCCCGCATGCACCCGCGCCAGCGCCGCCAGCGCCTCATCCGCCTCTGCACCGCCCTCGTCGCTGCCGCCAGCAGCTGCCGCTGCCTGCGCTGCCTGCTGGCCGTACACGCCCGGCTCTGTGGCCACAGAGGAGAGGCCGTCCTCTCCTGCTGGTGCCGCTGCTGCTGCCGGTACATCGGCACTGCCTGCTGCCGGCGCTGCTGCCGCCGCCTCCCCGCTGCCGCTGCGTGCTGCCTCCGCACCCTCCCCGTCGGCTGCTGCCCCCAGCTGCTGCTGGTCCAGCGCCTCCACCTTCTGCAGCAGTGAGTGCCACTCCTCCTCCTCCTGCAACGCACACACAGGCAAGCGGGCGGGTGCGCAGGCAGGGCACGTGAGCTCCGATCCTCTTGCTGCAGGTGCCCCTGTGTGCAGCATGCAATGCGCATGTCCTCCCTGCATCGCAATACCTGCATGTGCCCACTGCCTGTGTGCTGTGCTCGCCTCCTGCCTCAATCCCTGCCCATCCCATCCCCACTCAGCTTGCACCCCTCACGCGCAGCGCACACCCCGTACCCTCACACTCTGCTCTCGAAGCACAATGTGCCCCTCAGCCCACCCACCCACCCACCTTTTGGAAGTTGTCCAGCCGCTTGCGCAGCCCCGCCTTGCGCGCCTCCAAGTCAACCTGGTACCCCGGCGCCTGCTGCTCCACCTCCCCCTCATCCACGGGCGTGGCGGGTGGCCGCTGCGGCGCCGCCAGCGCCACGCTGCCGTCAGCCAGGGCGGCAGCCAGCGAGGACTGGAAGGCCGCCAGGGCATCGGCGAGCACAGTCGCCCGCATGCTGCTGCTGCTGCTGCCGCCTCGGGGCCCCAGCCGCGACTGTGCATGCCGCTGCGGCCGTGCTGCGGCGTCCACTGCTGCTGCGCCAATGCCGGCGCAGAAGGCGAGCAGGCGGTCGGCCTGCGTCGCACGCTCCGGCAGCCCCTGCAGCCCCTCCACGAGCCGCTCGCCCAGCGCTTTGGGCATCTCCAACTCGTCTGCATATGGGCTCTCTGCTGCCACTGCTGTCAGCGCGCGTGTCGCTGCGGGCGTCCTGTACACCGACGCTCGCTGGGTGTGAGGGCTGGCCGCCGGGCCGGCAGCCAGCGCCGCCGCTGCTGCCGGCACGCAGCTCTTGCGTTTGCGTGAGAACTGGAAGGCGATGCCGCCATGCCGGGCCTCCACCAATTCGTGGCCTGCAGCCGTGTGATATGCAAGGCGAGAGTGTTGGGTGCGGTGGGTGGACGGCAGCGGAAGGGTGCGGTTGGCGGGAGCGGCGGCGCCGGCACTCAACACCAACGCAAGGCCGCCAACGCACCGTCCGTGACTTGCAGGACCTGCTCCTGCGGCAGCTGGGGCGAGTCATGCTGTAGCTTGAGCACCAGCTGCACCCGAGGGGTGCGAGCTGTCGAGGCCATTCTTCCCTGTCGCTGGCTGTCTGCCGAGTCTGCGCCCAACGGCTGGATGGCTTCCGGGGATGCGAATGGGGTGGCAGTGGGAGCGGCGAAGTGCTTGGCAACCAAATGGGAACGCTGAGCTGGCCGACGAGCTGGCCGAATGAAGCGAAATTCGCTTGCTGGCGCGCCAAGAACAACAGCACCGACTTCCCACTCTGCAACAGCCCTCAGCCACTGCCAATCACGCCCACAGCCACCTTGCTCGGACAACCTCGCCTGCAGCCTGCTCGGCGCCCTCATGCGCCCCTCCCTGAACCTACTGCTGCTGGTGGCGGTCGCCGCCGCTGCCACGACTTCCGTGAGTCCCGGCGCAGGCGCCCCCGCCGCTGACCCGTTGCCCGCGCTCCTTGGGCGCGGCACCCACGGGCACTGGGCCCTGACAGCTGCGGGGTCAGCCCGCGGGCCTCGCTGACCGCCCCCACCTGCCGCCCGCTCCCGCTCCCCCGCCCGCAGATCGGCGCCGCCGCGGACCTCGACCCAGAGCAGACCCTCAGCCTGCCCAGCTTCAGCCAGGCGATGCCCAACAAATCTGTGTGGCCCGAGCTGGTGGGTGGGACGTTCAGGGCGGGCGATGCTGTGCAGGTGCAACGTTTGCAACGCCTTGCACCAAGCACCAAGTGGTGGCCAGCAAAGTCGCACGTGGGCTCTACAGCTCATGCTGGCACTCACTTGCTGAGCGCCCTGCTGCCTGCGTGGTGCAGGTTGGGATGGCGGCAGCAGAGGCAAAGGCCCAGCTGGAAGCGGAGCTGCCCGCCGGCTCACACGTCTACCTGGTGCCGCAGGTGCGCACCCACCGCTCCTGCAGCCAGCCGCCCTTGCGCCGCTCCTCCCAGCTGCACACGCCAGTCTGCAGCCAGTCTGCAGCCAGCTTGGGTCTCGGGCAGGGGGGCCTGAAGGCGCAACCCGTGCGGCACCCTGCTGCTGGCACCTGGCAGACGCAGCAGCACCCCATTGCTGCCTCCTCTCGGCACACCCTGCCCGCCCCCACCCGATTCCGCCTGCATGCCCCACCTCACCTGGCTTTTCTTTCTCTTCTTCCCCCCCCTGCAGGGCTCCATGATGACCATGGACTTCCGCACCGACCGGGTGCGCATCGTGTACAACAAAGACAGCGGGCTGGTGGTGTCCCCGCCCCGCATCGGGTGACGGGCAGCGCTGGTGGTGCGCGCACTGGTGCGGCAGGCGACGCCAGGCCGGACGCTTTGTATGACATGCTAGGCGGTGCGTGTGCCCGCAGTGTAGTGCCCGCACCTTTTGACCGATCCATCTGGTATGCATCATCGACTTCAAAGAACAAAGGCCGCTGCCTCTCTGCTAACCTCTCCCTGCTGTCTCTGCTGTGCTGCTTTTATTGCCACCCCTTGCCACCTGCTCCCCTCTGTGTACACCCCCCGCTTTGTACCATCCCATTTTTCTCCCCCTTTTGAGAGAGGTCAGTGTGAACGTTACGAAAGAAGCGGAGGCATGAAAGGGGAGCAGTGAAGGGGAGGGTGGATAGGAAGCGGGAGTTAGCAATCAGGGAAGCAAGGTGTCAACAGCAGCGTCAACGAAAAAGCGGGGGCTGGGGCTGCAGACGGCACGGCAGTACAGCAGCACGGCGGGCAGATGTCGCCTGCAGTGGCCTGGCCAGTTGCGGTGGTGTGGAGTGGTGTGCTGGGTCATGCCAGGCCGGACTGGGAGCACCGCCTGCACTGCGCCGCACGCCACCCGTGCGCCAGCCAGCTCACGCCAGGCTGGCCAGCGCGGCCACCAGCCGGTCTGTGTGCTCCGGCAGGCCCACACTGATGCGGATGTAGTTGCTTAGCTCCTTTGTGGCATAGTGGCGCACCATGATACCGTGCTGCTGGGCCAGGGCGTCCTTGAGCGCGCGCGCGTCCCGCCCCTCTGCCACCTTGCACAGCACAAAGTTGGCGTGGGAGGGGGAGGGCTCGAGGAAGGGCACCGCCGCCAGGGCGTCGGTCAGCCGCTGCCGCTCGCTCACCAGGGCGTCGCGCACGCGCTCAATGTAGGGCAGGTTGGAGAGGGCAGCCACGGCGGCCACCTGGCAGAGGGGGTGGAGGGAGAGGGGCAAGTATGGTGGGGTGAGGGGCAGGGGATGGAACTGGGTGGTGGGGGGAGGTGGAAGGAAGCAAGAGGTAGGGTGGGCGGGGCGGCCATGGCTGTGCGGCGGCACAAAGCCGCAGGCAGCAGCGCAGACGGCAGCGCGGCCTGCCCCGACAGGCTGGCCCGGACAGCCAGCGCCTCTGCCCACCCTCCCGCCTGCGTCTCTGGCACCACTACAAGACTGCACCAGCCCACCACTGTTTCATTCAGTACAGGTGCCCTGCAACCAGCACACCTCTGCTGCCACCACAAGTCCGCACTCAATCCAACCACTGTCCATTCACAAAAGTCGCCCTGCGCACCTCTGCCGCCACCGACACGTTGTATGGCTGCTTGGCGCGCCACAGATACTCAATCAAGCCCAGCGGAAAGGCGCCGTACCCCACTCTGCAAGGGAAAAGGGGCCAGGGGAGGGTGAGATAGGGAAGGGCAGGGCAGGCAGGGGGAAGGGACGAGTGGGAGACGGGAGCACAGGCAGCTGCAGGGGTGGACTTGACGCCACAGCGGGGCGGCATGCGTGCTGGCTTGCACCACGGCAAGGGGAAGGACGGAGAGGGGAAGCTGGCATACCGTTTCCTGGGTTCCTGGGGCACCTTGCAGCTTCCCACCCTACACCATTCCACTCTGCTACCTCGCTTTTCCAAACCAGCAACAAGCCATTATGTCGGCACACCCCGCACCCACACCAGCTGCGCTGGCCACCTCGGCAGCCTCCCACCCCACCCCACACCACACCAGCTTCCCTTCATGCCCTTGCCCTGCCTCACCTGAGCCCCGCCAGTGCGGCGCACTTGCTGAACGTGCGCAGCACCACAAGGTTTGGGTAGTCGGCCACCCAGCCCATCTTGGAGGGCTCCTCGCTGAACTCGATGTACGCCTCGTCCTGCGGCAAAGGAATGGAGGGCAGGGCGGGGTGGGGGGGCAGCGTGTCAGGTAGGGGGGTGGAGGGGGCGGGGGGATGAATCAGGAAACGAGAGCAAGCAAGGTGCAGTGGAGGAAAGAAGTTCGCTGAACTCAATGTACGCCTCGTCCTGCGGCAGGGCGGGGTGGGGGAGGGCAGGGAACGAATAAGAAGAACGGCGGTAAGCAAGGGGCAGTGGAGCAGGAAAACTCGCGGGTCTGAGTGTGTGCATCATCCTCCGAGCTCAGCTTTCTGCCGCAGCCCCACCACCAGCTCCAAGCATCGGCATCATGGGCAGCGCAGCTTGAGAGGGAGGCACATCCAGAGCCACCACCACGTGCAAGCCCGCCTCCCAGTGGCAAAAGAGCCCCGCTTGCTTGCACGCTACCAGGGCAAACCAGCGCCACCCCGCCCCTCACGCCTGCCGCTCGCTCACCAGCACCACCAGGATGGGCAGGATTAGGGTTCATCCTAAACCCTAGAAACCCCAACCCAGCACCCCAGATGTTGCCGCTGCGCTCACCAGCACCACCAGGGTGGGCAGGGCCAGGATCTCCAGCAGCTCCTCCGTGCTCAGCATGCTGCCGTCGGGGTTGTTGGGCGACGTGAGGAACACAATCTTGGGCTTGTGCTCCGCAACCGCGCGCTTGATGCCTGGAGGGGAGGGAGAGGAAGAACGGACAGGGCGGTGAGGTGGGGAGGGCCCAAGTGGGAGGGGAGGGACATGGGGTTGTGGGGCTGTGCTCCGTGACGGCGTGTGCCTGGGCAGCGGTTTGAGAGGGAAGATTTGGGTTGGTTGAGCATGGCGGCCAGTGCACCCCTCACGACTGGCTGGCCTATGAATGTGCATCAATACACTCCACGCAGCCTTGGTCCTCCCGCCCCTGCTTCCTTCTTGCCTCCACCCCGGCCCAAGCACCCTGCCGCTGCACACCCTGCCACAACTCCAACACTTCCACTTGCAGACACCACTGTAACGAAGCTAAGCAATGACAGAATCTCACCCTCCACGTCGATTTTGAATCCGTCGAGGCGCGGCACCGTCACCACGCCGGCGTTGTTCACGGCGGCGTCAAACACATACATGGTGAAGGTGGGGGGGGAGTCCACAATGGTGTCCCCCTCATCCAGCACGCAGCGCATGAGCAGGTCAATCAGCTCGTCCGCCCCGCAGCCCACCTGGCAGGGGGAGGGAGGGGGACAGATTTGGAAAAGAAGGTGGGGAGAGGAACAGGAGGCGGCACCGCATGAGCATGAGCAGGTCAACGAGAGGACATCCGCTGTACACCCCGCCTGGGGGGAGGGTGCAAGAGCGCAACATGTGGACGAGCTAGAGAAGACAACCACGGCTATGGCACACAAATGGGCCCCACAAGCTGCTGCTGGCTGGCGCTGCTGCCTGCCCGCCCGCCCGCTGCGCCCCGCCCTGCCCACCCTCTCGTCCCGCACGGGCCCCCGCTCCCGCTCCCGCCCCACCCACCAGCAGGTGCTCTGCGGGCACGCCGTGCCACTTGGACAGCGCCTCCCTCAGGCGGCGTGACTCAGGGTCTGGGTAGATGTTAGGCCAGGACATGGAGCCCAGTGCGGCCAGCACCTCCGGCGGCGGGCCATACGGGTTCTCATTGGCGTCCAGCTTCACAATGTCCTTGGCATCGCGGCCCAGCCGCTGCGCCAGGATCTCGAATGGCTCAATGGGCGTGTAGGCCTTGAGCTTGAGCAGGTGGGGCCGCACAAACTGCTCCGCCTGCATGGCGCCGCTGCTGCTGCCACGCTCGGGAGCTGCCACGCGGGTGACCGCGGCGGAGCCTCGCCGCCCTGCACTGCTGCTGCCGCTGCTGCTCTGCACTCCCGCACCCTGGACGCTGCTGGCCAGTGCCGCTGCCATGTCTGAAGGACCGGACAGCCTTTCGGCGCCACCAGCTAGATAGAATTGGATCGTGATGGCACAGCGCGCAGGCGATGAGCGCGGGGGAATGGCACGATGGCTGTGTGTGCGCTGGCGTGACATGGCGGCGGCAGGCAGTGGGGGCAGGCGCTGCCAGAACATCTTGCCAGGTGCCTGCAGCCGGCATCCCCAGGTGGTTGCACACACTATATGAACAGCTGCAGCGAGAGAATTGAGTAGGGAAAACAGGGTAGCAGCAGAGGTGCACAGGTTGGCTGTGAAGTGGGCCGGGCTGGGCGGGGCGGGGCAGGGTGCAAGCCTCGGGTTGATGAAATTGAAACACGGCGAGCAGCGAGCCATGTGGAATTGGAGCACGAATGGTTAGATTTTGGGTGTAAACCTCTGCCGCTGTCAACGCAGCGAACTCATCAAAGCGTCCGCCTAGGGCCTTGTAGTGCCGCTACCTGGCGGGCACAGATGGAGAACCGCATGGCTTCAACTCGCGAGCTGGCATGCTTGCTCAGGTGAAACACCTTGAATGCCGGCGCGGGCCCTGGACTTGGCCCAAATCGGCGGGTCAGGTGGCATTGGTTTGAGTAAGCGTGCTAACTAACGCCATGTTGAAACCAGCTGTGCAAATCTGCACTGCCTGAAGCGCTCGGGTGGCGCTCGGGTGGTGCCCGCCTGCCTTCGTGCAGTTCAGGCTGTCAATGCTGTCCACAATGCTGCACAGCACATCAAAATGTTACAGTAATAAAGCAGTACGCAAGGCAGCACGGCCAGCCAGACTGTGAATGACTGAAAGTTTGGGTTCTTCTCGTGGTGGAATTAAATGGAATGCAGCCACTAGGGGCTGGGCCAATGAGGCATGGTTGTCATTGGTGAGTACAATGTGATACATCAACACACCATCAGGGCATGGATCCGGGTTAGTAACATTTGGTGGTTATGGTGATTGGTGGGCGGCGGGGGCAGATCACAGTAGCACTTGTGCGCGCATTGCAAAATCCTGGATTCAGGAGGCTTGCTCACGACCCATCACCCCCGGATGCGCCTCATGCTGCGTCCCCCTATCAATGTGGCTGGCCCGCTCCCTGGCTCTGGGCGCAGGGAGGAGGACAGGCACGCATCGCCGCTTGCTCCCCAGGACTGCTCATTCGAAGGCTGCGGGGTTGCTCCTCCAAGCCGACGGCCCCGGGTGTGGCTGCTGCTGATGCATCAGCTCCATCTCCCGCTGAAGCATCAGCTCCTGCTTCTGCAGGCCAGCGGGACGGCGGGGGCGGGGCAGCAGGGTGAGGCAGTGCAGTGCAACAGTGCAGTGCAACAGTGCAGCGCAGGCACAGCAGCAGGGGATGGCAAGAGTTGGCAAATGTGCAGACGTCCCTGCCCTGGCCTGGCGGCAAAGCCCGCCCTAGCGCAAACAGGCACGCCTTTGTTACCCCGCCCCGCGTGCAAACTGGATGCAAGATGTATGGTGCCCCTCACCCGCAACTCTGCAGCCAGGGCAGCTGCCCCCTGGCCGCCCTTCATGTCCCCAGGCTGGACAGCGGCAATCGTGCCTTGTGCATTCACATGCACGCTGGCAGGGACCTTCGAGGTGCCTTTGCCGCCTGGGGGCTGCTGCTTTGGGCCCGCCTTCTGCTGGCCTGCAGCTTGGGAGCCTTTTTCAGGATCGGGGCGGTCCTTTCCAGCCTGTTTCTGCAGCTGCGCCTGCCCCTGCTTCTTGTGCGCCCTGCGGTGGAACCACAGTGCCGCTCCCGCTGCAGGCCAGGGCGGGGCGAGGCGAGGGGGCACAAGAGAAATGGCAGGCGAATGTTGATGCCTTGTGACTGCTTGCGGAGACAGGACGCACATGCAAGCAGGTGAGCTGTCCAAGCGGGCTCCCACATGGGGCCTCCACAAGAAGTGGACCCTGGGTGGAGTACAGCAGCGCACAGCACAGCACGGCACAGCGCAGCATAGCGCAGGGCGGCACCGCACGGCGCGGCACACCCCGCCTCAGTAAGGACGACGACAGCAGCAACACGCAGCACAGCAAAGCAAAGCACAGCACAATACAGCGCTGCACAGGGCAGCGCTCCACAGCAGACCACAGCGCTGCACAGCACAACACAGCACAGCACACATAGCACAGCCTCACCGATGAGGACGACCGCGGCGCCACCGCCTCCCGCGATGACGGCAACCAGCCACGTGGGCACGCGCCGGGCTGCTGGAGGCGCCACAGGCAGGCCGCTGACCTGTACCTCGCTCGCCACCAAGCCGCTGAACGGGTCATCGGTGGGTACCACAGGCAGCACGCCCTGCGGCTGCTGGAGCAGCACGCTGGCGAGCTGCCAAGCCGCCTCCCTGTCCTGGGTGCTGTTTGCAAACACGGCAGCTAACAGGAGTGCCTCTGTCTCGTTGGGCCCGCCACGCACCAGGTGCCCGACAGCCATCTGCGGCCGCTGGGTGGCCTTTCCAGTCGCCATGGCTGCCGCTTGCACGGAGGCCGCAATCAGGGCCAGCCGTGGTGGCACACGCGGGTCGTCATAGAGCATGCCGTCGCTGTCGGAGCTGTTGCTGACGCTGCTGCCGTCGGCACGGCGCAGCATGAAGGTGAGGGTGGGGCCGGGGGGCAGCACGAAGGGCACGTTGTCGATCTGGATGTCTTTCACCGGCATCGCCCGCTCGTACAGCTGGAGCGGCCACACGCCTTGCGGCGCCACGGCCAGCAGGGTGGCCAGCTGCCGGGCAGCTGCCTCGTCCTGCGCAGTGGCGCCAAAGCGAAGCGACATCCAGGTTCGCTCCACCTCCTGGTTTAGTTTAGTGACAGGATTGTTGGTTGCGCCGTTGACTCGCGCCGCCCGCTTGATGTCAGTCTGTGACCCAATGCGTAAGCCGTTGGACAGCGTGAAGCCGGCGTCCACAAAGGTAAAGGTGAGGAGGGGCCCAATGGTCTCCCCAGTGGGTGCCGGCGGGCTGCACAAGCAGGCAGAGGGGGAGGAGGCCGGGGTTGGTGTGATTGAATATGTGTGTGTCCGTGAGTGCATGTGTGTGTGTGAGACTGGGTGATTGGGTGGGTGTGGCTGGGCGGGGCGCGAATGCAAGTGTAAAGGGCGCGGCAGGCTGGCACAGGGCAGGGCACACGTGGCGCCTGGTGAGGGAACTGGGCATGGAAGGTGCCAGGTGACCCCCCGTGCGTGTTCCCCTGGCAAGGCATGTGAGACCTGACAGCGCATGCTGCCCGTGCATGCCAGGCGGGCCGGAAGCGACTGCTCCTCTCACCGACCTTGGGGGAGGCCGAGGTGGGGCATACTCGGGAGGCGGGGGCGCCGTGACACACCAACTGTTCCGGAGTATTTTCCCGGGCGGGCACTCGCACATGGAGATGATTGCGTTGTAAACTGTGCCCACCGGGCACATGTCTGCTTCGCTCTGTCGCAGCGCACGGCCACGCAGCGCCCCCGACCTGCCGTTCCCCCACGCCTGCAACACATCGAAGCGCGCGGCACATTGGGTCAGGGGCAGGTATGCCTGGCAGTGGTCCAATACTAATAAGCAGTCCAGCCCCTCACCCCTTGCCACCGCGCATACCTGCAGCTTGCTGCGCTGGCCCTGCTGCGCAGGCGCCGGCGCTGCAGCGCCGCCTCCGGTGGCAGCGGGCTGCCCCCTCGCCAAGGCCGCGGCCCCCAGGAGGGGAAGGAGCACACACGCCCACAACCGCATTCTTCGACTGGACGCAATCATGGCTCTAGCCTCCAAGGGAAGTGGCACACGGGCGGCACGCCCGAGGGCGCGCCAGAGAAGTAGGCGGGCAACCTTTGTGCTACGAGCCCGCGCGCTTTACTGCCTCAATTGGCCCCAGAGAGGCTGAATTGGGCGGCGCAAGGCGCTTCCGCGCACTCTTCCCTACCCAGCCGGCGAGGCAGCCTACGTGGCGAGTTCCGGTCGCGCGCATCTGACCGCTCCGAAGCTTGGCAGTCCTGCATGATTCGGGCATTAGGGCCGCAAATAAGTGTGTCGTAGGCTTACAGGGGCTATTACAAAGGGCCAATCGCGGCAAAGTGGCGGCGGCTGGCGGCATCGGTGACTGCACAGCGGCAGACCACCCTCAGCGCAAGCACGTCAGGCACCAAGCCACCTCAGTGGATCCCTGCAGAAACTCAGTGGGTAAGGTGGTATCAATGGACTGCTCCGGCTTCCGTCTCTGCATGTTAGGCCACCAAATAAGCACTGCGCGCCTCTGGTGCCTCGGGGCGGAAGCAGGCGCCGCTGCGCACCCGCCCATCATCGCATGATGCTCCCAGTGGGGCGCTGCCGGTTGCCCTCAAGCCCTGCCCTTGGCAGGCATCCTGCTGAGGCGATATTTCAATAGATCTCACCCGCGCCAAGCGCTCCAATGCTGTGCCTGCTGCAGGAGTGTGCCCTGCCTCCGGCTGGCATCGGTGGTGCCCGCCCGTCTTCCCTTGACACTCCAGCCAGGCGCTCATGCTGCAGCCAGCTGCTGGTCAGTTTCCGCCAGATCCAGCGTGACACATTCGGTCGGAGATCAGCTTAGTGTATTAAGGATTCATACAAATCATGTGAGCGCTTTATGTGCCCCCCTGGGGCCTGCAGTTCAAGAAACAGTCGGTGGCTGGGCAAACATAAAGGGCGGGAACAGGGCGTGTGGCGGCGGGCACAGAGCATGCAAGTCTTCAGTGATGACCTGTGCATACGAATTAACTACGAAGAAAGGATTTCTGTAGACAAATTGCTGGATAAGAGGCACGTCGCTGCCCTGCATCCCATGAGGTGTTGCTGATGCCACCCAAGCGAGTTCAGCGCACACGTCTCAACCAGGAAGTAAAAGGCACTGCCCAGGCTTCAGCTGAGGCTGCGCTCCTTGCGACAGCTCCCACACTTCACGCGTATGCAGGAAGCAGTGCACCGGCTGGCACGTCCTCATGCGTCGGTTGCAGGCAGTTCCCTGCACAAGGCAGGACAAGAACACAGCAGCTTCAGCAAGTGTACGCGTTGGCCTGGCAGCCGCCCGCTGTGCTGCCCTTCCCTTCCCTTGCCTCCTTGCACACACGCAACACATGTGCATGCACACTAGCACGGTGTACACATGTGCACCACACAGTAGTCCCGCCTCCTGACCTGAGCGCCGCAACCGCCTCTGCGAACGTCGGCCGCTCGCCCGGCTGCTGCGCCCAGCAGCGCCGCATGAGGTGCAGGTAGGCGGGCATGCCGGGGAAGGTGCCGCCGGGCAGGGCGGAGGGGTCGTCTGGGACGGGCGGCCGCCCTCCACTAGAGACCTCCTTGAAGATCTGCGGGAGAGAGGGTGAGGTCAGGAATAGGAGAGGGAAGCAGAGGGAGGGAAGGGTAAGAACGGAGAGGGGGAGGGGAGGGGAGGGCAAGAGAGGGAGGGGGAGGGGAGGAAAGGGCAAGAGAGGAGAGGGGGAGGGGAGGGAATGGCAAGAGAGGGTGGGTAGGGGAAAGAGGCAGAGGGTGGGAGGGTGGGGCGGCGCTGGCGCAGCAACAGGCGCTGCTGGCGGGCGCCAGCACTGACAGACTTTATCATAACCATGCTGGCGCAGCACGCAAAGGGGCTCACCTGGAAAGGGTTCATGCCGCCGGTGGCCCAGGGCAGCTGCCAGGTCAGCAGCTGCACAGAGGGAAGCGGAGGGAAGCGTTGTGAGGCAGGGCTGGGAGACACGTGCTGTGCATGCTGCGCCCCTACAACGCGTGGCACGTATCACGAGCTGCCCGTATCTGAAGCTGTGAAGCTGGCCGCCCTCCCTACTTGCCTCCCACAGCACAATGCCGAACGAAAAGACGTCCTGCAACCGGCCGGGAACCAGGGGTAAAGGGGGAGGGGAATGAAAGGCAGGTGGGATGGCCTGCAGCAGGCGGCTGGCTTTGGTCGTTGCTGGCGGTCAACCCATGCGCCTGTACAGCAGGCAGTACGGGGTGCACCCCAGAGTTGTAAAACGCTGCTCCGTGTCGTGCGCGCAATGCTGAAACTTGCGAGGTGGTGGGCGGGGAGCGGCAGAACGCAACCAGCGCGCGGCGCCGTGCTGGATCCCATGGCCGGGATCCCCCCTTCCCCTCCCTGCCCCGCCGCCCAGGCACCCACCGCGGCAAACGTGGCGCGCTCGCCATGCAGCACCTCTGGCGCAAGCCACCTGCGCACAGGGCAAGCGGGAGGGCAGGCTACCTGGTGGGGGTGCAGCTTCTCGTGAAGGCACTACCTGCAGGCTCCAGCCTCCAGTTCTGGCAACTCAGGCCCACGAGCCGTGCCCACAGCCTGCCCACCCACCTTGGGTTTGTTGCCACGGCGCTGCTGGCCATCTGCTGCTGGGTCTCCTCCATCACCTGACCATAGGCAGGGGGGGGCAGAGGGAGTGGGGCGGGATGGATGTCAGCAGCGGCAGCAAGTAACAACACAGTGGGGTGGACGCGCAGGATGTGAGCAGCCAGAAGAAGGGGTGGCAGAAGAAAGGAGGAGCGCCGGCGGAGGGCGTGGCACGTAAAACGGGTGTAGCAGTAGTGCCCAGTCTCCTGCCTACTCACCTTTGCCAGGTTGAAGTCGCACACTTTGCAGTGCCAGTCCTGGTCGATCTGCAGAGGCAAACGGACAGGGGAGGGGAGGGAGGAGGGTCAAGGGGGCAAGCTGGCACACCACGACATGCTACGAGCGCCTCAATATGCTCCTGTCGCGTGCTGCTGCTGCTCTTGACAAACCCTCGTCTATTGGCACTTCAGAATGGCGCTTTACGGGATGCCACTCACCAGCAGGTTTGGGCTTTTTAGATCTCTGTGCAGCACGGGCGGGGTCCGGGAGTGGAGGTACAGCATGCCAGAAGCCGCCTCGATTGCCTGCAGGGGCCAGGCGCGCACGTGTGGTAACTCTGTTTTTGGAGATCAAGCACACTCACCGCCCTTGCTTGCAATCAAGCAGCGAGCCACTCGAGAGGTGAGTACTGATGCTGAAAAACTGCAGCTTTGTTCTGGTTCCACCAAGGCACACACTGCACCCAACCCGGCCCTCTCGGCAGCCCCATGTTTGGGCCCCTGCTCCGCGTCTGCATCTCCCCCAGAGATATGAATATACTGTCCGAGCTCCCCTCCGCAGCTTGCAAGCCCACCATGTTGAGTCGTCGGCTCCAGCTCAGCTCCGCTGCTGCCGCCGGGTCTGCCCGCCCCGCCCGCAGCACGTCGGCCAGCGAGCCGCGGGAGCACCACTCGGTGACGACGCAGGGGGGGGAGGTGCACACGCCCTGCGGGCAGGCAGCGGGCACGGGTGGCATGGTGTGTGAGCAAGCGGGCGGGCGGCGCGCGTGGGCGGCAGAGGGGTGTGCACTAGGGTGGGGTGGGCGGGCAGGGCGGGCGGGCAGCAGCACAGGGGGTTGTAGCGGGGCAAGGCAGGTGTGGAGATGGGGTGGACGGGTGACAAGAGGGCAAGCGTAATCAAGCCAGCCAGGGAGGCCACCCACCTGCCACCCACCACCCAGGCGGAGGCGGTACCCCAGGAAGGACACCCACCCACACCACGAAACAGCAGGAAGATCTTGCAGCAACAAGGTCACCCGCACCAACCACCACCCCAGCGGGAAGCTGACCCGCCCCGCCCACCAGGAAATTGACGCAGCAGGGGTGCCTGAGGGAGGCCATGGTGGAGGCCTCCTGCACACACACACACGCGCGCGCCAGACAGGAGAGAGGCAGACAGTTGAGCAAGAGGCAGAGGCACCTGGCAAGCATGGCCCCGTGGCTGTTGTACGGGGAAACATGGACAATCTTCCGACAGCACGCGCCCATTACAAGTAGCGCCCTGTGCACCCACAAGTCGACGTGTCCCCCTGTGTTGTGCCCTTGGGGCACACATGTTGCATGCTGCATGCCAACGTGAGGCCAATCGCATGGCAGGCCCGTGCATGCCAGGTGCCCCCCAAAGCGGTTGCCCTCCGCTCTCGTACCCCCCAACAACAACACTCCTCCTCCTCCTCTTTAGCTCTCACCGCTAGCAGGCCGGCCAGCAGCGGGTTGGAGATCGTCATCGCCAGGTCAGCAGCCGCCTGCGCATCCAGCCCCCCTCCCAAATTGGTCAACACCTTCACGGCCACCGGCACCTGCTGCCACTTGGCCAGAAACACCTGCTTGCTTGGCGAAAGGGGGAGGCGAGAGTTCCAGAAGTGAAGAAGGTTTCAGAGAAGGGCAGGCAATGCACCGCGGCACTGCGGCGAGCAATTCCATGGATGGCAAGTTGCAGATGCAGATGGAAGATGGGCGGGCACCCTGCCTGCAGCCCCCGCCCAGGCGGCGCATCCTACACACTGAACCCCGCTCATTTCACCCTGCCTGCTGAGCCCCACGTACTATACCCACCCTGGCCGCCCGGCCCCCCCACTCAAACCACCCTGCCCACTGACCGCCCCACTCGGCTCACCCTGCCCGCAGACCCCTCTCCAATGATTCGGATGAGCTCCACCTCAGAGAAGTTGATGCCCCAGGGCTTCACATCCACCCTGCCGCTGGGCGCGGGCTGGGCACTCTGCAGGGAGGCGGCGGATCCGGAGGAGGCGGCGGGCACCCCAGCTGCACTGCCGCCAGAGGCTTGATATGCCGCCCAGGCGGAGTCGTTCACAGAGCCATTGGTGGCGGCGGTCACATGGGTCTTCTGATACGACTGGAGCGCGCCCAACGTCCAAGGGTCGCCAGACGTTGGCACCAGCAGCGAGTCCACAGGCGACGACCTGTTCGGCTCGGCGCCAGCTGCGCCATTGCCGCCAGGTGGCACCTCTGGGTCGGCTGGCTGGGCCTCCGAGCGCCGCCGCCGGCGACGGCACCACCACAAGCCAGCCAAGATGGCAGCGACTGCAAGGGTGGGTGGTCAAGCGGAGGGTGGGAAGGGAGGTATGAGCAGGGGAAGGAGGGAGCGGGCATGCCCTGGAATGCCTGCAAGTGCAGGCAGGCAAGCACTGAGGCAGGCGGGCAGGCGGGCAGGCAGGTGAGCCAATTGCCTTGCTTGCAAGCAGGCCACCATCCAGCAGGGCAGCAGCCAGACAGTCCATCAGACCCAGGCAAGGGAGCATGATGATGGATAGAAAGACAGTACTGTGACCAACATGTGGCCATTCCTTGGCTTGTGAGCTGCATCTGGCGGTTTTGTGGCATCTGATGTTGTGGCTCACCTGCGCACACGGCTCCGACTGCTGCCCCCACAATCGCTCCGGTGCTAGAGGAGCCTCCTGCTGACGTGGCATCGCCACCCCCGCCGGGCACCACCGGCGGCGGAGGAGGGGGCGCTGGCGAGGGAGGGGGAGGGGCTGTTGGGCCACAAGGGGGCAGCGGGTCTAGCGGCTGCCCATTATCGTCGATATACTTTGTCACCAAAGAGCTCGGCACGGCCCCGCACAGGCCGGGGTTGCCCGGAGTCAAGATGATCTCTCCCTTGGGTGCTGCCTCTAGGGAGGGCCAGGCCGGCAGAGAGCCTGCGGGCGTGCGACAAAGAGCGACCAGGCACATGGAGGAGGCGCTTGGGGGCAGGCAACAAAGGGTTTAAAACTTACGGTTGTTTAAACCTGACCCTACCCGGGTGCAGCAAGAGGGACATGGTGCAGCCCAGCTGACCAGGACGCAGCCAACCCGGTCGGTTGGGCGCTGCAGATCCGCCGCCCCGCTGCACGCCGTGCAAATGCGGCAGCGCTGCACCGCACTGCCCTGCCCTGCCCTGTACTGCACTGCATTGTACTCTACTGCACTAACGTGTCCTGCCCTGCACTGCACTGCACAACCCATGCCCAGCGCCCACCTGTCAGGTTGTTGGAGTGAAGGGACATTCCCGTCAGGGTGGGCGGCAGGACGAGTTCAGGGCTGATGGTGCCGGACAGGGCGCAGCCCCAAATGTTGAACTGTTCGAGGCTCTTGCCCAGCTTCCAACCGCTGCCCGGGAAGGCGCCTGCAGATGCAAGCGCAGTGCATGGCAGAGGGTGGGCTGGTGAGGGCAATGCACACCAAGAAGGCGATCCATTCAGGCGAGTGGCCATGCCATGTGAGCAACCCCGGGGGAGTGCAAGGTGCGCCAGCACAGTCAGCGCGTGCTGAGGTGGCGGGCACAGCATGTTCAGAAGCGCCCCTTGCTGACGCGGGCCGTTGAGCTGACCTTTCATGTCAGCGTTTTGGTCCATATACACATTCTTCAAGGTGTCTGGAAAGGTCAATTCCGTGGGGATCTGGCTGAGGTTGTTGCGCGCCATGGACAAGAAAGTCAGGCTCGAGGGGAGAGCCCAGTTTTCGGGGATGGGCCCGGTGAGTCCCATGCCCCAGCTGCGTGCAAATGTGGGCAGGGTGGCAGCTGTAAGTTGCGGGTGTGGCAGGCTGGACGAGGGTGGAGAGGTAGGGGGCGGGGTGGCGGGGACTGCGGAGCTTCAAACACCCGACTGCTTGCAGCACCAGAAAAATCTGCACTGCGACTGGCTGGAGTGGAGGGCAGGTGCAGCATGCCTGTGGGGCTGCACGGCAAGCTCACATGTCTAGAGTGGTGATGGGAGAGGGAAGGACCCAGGTGGGCGGGATCGTGCCGCGGATTGGGTTGTCGTGCAGCCGCAGCTCCGTCAGCGACTGCGGACAGGGGGCGTACGACACAGAGGCAAGGTTGCCACCCCAGTGCGATGCCGTTGCCTCCATGCCCTGAAAGTTGACCAGAACGATGGCTGCAAGCGCGAGTAGGTCACTGAGAGCGTGGGAGGCGACCCAACTGGGCGTTGAGAAGAAGCATCCAGCACAGGTAGTGGCTGGCTAGGCTTGTCAAGGCACAGGCACCGCAATGGTGCAGTGCAGCGCCTTTGCATGCATGACAGGCACATCGCAGTTTGTGCATCGTCACCTGCGGCAGCCAGCTGCCGGCTGGGATGCCCCCCGTCAGCTGGTTTGAGCTGCAGTGACAGGAAGGAGGCAGGGAGGCATCAGGAGACAGGGAGCAATGGAGCTTAGGCAGCTGTGGCCCAGCGAGGGTCGGCCGCCACGTCCCAAGGGCAGGTGCAAGCAGAGGGAGGTGGGGCCTACCCGATGCTCAACGCTCGCAGGTTGCTCGGCAGGCGGGTGGGTATGGTGCCAACAATGGCATTGCGTCCCTGCAGGGGGGGTCCGCGGGGCCGCGTGTCATGCGAGACCCCACCTTCCAGGGAACACAGCAATGCACATGCGGAGCAGCACGCTTCCCAAACTCCCAGCCGGCACACATTGCATCCCAGGCTGCACAAGACGCAAGGCACGCGCCCTCAATTCTAATGCCACGCCCAATCCAAGTGGCGGTCGGCCTGCCGCCACCGGCGACCGCCGCTCGTGCTACCGCCTCACCATGCGAAGTTCCTGGAGGCTGTCGGGCAGCTGCCACCCGCCATTGGGCGGCACCCTGCCCTCCAGTCCTTTGCTTTCGACTTCGCTGCAAGCATGGGAGGGGGACAGTGGCAGGGGCTGGGTGGCAGGGTCCAGCCGGGAGCTCAAGCTGCCAACCGGCAGGTCTTCTGGCTTGCAGCCTTGGAAAGCATGCAACTGCCATGGCCTCCAGTGCCCCAACAATGACGGCTGCTTCCTGCCGCCTCCTGCACAGAACGAGCAGTCCAAACCAACACATTCTGCACGCCCGCCTCACATCTTGGTAACCTGAGTGCGGTCCGGACTGCACTCGATGCCCTCCCATGCGCCGCTGCATGGCTGGCTGTTTGTGTTCCAGGTGGGCAGCTGGGCGTCACCGTTGGTGAAGGTGGCCTTGAAGGCTAGCAGCATGAGCATGTCGCAGCTGGGCAGCGCGCTCAGCGGGCTGATTTGCGCCCAACTCGGGCCCCAACCGACCCACTGTGGAGCAGCTGGCACCTGCAGGCAAGAAGGCGGTGCAGGCTTAGGCACATGCACGGCAGTGGTGCTGTTGTCGCAGCGCTGTCGCCATGGCGCGATGCTGCTGGGCGGAGAGCACCATGCAGCGGCACAGACGCGCATACCTGGCCACACAGCCCCTCATTCCCAGGCTTGACGGTGGCGTTCAGCCCTGGCACCGCGGGCCAGGCGGGCAGCGTTCCTGCACACACCAGTGGGAGCGCAGCAGCGGCGAGGTCAATGGATTGATTGCATTTGCCACCGCGTGCATTGAAGCTGTCCAGGGCAGGCATTGGAGCCTTGTGGGCCGGCGAGCGGCGGCTTGCATGCACCGGCGGCTTGGGCAGCCTGCATGCAGTCGGGCTGGCATGGGCCTCGCCTGGCTTGCCTGTGAGGTTGTTGTCATGCAGAAGCAGGCGGTACAGGGAAGCGGGAAGCTGCCAGTCTGGCGGGATGGTGCCTGTGAGCTGGTTTTGATACAGGTCCAGCTCCCCCAGCTTGGGCGGCAGCGGCATGGGCGGCAGGGTCCCGCGCAGCTCGTTCATGCCCAGATCCAACACCTCTAGGGAGGCAGGCAGGTCCCAGCCTGACGTGGGAATTGTGCCCCTCAGCGGCTCTGTGTGTGGCGGGGACTGGATGATGCTGCAGGGGCGGCGGAAGGGGGAGGCGTGGGTACATGGGTGCGCGACACGCAGCAGGGCAGACCAGGCTGGCATGAGCAGGGCAAGGGCAGGCAAGGCGGGCAGCAGGGCATGGCAGTGGCGGCAGTGCGGTGGGGCAGGGCGGCTTCTGGGTAAGGCAGCGCGGGCCCAGGCGCTGCCAAGGCAGGTGGGAGCGCATACTGGACCGACGGCTTACATGCGGGTGACGAGGCCATCCACACATGTCACGCCCTGTGTCCAGTCATCTGGAGGCTCATCCTGCCAGGTGCACGGGTCCGTGGAGCCATTGAAATAGGGCAGCACGGCGTCGCCGTTCTCGAAAGACGCTTTGAAGACAAGCAGCTGCCTCCTGATGGCGGCAGCGTCGGTGGGGCTGGGCGCGCCCGGCGGCGGCGGCGCCGCAATCGCTGCCAGCACCAGCAGCAGCGCCGCCAGCAGGCGCGCGCAGGCCCTCATGTAAGCCTGTACTGTAAGCAGCTCGTGCGGATTGGCCGGCTTATCGAGGGGCGGCGACCGTCAGCACGGCTGGTGCTCAGAAGTGGGGCTCTACCTCCAGCAGCTCGCTAGCCGCGGAACATGTCGATCTACAAGGATCAAACCTTCCTCGGTCGCACTAAAAATGACCTCTCAGAGAGCACTCCAGCAGCGGTAGGAAGCTGCACGGTACCCCCGCGTTGTCGTTCCTTTGCTTAAAAAGAAGATTTGGAGGCCCCACACTGGCTTTTTCACCTCCGATGGCCAAAATTAGTTCCATTTGAAGGCCCCCGAGGCGGCTGCTCTGCCTGCTGTGGCGGGGCTACTGCCTCGGTACTGCCGCCAGCTCTCTTTGCCCTTCTCTGGCCTGCCCTCGTGGTTCCGAGAGGGTTCCTCTGGGCAATATAAAACGTGCACACAAGCAAAACATAGCGTGCAACGAAAAAGAAAACGTAGCCCTTAGGTTTGTTGCAAGTAGGCAGTGTGCAGAGACCCCCTCTGTGCAAGCATTGGCAGGCGCCGAGCCAGCCCTGTCGAGCCCTGCAGACCTGCAGGGAGGTGGATAATATGTATTGGCAACGCCCAGGTGCAAGCTCCGCTAGAATGGGCCAGCAACCAAAGCACAAGCGCGCCCGGTGCCCGGGTCGCCGCTCCGTGCCTGCCGACGCTCCCAGTGGGGCGCTCTGCTTGCCATGAAGCCCTGCCGTGTGCAGGCAGCCTGCCGGGGTGCGGCTTGAATGGTTGGGTCTTGCTCACACAGAGTGTGCGAAATTCGTGCATGCTGCAGGAGTGTGCCCCCGCCTCAGACTGGCATCAGTAGTGCCCCGCCCGCTTCCCCTGAACCCCAGCCAGCCGCCCACGGTACTGGTGCAGTTGGCTGCCCGGTCTGCTGCCGCCAAAGCAGGCGTGACATGTGTGTTTTGAGACAAGTTGACGGCATGCAGCAGTACTACCACCATGAGCTATTGATGTGCCTCACTGGGTCACCTTGCCTGCATCGACCCTGAGGCACGGAGTTTCGAAAGATTGCCCATGTCATGGAGCGCTCGCGCTGCTAGTACAACATTCTGTAAACAAGACGATCACAATAATAAGACATATGTGTACCCCAGCACACGTCTGGTGCGGGGCCAGAGCAATTTGCGGGGTGGACAAGCAGTATGCAAGTGCAAAGGCCTTTCAGTGAACGAGTCAATGTTTGTGAACAAGAAAGAGGTCTTGAAGACATACATGCAGGGTGTGCAATCGGAAGAGGCACGCCGCTGCTTGGCACTTCCGACGAAGTGTTGCTGCTGCCACCCATGCGGCCACAGTGCACACTTTTCGACCAGGAAGTAAACGACACTGCCCAGGCTTCATGATCAGCTGCGGGTCCGCTCCACTCGACAGCTCCCACACTTCATGCGTATGCAGGAAGCAGTGCGCCGGCTGGCACGTCCTCATGCGTCGGTTGCAGGCAGCTCCCTGCACAAGGCAGGACGAGAGCACGGCAGCGTCAGCAACCAAGGCGGGTACGCCTGGGCCTGGCAGCCGCCCGCTGTGCTGCCTTTCCCTTCCCTTGCCTCCTTGCACACATGTACATACACACATGCACATATATATGCACACTACATGCACATATATGCACACTACCACGGCACATGTGCACACGCAGTCCCGCCTCCTGACCTGAGCGCCGCAACCGCCTCTGCAAATGTTGGCCGCTCTCCCGGCTGCTGCGCCCAGCAGCGCCGCATGAGGTGCAGGTAGGCGGGCATGCCGGGGAAGGTGCCGCCGGGCAGGGCGGAGGGGTCGTCTGGGACGGGCGGCCGCCCTCCACTAGAGACCTCCTTGAAGATCTGCGGGAGAAGAGGAGGCAGAAACAGAGGAGAGGGAAGTAGAGGGAGGGAAAGGTAAGACAGGAGAGGGGGAGCGGAGGCAAGGGCAAGAGAGGAGACGATGAGGGGAGGGACGGAAAGTCAGGAGAGGGGGAGGGGAGGGGCGGACAGGAGGGCGCAGGGCAGAGCTGGTGAGGTGTGGAGGAGGACAGGGTGAGAGGAGGGAAGGGCAAGAGAGGGCGGGGCAAGGTGCGTGTGAGGCAGCGGGTGGGAGGGGTGGGGCAGCGCTGGCGCAGCAACAGGCGCCGATGGCACGCCACCACTGACTGGCGCTATGGTGCGCGCCGTGCAAGGGAGGCCCGCTTCTTCAGCCCATGCAAAGTGGCCCCACCTGGAAAGGGTTCATGCCGCCGGTGGCCCAGGGCAGCTGCCAGGTAAGCAGCTGCACAGAGGGAAGCGGATGACAAGAGGGAAGCGTTGTGAGGCAGGGCTGGGTGACACGTGCTGTGCATGCTGCGCCCGTACAATGCGTGGCACGTATCACGAGCTGCCCGTATCTGAAGCTGTGAAGCTGGCGACACTCCCTACTTGCCTCCCAGAGCACGATGCCGAACGAAAAGACGTCCTGCAGCCGGCGGGGAACCAGAGGTAAAGAGGGTAGGAAGTGAAAGGCAGGTGTGATTGATGATGGCGGTGGGATGGACTGCAGAAGGCGGCTGGCTTTGGTCGTTGCTGGCGGTCAACCCATGCGCCTGTGCAGCAGGCAGTAATGGGGGCAGCCCCAGAGTTGTTGAACGCTGCTCCGTGCCGTGCGCGCAGTGCTGGAAATTGCGAGGTGGTGGGCGGGGAGCGGCAGAACGCAACCTGCACGCGACCGTGCTGGATCCCATGGCTGACCGACGCCCGCCCTTCCCCTCCCTGCCCCGCCGCCCAGGCACCCACCGCGGCAAACGTGGCGCGCTCGCCATGCAGCACCTCTGGCGCAAGCCACCTGCGCACAGGGCGAGCGGGAGGGCAGGCCACCTGGTTGGGGTGCTGCTTCTCGTGAAGGCACTACCGGCAGGCTCCAGCCTCCAGTTCTGGCACCTCGGGCCCAGGAGCCGTGCCCCCAGCCCGCCCACCCACCTCGGGTTTGTTGCTACGGCGCTGCTGGCCATCTGCTGCTGGGTCTCCTCCATCACCTGACCACAGGCAGGGAAGGGCAGAGGGAGTGGGGCGGGGTGGGGTGGAGGTTGTGAGACAACGCAGCGAGCGACACACTCAGGGTAGCTGCGCAGGGCGGGAGCAGCCAGGGCGGGAGAAGCGGCGGTGGTGCCAGCAAAGCAGGAAATGGCCTGGCATTGACACATCAGAAGGGTGCGCTGCACTACTTCCTGCCTCCTCACCTTTGCCAGGTTGAAGTCGCACACTTTGCAGTGCCAGTCCTGGTCGATCTGCGCGGGGAAAGAGGCACGGAGGGATGAGGGTCACGGGGGCAAGCTGCGACCACGACATGCTGCGAGCGCCTCCACTATGCTCGTGTTGCGCATTGCCGCCGCTGCTGCTGCTCGTGATGAACCCTCTTGAGCCGCAGCGGCACTACACTGGCAGCCACTCACCAGCAGGTTGGGACTTTTTAGATCTCTGTGGAGCACGGGCGGGGTGCGGGAGTGGAGGTAAAGCATGCCGGAGGCGGCCTCGATTGCCTGCAGGGGCAGGGCGCACAGGCAGGGTACCAGTGCTTGGTGGAGAGTACCGATGATGCCTTGAGCACATGCTGTTCGTTAAGCCAGCTGTGCTTGAACGCAACGCCCAGCTGCTGATGGGTTGCAGCTTCCTGCGCGGATCTGACATTCCGCATCAGCACCCGCCCCGGTCCTCTGGGCAGCCCACGCCAGGGCCCCTGCTCCGCGTCTGCATCTCCCCCAAAGATATGAATGTACTGTCCTAGCTCCCCTCCACAGCTTGCAAGCCCACCAGGTTGATTCGCCGGCCCCAGCTCAGCTCCGCTGCTGCCGCCGGGTCGGCCCGCCCCGCCCGCAGCACATCGGCCAGCGAACCACGGGAGCACCACTCGGTGACGACGCAGGGGGGGGAGGTGCACACGCCCTGCGGGCAGGCAGCGGGCACGGGTGGCATGGTGTGAACAAGCGGGCGGGTGACGCGCATGGGCGGCGGAGGGGTGTGCACTAGGGTGGGGTGGGCGGGGCGGGGCGGGCGGACAGCAGCACAGGGGGTGTAGCGGGGCGGGCGGGCAGCAGAGGGGTGTAGCGGGGCAGGGCGGGTATGGAGATCGGGTGGGCGGGTGACAAGCGGGCAAGCGGGCTCCAACCCGCCAGCACAAAAGGTCACCCACCTGCCACCACCACCCAGGAAGAGGCATTGCCCCAGCAACGGTCACCCACCCTCACCCCACCGCTCCACCTGGCCCACCCCACCCTCACCACACCGCCCCACCCGCCCCAGCCCACCAGGAAGTTGACGCAGCAGGGGTGCCTGAGTGACGCCATGGTGGAGGCCTCCTGCACGCACACATACAAGGGAGAGGGGCAGGCAGGGTAGAGGCGCCCGGCAAGCGTTGGCCCCTTGGCTGGGGGGGGGGGGCGCGGACCTTCCAGCAGCACCTGTCTGACACAAGACCCGCCCTGCGCACCCACGCAGTGACCTGTTTGGGGCACATGCTGTATGCTGCATGCCAATGATCTCAACACAGGCCCATGCCCGCCACGTGCCGCGCACGCGGGTGCCCCCCCCACCCCCATCCCCCCACCCTCTTCGACAACCCCACTCCTCTTCTGCAGCAGCGCTCACAGCTTGCAGGCCGGCCAGCAGCGGGTTGGAGATTGTCATTGCCAGGTCAGCAGCCGCCTGAGCGTCCATCCCCGCCCCCAAGGAGGTCAGCACCTTCACCGCCACCGGTACCTGCTGCCACTTTGCCAGAAACACCTGCTCGCTCGGGGGGGAGAGGGGGGACGCAGGCTTCAGGCAAGCAAGAGCAAAGGTCAAGGCGGGCGCAGGCAATGATGCACAGCAGAGTTGCTGCAAGCAACCTGGGAGATGGGCGGGCACCCTGCCTGTTCGCCCTGCCCACTCAGTTTCACCCTGCCTACACACCTGTCACACTCTGCATGCTTCCCCTTGCCCCGCACCAGTCACCCCGCTTGCGTGCTGACCCTCGCCCTGGCTGCTGGTCCCAGCTCCACTCACCCTGCCCGCCTGTTTTCTCACTCCACTCACCCCCAATACATGCACACAGCCTTTGACTCACCCTGCCGGCGGACCCCTCCCCAATGACGCGGATCAGCTCCACCTCCGAGAAGTTGATGCCCCAGGGCTTCACATCCACCCTGCCAAGAGAAGCAGCGGAGGCAGCGCCGGGCAGGCTTGCGCGCGCCACCCCAGCGCCGCTGCTGCCCGAGGCTTGCAGCGTCGCCCAGGCGGAATCGTTCACAGAGCCATCGGTGCCGGCGGTCAGCTGGCTCTTTTGATACGATTGGAGCGCGTTCAGGTTCCATGGGTCGTCGGGTGCTGGCACTAGCCACGAGTCCAGAGGGGAGGCCTTGTTTGATCTGGTGTCGGGCGCGCCTTGATTGCCAGGTGGCACCTCTGGGTCGGCCGGCTGGGCCTGCGAGCGCTGCCGCCGCCGACGGCACCACCACAAGCCAGCCAGGATGGCGGCAACTGCAAGGTAGGGGTTGGGAGGGTGGGATGGGAGGGAATCGAGGCATGAGCAGGGGATGAGAGGGCGCTGGTTTGCCTGGCAGGAGGCAGGTGGGCAGCCCGGTGGGCAGGCGTGGTAGGGAGGCAGGTGGGCAGGCCGGCAGGCGGGCAGGCAAGCAGACGGGTGAGCAGGCTACCATCCGGCACGGAAGCAGCTAGACAGTTCACCAGGCAAGGAAACAGGAAGGCACTTTGACTCACCTGCACACACGCCTCCGACTGCTGCCCCCACAATGACTCCAATGCTGGAAGAGCCTCCTGCTGACGCTGCATCGCCACCCCCGCCGGGCACCACCGGCGGCGGAGGAGGGGGCGCCGGCGAGGGAGGGGGCGCTGGCGAAGGAGGGGGAGGGGCTGCCGGGCCGCAAGCGGGCAGCGGGTCCAGCGGCTTCCCATCATCTCTGGTGTACTTGTTCACCAACGATTCTGGCACTGCCCCGCACAGGCCGGTGTTGCCAGGCGATAGCTTTACTTTGGCATTAGGTGCCGCCTCCAGGGAGGGCCAGGCCGGCAGAGAGCCTGCAGGCAGGCCATACATAGCAGCAACCAGGCACATGCGCGAGGCATTGGGAGGCAGGGCAGGCAGCCAAGGTGGCAGCCAAGGTGGCTGCCCAGCACCGCAAATCGTGCAGCCAATATGTCGGGCGTTGCGCATCCGCGGCCACAGCCACAGTCACACAGTGTGGATCGACCGCAGCGTACAGTACTGCTTGTACTGCTTCTTGCCGCATCACACAGTACTGCATGTACTGCTTTTTGCCGCGCCCACCGCCCACCTGCCAGGTTGTTGGAGCGGACGGACATCTCTTTCAGGGTGGGCGGCAAGACGAGCTCAGGGCTGATGGTGCCGGTGAGGGCACAGCCCCAGATGTTCAAAACCTCCAGACTCTTGCCCAGCTTCCAGCCGCTGCCGGGGAAGGCTCCTGCACGAGGAAGCGAGGTGCATGGCATGAGCCGCGCTTGTGAGGGCAGTGCACACCCAAGTGGAGCGTACTTGCTCGGGGGCCAGTGGCTTTGTGAGTTCAGTAGCAAATGTGAGTTCAAACTGCACCAGCGCAATCAGCGCTTCCGTAGGTGGCGGGCACAACATGTTCAGAAGCGCCCCTGCTGTAGCGGGTGCGTTGAGCTCACCTTTCATGACAACATTTCTGTCCATGTACACGTACTTCAGGGTGTCGGGGAATGTCCAGTTTGTGGGTATCAGGGCGAGGTTGTTGAGAACGAGGGACAGGAAGGTCAGGCCGGGGGGGAGGGCCCAGTTTTCGGGGATGGGCCCTGCCAGCCCCATGCCCCACCTGCATCCCATCGTGGGTGGTGGCAGGGTGGCAGCTGAGGGTTGTGGGTGCGGCAGGCTGGTGTAGGGGAAAAAGGGCAGGGCTGGGTTGGCGGCTGTACAAAGGATCATGTCAAGAAAACCCCAGCACCAGACTGCCACAGTTGGGCGGGAGGCAGCACATCATGTGGAGGTCCCTAGCGGCTGCACGGTCGCTCACATTTCCATGATGGTGATACTGGGAGGGAGGACCCATGCAGGCGGGATTGTGCCGCCGACACGGGGGTTGTCCTGCAGCCACAGCTCCGTCAGCGACTGCAACAGGGGGTGTTGCAAGGGTGCACCACAGTGTCATGCTGTCGAACCCATGCCCTGAACTTGTCGCAAACGGTGCCTGTGTGCGTGAGTGAGTTACTAAGAGCATAGGAGGTCATCTGGCTGGGCGTTTGGGCGAAGCAGAAGGCTTGTGGAGTGGCAGGCAGTGGCAAGGCTTGTCAAGGCATAGCAGTGCAACCCCTTTCTCATAGCTTTCAAAATCCTCACCTGCGGCAGCCAGCTGCCGTCTGGGATGCCCCCCGTCAGCTTGTTTGCGCTGCAGTGACAAAAAGACGGAAGGCTTGGCAGGGTGGCATCATTTGGAGATATTGTCGGTGTTTGCGGAGCTGTGGAGCTGGAATAACTTGGCTCAGTGAGGGTCGGCCGCAGGCCCGCAATGGCAGGTGCAAACGACGAGGGGCAGGGCTTACGCGACGTCGAACACCAGCAGGTTACTCGGCAGGCGGGTGGGTATGGGGCCAATAAGGGCATTGCTGCTCTGCCGGGAGAGGGCGGGGGGGAGGGGGAGGGGGCATTGTACGAGGACAACTTCAGGCCCTGCCTTTCAGGGGACAGAATCCAACGCGCATGCAGAGCAGCACACTCCCGTTGCGACCAGCCAGCACATTGCATTCCTCGGCGGGGCCATACGCAAGGGCTCGCGCTCTCCCCGCCAAGAGAGCGCAATGCAGCGCCCCTGCCGAGCGGGCGCTGGCCAGCCGCCACTGGCGGACCGGTCATGCTGATGCCTCACCAGGCGGAGCTCTTGGAGGCTATTGGGCAGCTGCCACCCGCCATTGGGCGGCACGCTGCCCTCCAGGCCCTTGCCACGGATGTCGCTGCAAGCACGACAAGGAGGCCGGTGTGGGGCCGGGTGGCAGGGTCAGTCGAGAGCTGAAACCAACTGCCGGGGCGGGCGCCTGCACTCCAGGCTGCAGGCTGCTGCTGCTGCTTCTCCTGTGACAATGACCCTGGCTGCCTCCATTGCACACGCAGGAAAAACTTTGGAAAGGAAGGCCAAACCATCCCGCCCCGCTTCACATCTTGGTTATCTGAGTGCGGTCGCGGCTGCACTCGATGCCCTCCCATCCGCCGTTGCACGGCTGGCTGTTCAAGTTCCAGCTGTCCAGCAGGGCGTCACCGTTGGTGAAGGTTGCCTTCAAGGCTAGCAGCAGGAATGTGTCGCAGCTGGGCAGAGGGCTCAGCGGGCTGACTTGGTTCCAGTCTGGGCCCCATTCGGCCCACTGAGGGGGGGAGGGCGCCTGCAGGCACAGAGGCGGCACCGACCTGAGGCACGCACACGCCAGTGGTATTGCTGATGCAGCGCTGCCGCCAAGGCACGGTGCTGCAGGACCTGAGTACCAACACAGCAAGGGGCTTTACCTGGCCACACAGCTCCTCATTCCCAGGCTTGACGGTGACGTTCAATGCGGGCACCGCAGGCCAGGAGGGCAGCGTCCCTGCGCACCAGTGGGGGCGCAGCAGCGGCGGGTCAACATTTTGTAAGCCGCACAGTGCGTGCATTCGAGCATGGCATGCGACCCGCCTCGGGCAGGCTTTGGAGCCCAACGCACGACGGCTTGCAGCAGCAAAGGAAGCCCGCTTGGAGTCGCGGCTGGGCTGGAAGGTGCCCCGCCCGCCTGGCTTGCCTGTGAGGCTGTTATTGTGCAGAAGGAGGCGGTACAGGGAAGCGGGAAGCTGCCAGTCTTGTGGAATGGTGCCTGTGAGCTGGTTTTGATACAGGTCCAGCTCCCCCAGCTTGGGCGGCAGCGGCATGGGCGGCAGGGTCCCGCGCAGCTCGTTCATGCCCAGGTCCAACACCTCTAGGGAGGCAGGCAGGTCCCAGCCTGGCGTGGGAATTGTGCCCCTCAGCGGCTCTCTGTGATAAGGGGACTGGATGATGCTGCAGGGGCGGTGGAGGGGCGGGCGGCACAAGGAGGGGGGGAGGCATGGGTGCATGGGTCAGCGATGGGCAGCAGGGAAGGCAAGGCGGGCAGCAAGCCAGGGTAGCGGTGACGTTGCAGTGTGGCATGACGGCCATTGGCCAATGCAGCGTGGGCCCAGGCGCTGCCCAGGCAAGCGAGAGGGCGACCGACGACTTACATGCGGGTGACAAGGCCATTCTGACACGTCACGCCCTGTGTCCAGTCATCTGGAGCTTCATTCTGCCAGGTGCACGGGTCCGTGGAGCTGTTAAAATAGGGCAGCACGGCGTCGCCGTTCTCGAAAGACGCTTTGAACGCCAGCAGCTGCCTCCTGATGGCGGCAGCGTCGGTGGTGGCGGCCCCCGGCGGCAGCGGCTGCGCAGCAGCGGCTGTCGCTGCCAACACCAGCAGCAGCGCGAAGGCCGGCATCTGGACTTACGCCGCTTGTGCCGATTGCGACGGCTTATGAGGCGGCGGCTGTCAGGGTGGACGTGTCTCCGGCTGGACGGGCTCTGCCTCCAACAGCTCGCTAGCCGTCCAGCCCGCCAAAACCCTCCGGGGCAGCAGCCAGACTTCCTGTGGCGTTGTTTGGGAGCCCCTCAGCCGCGATAGGAAGCTGCACAGTAGCCTGCAGGGCTCCGCGCTGTTTCCCTTCAGGAGACGGTTCTGTTGCCAATGGCAGTGAAGTTCTAGTGCGGAACCCGCCCCGTGCGCAGCAACTGCCGCCTCATGAGCGAGCCTGTGCTGTGCGGGCTGTGCTGTATTGGGCCAGCCCAGCAGCGCAGATGGAAATCAATTTGAAATATCATGTTTAATATTTTGATAGGATAAATAATATTTTAAACAATATTTAACATCAAATTATGATTTCATCGGCGTCAGGGGAAGCTAGTCAGGCCGTTGAACCATTTAGCGCTCTGTGCCAATGCAAGTGTGCGAAGGATCTCCAAGGTGCTGGGCGCGGGCGCTGAAGGAGGCTTGATGGAGGGGGATCGGACTTGTTCTGGGTGCCGCCGTAACATCTAGTCCATATCTGCCTGGCTCGATTAGGGCTGGGTTTCAGCTCCCCCAGATTCAACACACAAGCTATTCTATATGGCTTCGTGCCAACTTGGAGGCCTGCATGGTTGACCGGCCACCCGCAGTTGGCAGCGGGTGTACACACACGCGCAACCTGATTCACCATAGTCTCAGCCATCGTGCAGGATCACCCCCCCACAGCCTGTCAAACATAAGCTGGCCCGAAGCGTAGCAAGAGAGAGCATTGGAAAAGTGCAGCGTGCCGCCAACGGCCAGAGTGCTCCACCGCTTTGCTTGACGTCACTTCCACTGCTTGCCTTGTCAACTAGTGGTGAACAGCTGTCCCCATGCATAAGTCTGTATCAATCCCAAGTGTTTGCGTCTTTGGCACGGATTGAGTGCAATGAGGCCCTCCTCACCTTGATCGCCAAGCAGCGGCGCACCGGAGCGGTGGCAGCACCACAGCAGGCGCAGCAGGAGGGCCACGCTGGCACCGCGTCCAGGAGGGCCATCCTCTTGCGATGTGCTGCCTCTCACGTATTCAAGCTTCTACGCCCAGCGCGCACCGCCAAGAATCCCCACAACACCCGTTTAATACCCTCCTCACTCCCCAAGCCAACTCGCTCCGCGCCTCGAAAGGCCTGCGGCGGAACAAGCCTCCGCAACATGTATATCCGCACCGGACCCGCGGCAGCAGGTGCGCGGGGGAAGGCGGGGGCACGCGTGCCACCAACTCATCTCAGCGTGCTTGCGCCTGCACATGGCAGCCGCCGCGCTGCCAGCCAGCTTGCCTCACCTGGTCTCTGATGGCCGGAAGGGTCGCAGCAGCCCCGCAAATGCGCATTTAAATCAGGTTTCGCACTGTTTTGACGCCGCACCGCCCCACCCTCCTGCTGACCCCTCCCGCTCCCGGCAGCCGCCGCCAAGCACAGCCAGCACCCACAGCCCCGCCGCGCCTGCGAGGAGCCCGGCTCTCCCCTGCCCTACCTCTCACGCAAGGGGCTCAGCCTGGAGCGCGTCAACTCGCTGCCCAGCCCCCGCTCCTCCTACCCCTTCTCCCCCGACTGCCCCCATTTTGTCATCAAGGCGGGGGCACACAACACTGATGAGGCGGCCTCTGACGCCGCCCTCATGCGCCTCTTTGCCTCTGGCCGCCGCTCAACCGACCTGGAGTCAGCCTCCGGGCACGACGTCTACCCCGCGGAAATGACACCCACCACCCCGCCAGCGGCCAGCGGCCCTTCCCCGCCTCCCACGCCCGCTACGCCTGCGCCCACCGTGGCGGTGCCGGCGCCCGCAGGCACTGACGGTGCAAGCGACTGGCCCTCGCTGGATGTGCATCTGTCTCCCGAGGAGGTGAGGCTGCCAGCGGCTGGTGTCATGCACATGATGTGCAGGCGCTCTGTAGGCAAAGCACACAGTGTTAGCATCTGGGTGCCTGCTGGCAGTCCTCCCGCCCGCCTCCCTGTCTGTCCTCCTGCCAGCGCAAAGCACTCAACTGCCTTGTCTGCACCACCACTTGGCCTGCAGGCACAGTGGCTGGTGACGCCTCACCCCCTGCCCACGCCCCTGGAGCTGGCACCACGTGGCGTCAACACCTGCCTGCACCAGGCCGTGCTGGCCCGCCTGAGCCAGCTGGGCAGCCAAGCCGCTGCTGGCGTGCGCCAGCTGGGCAGCCGGCTCAGCAGCAGCGGCATGAAGCTGCCGCGTCTGCACTTGGCCTGCTTGTCACCCCGGGTGCATGACCAGTGAAGTTGACAATATGACCCGTCCTCACCCCCTGCACCAAGGGGTTTTCCTGTGCTTCTGTGCCCTTCACTGCGTGTGTCCCCCCTTCCACTCTGCATTGGAACTGCAAACAGCATCTCGATGTTATGCATGCAATGCCCTTACTTGAACTTCAAAACCCGTGTTTAGGTGTGTAAGCTCGTGTTACAAAAGGAGGTCATTATTAGTGCCATCAGAAGCGTGCCTAGAGAGGGGGCAATGAACAGCGCTCTCACTCTCACGGGGGGTCGCCCTGCCCGCCAGCATTCCCTGGCACCAAAGGCTGCTGCTGCTGCTGCTGCCGCCGCTGCTCTGGCAGCAATGCACGCGGTTGCGCAGACAGCGGGTGCGCCATCTGCTCTTGCTCCTGCTCGACAACTGCCGCAACCGCTTGCACGGCGTGTGCGCTGCTGCTTTGCTGAAGCGGGTGGTCAGCCTGCGCCTCTGGCTGCTGTTGCTGCTGCTGCTGCTGTGGGCTTCCCTGCTGCTCTTGCTGCCCCTCATGATGCTGCGCATCTGCCTGCTGCAGCTGCTCAGGCAAAACAGGCGCCGCTGCTGCCCCAGCTGGCACCCCACTGTCCTGCTCCTCTCCATCCTTAGCGCTGCCCGCTGCCGGCTCTGGCGCTACTGCCAGCACCTCCCGCAGCCCTGCCGTGGGCAGCACAGCTGGCGATGAAAGTGACTCTGCTGCAGCCTCTTGTGGCTCTGTGATTGGCTGCTCATCCTGGGCTGCCGTGGACGCTGCCCCTGCTGTGGGCTGCAGCTGGGACGCCACTTCTGCTGCTGGTGGCGGCGCTGCCACCGGGGCGGCCTCCACCGCAACTTGCGCTGGTGCTGCCTGTGCGGGGGCAACTGGCTGCACAGCTGCAGAGTCAACCGCTGGTGGGCTGGGCCGCTGCCGTGGCTGCTCTGGCGCCGGCGCCATCTGGGCTGCCAGCATGAAGCGCTGCTCAAACAGGGAGGTGAGGCTCTCCAGGTTTGAGTCCCTCTCAGCTGGGTCCATGGGCAGGTTGCGCAGGCAGTTGAGCAGGAACTGCGGGGGCGGGGGTGCGGCGGGGGAGAGTGAGAGGACAAGGATGACAGAACAGAAGTGGGGCACGGACAGGCAGTTGAGCAAAAACTGCGTCAAATGCAGGTGATGTGGGGCAGGGTGGGAGCCCTGGGGAGCAGGCAAGACCCACGCACCCTGGGTGGCCTGTTGCCTGGCCTGTGTGCCATCTCCCAAGGCCCCGTGGGAACAGACCGTACCAATCGGCCCTAGACCTGCCCGCCCCCACCAAACCAGCCTGCCTGCCCCCGCCTCCACCACAGCCGCCAACCCAGCCCCCGCCCCAGCCCCTGCCCCTTCCCCCCACCAACCTGCGTGTCGGCGCGCAGCTGCTGCTCCCAGGCGGCCCCGTGAGGTTCCAGCAGCTCATATGCCTCGGCCAGGGTGCGGCTGAACATGAGGCCTATGCGGCCAAAGATGGAGTGCAGCTCCTCGGGCAGCAGCAGCGGGCTCAGCGCGCCCGACAGGATGTTGAGCTGCTTGGCTGCCGTGGTGGCAAAGCCGGAGGGGGCGGGCAGCTCGGGGCGCTCGCCGCCCGCGGGCCAGCCGGCGGCCAGGGCGGGCAGCTGCTTGATGTTGGCGGACAGCCGCTCGCGCATGATGGCCACCAGCTTGGTGCACACCTCCTCGTGGTGGATGCGGTAGTCCTGCACAGATGGGTGTTGCATTTTGGGTGTGGTGTGGCATTTGTGTGAGGTGCAGGTGTTGCATTGTTGTGCAAGGGGCCTTCTGAGCATGACGGCCACCAGCTTGGTGCACACCTCCTCGTGGTGGATGCGGAAGTCCTGCACAGACGGGTGTTGCATTTGTGTAGTGTACGAGACGCAGGTGTTGCGATCTGACGGGCACAGCAGCATGAGGTGGCGACAGGCCTCACAACAGCTTCGGCACTCCTGCCCCCTGCTGGGTCCTGATCAAGGGACCACCACCCGTGCACCCAGTCACACCACCCACCCTACAGACAGGCCAACTCAACCCAATATCAACCCACCTGCAGCGCGCGCCCAAAGTCCGCCACCAGCATGTCCCTCCTGGGCGGCATGAGGCCGTGCGTGAAGGCGGCCACCAGGGCGGGCTGCAGCGCCATGAAGGCGCCCAGGCACTGGCAGGACAGCGCCAGGTGCTTGGCGGTGATGCTCTTCAGGCCTGACACCTGCGGGACACAAAAGGGGATCAGCGCAGGAGGGCAGTGGTGGGTGCACGGATTGGGAGTGGCACACAGGGGGAGGAGGGAGCAGCGCAGGAGGGCAGCGGTGGGAGCACGGATTGGGAGAAGCACACAGGGGGAGGAGGGAGCAGCGCAGGAGGGCAGCGGTGGGAGCACGGACTGGGGGACAAAGGGAGTGCCAGGGGGGCGCACAGGAGGGCAGTGGTGGGGGCAAAAGGGAGTGCAAGGGAGGAGCACACAGGAGGGCAGTGGTGGGAGGACAGAGTGTGGGACGCTAGAAGAGGGAAGGGAAGGGGGGACGGCAGCTTCAAGGAAAGAGGGGGGCACTGTAATGTGGAGGGAAAGGAGATCAGGCTGGTATCGGACCGGTCGGCCCCGCCCTGCAGTGCGCACGCCAAAGCACGAACCATGTTAGTAGCTGATCCACCACACACGCACCACCCGGCCCTGCCCCACCACAAGCCCCGCCCCTGACCTGCATGGCCCCCGCTCCCAGCACCAGCTGGCAGGTGCGCGAGTTGAACACCTTGAGCAGCTCCAGCACACGCTGCGCCACCTCAGCGCCGAAAGCGGGCACAGCGTCGCGGAACGCCAGGTACTCACGCAGCGTGCTCAGCAGCAGCAGCTGCGTGTTCACAACATGGTACCGCTTGCCGCCCACCCAGAGCACCGGGGAGGGGCCAGTGCTGCCGACAGTGTTGCCAACGGCACCGTCTGCCTGCGCCTGCTGCTGCTGCTGTGCTGAATCAGGAGGCGAGCTGTCGTGCGGCGTGATGGTGAACTTGCGAGGCACCCCCTCCTGGCCACCCCCGCCATCTGCCGCTGCCGCCGCCGCCCTGCTGCCGCCGCCACTGTTGCCATCCTCGCTCGTCGACCCCGCCCGCTGCCTGCCTGCGTCCCCGCCGCTGCCATTGATGCCCTCGCCGGCGGCAGCGACATGGCTGCCGCCGGCATGCCCGCCGGGCGCTGCCGGGGCGCTGCCGGCCGTTGGGCTGCCGCCGGCTCCAGCCCCCTGCTCCTCCAGCTGCGCTGCTATGCGCTGGAACTCGGGAGGCACCTCCACCGCTGCCCACTGCTCCTGCTCCAGCAGGGCTGCACTCCAGGCATAGGTGCGGGGAGGGCGGAAGGGGTAAGGAAGGGCAGGGTGGGTACGGTGTATAGTGTCAGCGACAAGTTTCAGGTGTCAGTCCCCTGTGAGGGTTCGGGGGTGCACTGTGCCATGCTGGCGGCAGGGGCAAGGCAGTGTGACGCCAGGCAGGCAAGAGCAGCGGGCTGCAACGGAGCGAGAGTGCAGCGCAGGGCAGCTTGGTAGCAGCGGAGCGGGAGATTGTCGTTGCAGCCGCAGCGCAATCGGGCAGTGCAGCGCAGCGGGCCAAGAATTGCAAAGTATGTTTTGGGGAACTGTGAGAAGGTCGCCCACCGCAGGAGCAGGCCCGGGAGAGCACAGTGCAGAGAGGCGGTGAAGCAAGTCCCCATGTGCAGCGCAGTGGCAGGAGCAGGCCTGGGACGGGTGCAATAAGAGCGGCCGTGCGGCATGTCACCGGGTGCAGCGCAGCAGCAGGGGCAGGCAAGCCCTGCCAGCCCCACCCGGCGCTTACTTGTGAGCTTGGAGAGCGACTTGGAGTGCAGCCCATCCAGGGCTGCCTTGCACAGCTGCTGCAGCGCGCTGCGCAGGCCCAGCACGCCCCTCACGCCGTACTGTTCAACCAGGGAGGCCAGCAGGTCGGTCAGCTCCAGCACGCCCTGCAGCTCTGGCAGCCTACAGAGGAAAAAAGGAGTGGGCAGAAGAAGGGACTCAAGATCAATCAGCAGGTTGGTCACCTCCAGCATGACCTGCAGCTCCGCCAGCCTGAGCGGGGAAGAGGAGCGGGGTAGAAGAGGGCAGTGTCAGAGATGTCAGGGACGTTTTAAGAAACGAGGGAGGATAGCGGCAGACATGCAGTGCCGTGCAATGCACAGTGCCGCACCAGGCAGCGCCAGCGCCAGCCAGGCAGCCCACCCCCTTGCAGCCCCCCCGCCCACCTGATGACCCCAGAGCCTCCTGCCTCGGCGCTGCTGCGCGCCCGCCCGCTGAGCAGCTTGGACCATCGCCCCGCCGCGGCCTCCGCCACCGCCTGGCAGCACTCGCGGCTGTCCTGCGCCGCCGCCGCCAGCTGCTGCTTGCTGGCCTTGGCTGCTGCCAGGATGGTCTGAATGGCGTCGCCCACGGCCGTGCAGTGGTTGATGTAGGCCTGGGAGGCGAGCACCACTGACTCGAGCAGCCACTGGAACTCCTGGCCAGGCAGGCGCGCCAGGCGGGCGGCCAGCGCTGACGTGGCGCCGCCGCCCTCCCCGTCGCGCCGCCCGGGAGAGAGGGAGCGGTTGGAGGCCAGTAGGTGGGAGGTGTCCCCGGGCGCCGCCTCTGGGTCCAGCACACCCAAGCAGCCCTCAATTACGTTGCTGCAGCGTGGGGTGACATGCGGGAGGAGGTGGCAACCCCATTAAGCACACTGCCGGGGTGTTGGGATGGGCGAACAGCCCCTGGATCCAACCTGCACTCTGCCCAGCGCCGCCCGCGCTGGCAAACCAGCGCCGGCCCCGCTGGCACACCAGCCCTGCCCCCGCCACCCTGGCACCTGAGCAGCGCTTTGAGGCGTGCGGCGCTGGTCTCTCTCAGGTCGCGCATCGTGGCCGGCAGGCGCCCCATGCGCTGCAGGCCCATCACCAGCGGCAGCAGCACCTCCTGCAGTGTCTCCCCGTCTCCCAACCGCCCGCCGCCGTCCTCGCTGCCCTCCGCCGCCGCCATGGCCGCCGCCATGGCCGCTGCTGCGCTGGCGCCACCGGGGCAGTACGAGCGCTCCAGCCAGCCCACCACGCGCTCCACTGCACTGGTGTCCTCCAGCCGCAGGGCAGCCAGGCCCTCCAACTCAGCGCTCTCGTCAGCCGACAGCTGGCGGCTGGGCGCCAGCGAGGCGCCGCCCGACTGCTGCGAGCTGCGCCGCCGGTGCGGCGTGTTGCTGCCGCTCCTGATTGACGCCGCCAGCTGTGCCCTCAGGCGGTCCAGGATACCGCCTGTGATGGCTGCTGCCGCCGAGAAGCGGGTGCGCTCCAGAAAGTCGGAGGTCATCAAGTCATCCACCGCCTGGGCCGTCTCCACGATCTGGCCGGGGAGGTGCCTGGGGGTAGGGGGATGAGAGAGTGGGGGCGGAGGAAGAGGGGTGAGCGACGAGGGCTAGGCTGGGGGAACGCCACAGGGGGCAAGGCTGCTGGACGCCATCAGCGCCCCAACCGCTGCCTCAACCCATTCCCTTTCATACGACCTTTCCAATTTGTTGACCTCTCTCATAACTCACTGGAAGCAGTCGAGAGACAGCAGCGCCTCATCGTCCAGCACCCCCTGCAGCACCTCCAGCACATCTATGGCCCCAGCGTAATCCACCGACACCCCGCCCGCACGGGGCAGCAGCCCCTGCAACGCGCTCTGCGCCTGCAGCCGGGCGGCAAGAGGGAGGGAGGACAAGGCGGAGGGCGGCCAGACTGGTGGTCACTACAGTGAGAGCGGTGCAGAAGACGGCGCGGGGCATCAGCACACCCCCGGCGGCAAGCCTGCAGCAGGACCATCACATGCCCAATCAACGACTCCTCCGAGCGCCCCCGCATGTCTGCCCTGCACGACACATCATCAAACCGTGCCGCACCTGCGCCTCCATCACCTCGACCGGCGGCACGTTGAGCAAGGGCACCCAACCGCCCCCCCCAACAACAACAATCCAGCCGCACGCCACAAATCCCATCCACTGCCCCTTGCTCACGGGCGTGCCGCACCGCCGCCACAATCCAGCCGCGCACCACCCATCCGACCACCACCCGGCCACCGCCTGGCCACCGCCATAGTCCCTCACGGAGCACGTACCTGCGCCGCCGCCTCCATAGCGCGCAGCATGTCCAGCGTGGCAATCAGGTTGCCCCGCTGGCGCTGCAGCTGCTGCGAGGTGGCCACCGCAGCCCCCGTCTCCTGCTCAAGAGTGTGCATCTGTAGAGTGGGGAAGGGTGCACGGGGGAGGGGTGCGCAAGAGAAGCGTCAAGGGTGCAATATGGGGTGGAGCTATGCCACGGAGGAGGGCAGGGGTGAATGGGAGGGGAGCATGGGGGCAGGACGTACCGGGCCAACCACAGCAAAGTGGGCAGACAGGCGCCGCCACTGGCGGCGCTCCCTGTCACTGCCCTCCCACCCAGTGCACCTGCCCCCAAACATCGTGCACCTGCCTCCACGTCTGTGCCCTGCCCCGTCCACCGCACCTGCTGCCTGAGGCCCGCCACCTGCTGGTACAGCCGTGTCACACTGCCCCGCACATCCTGGATGTAGCCCGAGGCGTCAAAGAAGTTGTCTGCAGCAGCGGGACAGGGTTTCCCGAGGTGTTGAAGGCATTGCCCGCAAGAGTTGTCTGCACCTGTGCACACACACACACACACACACCGGCTGGATGCACCCTGTACCGCTTCCTGCCGCCTGCCACCTCACCGCCGGCATGCACCACCACACCTGCCTGTGCGCTCCGCAACGTCTCGCACACTGGCACCCTTCTCCTCCCCGTGCCCCTTCCCTTGCCCTACCTGTGCATGCCGCACTCTCCCACATTACTGCCAACCCCTGAATCCCCGCCTCCCTGTGCCCCTTCCGTGAACCCCACCTGTGCGCGCCGCAATCTTCCACATTCCGCCACCCCCTGCATCCCCACCTGCCTGCGTCCCTGCCTCAGCCCCACCTGTGCGCGCCGCAATCTCCCGCACCAGGTGCGTCTCCACCACATCCAAGTACCCCGACAGCCGCTCCAGGCTCTCCTGCCGAGCATCCTCGCTCTCCACCTGGGCAGGCAGCAGCAGCAGGCGGGGGGGGAGGGTGGAGGAAACAGAGGCGCAGTGGGTGGGTCGATTGACCGGCAGGGCGGCAGGTGTGAGGGGTGCTGAGGAGGGAGGGAAGGGGAGTGGGTAAGCTCGCCTGCTCCTCCCCCGCCCCCTCCTGGCGCGCCTTGCCATTCGTATCTTCCAATCCAAAGTGTACTGCGTGGCGCCTCGCCTGCACCAGCTCCTCCCACACCTGCTGCTCTTCTTGTATGCACCTGACCCATTCTACAACCAGATACGGGCTGTAGCAAACTAAGGACTTTTGCCCTTCAGTGGCGCCTCACCTGCACCAGCTCCTCCCACAGCTGCCGCTGGTCCAGGTCAAACCCCTCCTGGAAGAAAGGAGCCGGCACCTCGCGCATCGCAGCCACCAGCCCCTGCCCCTGGCTGGCACGAAGCTCCTCTGCAGGGCGAGAGGAGAGTGCGGGGCAGCTCAGGGTGGAGGAGTGGTTCAAAGTCTTCAAGGGTGCTCATGGCGCAACTGCCCAGTTGAAAGGGTGGGCATGCGATGCTCCGGGAGGATCAGAAGCAGGTGAACAGCGCGACGGCCAAAGCGCTGGCCACTGTTTGATGGAGGCATTAGGCGCACACACAACCAGGCAGGCAGCCCCTTTGATGCAGACGCGGCAGCAACGGAACTTCGCCTCTGCCTGTGCCCACCGCCCAACCAGGCCGAGCAGCTTTCACAGGCCTTCTTGCCCGTCCGCCTCACCTGGGCTCAGCACGTTCTTCTTCAATGCACGCACTGCTCGTGACGCCTATGCCTGTGCCCATCAACCAACCCAGCCCGCCTCACCTGGGCTCAGCGCGTTCTGCATGCGCTGCTGCGACGCCTCCCGGCTGCGCTCCAGCGTCTCCAGCTTGTCGCCCACCGAGCGCAGGTAGCGGTTAAAGTCCGACAGCTGGACCTGCGCAGGGCAGGGCGGGGTTGGGCAGCGGGGGGAGCCGACGAGGAGGCGGGGGGGGCTTGAGATTGAATGGAGTGGCGCAGTGGGTCAGCCATGCAACAGTCATGCAACAATCGCCGTGAGTGATCGTAGGTTTGAACTTCAACCTGACAAAGCGATGCTATGCTTTGTGCCATCGCTGGCAGCAGTGGTGGCACCGGCCACTGCCCTCTGCACGCACGACCGCACGTCTCCACCGCCACACCCAGCTGACAACCAACCCAGCTGCCGCAGCCCAGCCCCAGCGCCCACAAACCTCTGGCAGCGTGCCAGGCGGCAGCGGCGGCGGCGGTGCATCAAAGTCCTCCTGCCCAAAGGCCTGGTTGAAGGGCCAGCCAGCCAGCCAGGAGCCAGCACCCGCTGCCGGCGGCGGCGCATTCATCACGCTCGCCAGCTCCTGTGCCGCGGTCATGCTGGCCTCCTCCGCTGCCGACAGGGTGGAGCTGGACCTCCCGTGCATGCGGCGCCCTGGGGAGGGCAGCGCCATCGACTGCGAGCGGCTGACGGTGCCACTGCTGCGTGTAGGGGAGGCGAAGCCACCGCCGCCGCCGCCGCTGGCACCCGCCCCGCCGCCGCCATCCACTGGCACGGTGTACGTTCGGCGATGGTTTCCACTCATTCCAGTGGCCACCCGCTCCCCAGCAGCTGTTCTGGGGGTGCTCCCGCTCCCGCGTGGAGGTTTGCGGCGGCTCGCTCGTTATGCCGCCCTCATCGCGGCCTGGCGTAGTGCCCCACCTCCTGCTACAAGCTCTCCTGCTCTTAGCGATCGCGCTTGGATTGCCAGCTTCAAACGTGTGCCTCGCATTGCGTGGCGCCTGCTGCGCAATGCTGGGCAGTGATCGGCAGCCATCTGGGCTTGCCTGTGCCCAGCCATCACTTGCGCAGCCCGCCAGGCTGCTGGGAGCCGCTGCAAGAGCAGGCGATCGCAATGGCACAACTCGAGAGCACCACCGCAACGCTGCTGGCGCTTGCAGATCAGTTTGAATCGCAAGGCGCCTACGCTCAGGCCGTAAAGTGCCTCACCCCGCTGTGCGGCGACTGCTCGGGCGAGCTGCCCGCCGTGGTGGCGCAGGCCCGCCTGCGCCTCGCCTCCCTGCTGCTGGCCCACTTCGACAACGTGCAGGAGGCCAAGGCCATGCTGCTCACGGCGGTGAGCTCTTGCGGGAGAGACGGGCAGCGCTGCGGGTGCCCGCCCACGTGCCGCCCACCGCCTCGCTTTGCGTGCGCACGAGGCTTTCAAACAAGATTGTGCAACAACAGTCACTGTGCTGCCGCCGCCTCCGCCCGTCCCTCTTGTTATGTTCGAGCAGGAGCAGGAGGTGCGGCAGACGCAGGGGCACCACCTGCTCAAGTGCGAGGTGTGGGACGCGCTGGCGCGCTGCCAGCGCCAGCTGGGTGCTGTGTCGGCGGAGCAGAGCGCGCTGGCGGCGGGGCTCAAGGCCTGCCAGCAGGGCGCCACTTCCAAGGACAGGTGGGCCATTGGGACACGGGCTGAATGATCAACTGTCCAGGGGTCCTGGGAAGAGGGCGCGGTGTTGTTGGGCGCTGGGCCTCGCGTTGCGTTGCATTTGGTGCACCGCCCGCTCCCCTCCAGCACAGCTCGCGTGCCGTGGGTGCTGCCCCATGCCTGTTACCTTGCCACATCTTTTCGGCTTTACCCACCTGCATTCCTCACCCTGCCCTGCCCCGCCCTGCCAAACAACCGTGCACCCTGGCTTACCAACGCACCCACCGCACTTGCACCCCCTGCCACACTCTCTTAGGGAGCTGCTGGCCCGCTGGCGCGCCTACTTCCACTTCCGCCTGGCCGAGCACAGCCTGCTGCACTCGGGGCCGGAGGCAGCTGGGGAGAAGCTGCAGCAGCTTGGGGAGGACAGCCAGCTGCGGCTCACACCGGTGGAGCGCGCGCTGCACCTGCTGTGCCGCGCCACGCTGGCGCTAGCCCAGGGCGACGCAGCCGCTGCCGCCCCGCAGCTGGAGCTGGTGGGTGCTGGTGCCTGGGCTTTCTGGTTCACTGTTTGAGTGATGTCACAGCTAAGGGTGGATGACAAGTGTGTGTTTTGGCCACCTGGGGGGCAGCTCTGTGCGTTAGCTCAAGGGGGTGCGGTGACTGCTGCCCCGCAGCTGGAGCAGGTGGAGATTGAGTTTTTGAAAGCCTGGGGCATGTGGTATGTGGCAGTGACAGCAGTGCGATTGCAAATGGATGATGTGGCGCTGTTCATGCGTGGGGGCCAGGGGCCTGTGCCATGCTCTTTTGAGGGGTGGGGCAGCCCTCGGCATCTGGCTTGTGAGTCCTGTCGAGTAGATGAGGAGCCGGTGTTGCAGGGGACTCCACTGCTGCCCATGCCCTTACACTGCCTTGCCCACTTGCTGCAGGCCAACAAGGCGATCGAGGAGGCGGGGCAGGGCGACCCCACGCTGCACCGCCACCTGCGCTGCCACTACGCCGTGCTGTTTGTGGGCATGGCGGTGGCAGGGGGCCGCGTGAGCAACCTGCAGCAGGGTGCGCAGGGGGTCTTGGGGTGGGTTGGTGGGCAGTCATGGATGTAGCTGGGGGGAGGTGAGGACTGGGGGAGTGCGCATGGTGGCTGCCTGCTTGCCCCCTGCTTGCTCCACCACCTCAAACACCCTTCCTAAGCATGCGCTTGTCCCTGCCCTGCCCCTTTGGCCCCCTCCACATGTCCACCCCTTGCAGACGGCAGCGGCAACATTGTGCTGCTGGCGCAGCTGCAGCAGCAGCTGGCAGAGGCAGGGGGCGGCCCCTGGAGCTACACCTGGCTGCCGCCCGCCGCAGTGGGCGCTGTGGGCAACCTGCTGCACGCCTCGCTGCTGCGCAGCCTGGGCAAGGCGGCGCCCGCGGCGGCCTGCCTGGCGGCGGCGGCAGAGGCGGTGGATCAGCAGCTGACGGCGCTGGGCATACACATGGAGGTGGGCTCTCAGGGGTGAGGGAGGATGTGTTCATCAAAGTAGGGGTGAAGTGGAGGTCACGCAGGGCTGCAGGCCTGCATCTGGAGGCACTGAGATAAGAGAGACGGCTGCGGTGGGTATGTGGGCAGGGTCGGCGGCGTGCGCGCCACTGGGCGGAGCTCGTAAGCGGTGCCCCTCTCGCTTCGATGCAGCCCTCCGATCTTCGCTCCTCTGCACCTGTCTTTCTTCTTTGCCCCCAATCCTGCCGGGCGTTGCGTCTCAACTGGGGGTGGCAGCCATGTGTAGGCTGAGTCTACCAACTCGCTCAGCAGCCCCTGCTTCATTTGCCATGGCTTGCTTACAGCTCACCAGCCCTCACCTTCTGCTACCCCCTCCCTTTCTCTCCTGCCTCTGCACTTGCAGGGCGTGGAGTCGCAGCTGGGGGTGGCGGCCATCTGGGAGGGCCGCACCTACTGCCACCTGCGGGTGCTACTGACGGAGCAGCAGGTGGTGGCGGCCCTGCTGGCGTCACGCTTTGCTGACGCAGCGGGGCTGCTGGGCGGGCTGACCGCCCTGCTGGCCCGCTTCCCCTCTCTGCTGCGCGACTTTGTGCCCACCACGCAGCTGCTGCTAGGTGAGGGTGCACAGCAGGGCAGGGCGGAGGCAAAGGGAGGTAGGGCTGAGCTGGAGTGGGGGTATACATACACTGAACTGCAAAGCATGCTGCTGGGCCTGCTTGCTGCCCCCCGCACAACTCTGCCCCGCCCAAGCTAAGGAGGCGTCGCCCCCAGCCCGACGTCCCTTCCCCCCCAAATTGCCCTGCACCCGCATGCTCGCCGGGGCGTGCAGCCCCTTTGCCTCCCGGCAATGCTGCCCAGCCTCAGCCCCGCCCCTGCCTGCTTCCCTCCCGCCCCTGCCTGCAGGCCACTATGCGCAGTCCGTGCAGGAGTACGAGGCGGCTTCCCAGCACTTCCAGGCGGTGCTGCACAGCGACGCCAGCCAGCTGCACGACTCGGCGGCTGTGGCGGCTGCGCTGGCAGAGCTGCAGCGGGACCCCAGCGGCCCTGGGGGCCTGCGCCGGGCCTCGGAGCTGCTCGATGAGCGGGGGCTGAAGGAGCTGCCGCACGTGCTGGCGCTGCCGGTGCACGACAGGTGGGTGCTGGCAAGCAAGGGCGCAGAGGGACGGCGGGCGGGAGAGACGGCGCGGTGGCGGGGCAGCAGCTGCAGTTGGCATGTGCAGCGCAGGTGGAACGCTTTTTGCTGGTGCCAGCTTGTCTTTTCTTCCCGCCCGCCTGCCAACCGCCTGGGCCTGTCATCCCCCACCTGCAGGACCACCGCCCTGGTGACCAATGGCCTGCTGGCGCAGCGCACCGGCGACCTGTCCAACGCTGCGGTCATGCTGACCAAAGCGCTCAAGACTGCACACATGCACCTGGGGAACACACAGATGGTGGCCCAGGTACGGGTGTACAGAACGTTGAAAGTGGTGCAGGGGACTGGGTGTAGCAGCAGGGAGCATAGTGGCTTGAGGGTAGCGGTTGTTTTGATAAAAGCAAGCCGTTGGCGCAAAAGAAGCGCGTACGCTCATGCTTATGACTAGCACTATGCACATGTCAAGCTGGCAGACCAACAGCCCGTCCCCCAGCAACCCCATCAATCCGCCTCCCTCCACCCCTCCCCCACCCCCCAAACTGGCAGGTGCTCAACGTGCTGGCGCCGCTGCAGGCCTCCAAAGGGGACCGCTCCGGTGCAGAGCAGATGCTCAACTCCGCCCTGACCCTGGGCAAGGCGCAGGGCGACCTGCCCACCCTGGTGGCCGCCAGCCGCAGCCTGCTGCGCCTGTTTGCGGGGGCGCCGGGACAGGAGGAGCGGGCAGAGAAGCAGGCGGCGTACACAGAGCGCAAGGAGGGGGAGCTGGCGGAGAGGGTGAGGCAGGGCGCCGGCGCCGCTGCGCACGCGGCGCTGCTGACGTGGCGGCCGCCCAAGCAGTCGACATGAGGACTGGGGGGGGCAGGACGGCGCTGCAGCACACATACAGCGTGTGTAGCCCCCTCCTGGACAGCCCTGCACATGCATTTTGCACTCAAGTTTTGAAATGCATGCAACAGACGTGGATGTGTTTCTGTGCTAGGCACACAGGTGCTCTGCCACTGAGGCGACTTATTTTTGTGAACAGGCACCCATGTGAGGTGACGGAAAGTCGCAACACGTGCTCCACCCTCTTGCCCGCCAAGCAGCCAGGTGCACTGCAGGGCCTGCAGGGCAGCGCCCTTGATTGCTTGCTGGTGTCCGCCAGACTCTGGAGGTGGTGCCTTTCATTACAGGGGGCTTCCTTCTCGGAGCATACAAGGGAACAAATCAGGGTAGTCAACAAGGCATAAATCAGGGCAATGATGTGAATGTTGAGATCCAAGGGGGCGGAGCAGCACAAGTTGCCGGGTTGAAATCACAAAGGGAGGATCCGCAAGTAGGGCACGGACGAGAGGAAACAGTGAGAAATGGAATAACAGCAGCGCGTCACAAGGTACATCCCTACAGGCTGATCAGCAGGGCCAGGGCGCCCATCAGCGCAGCGCTCAGCGCCGCCCACGGCGTGCCCAGCGCTCCCGCGCTGCTTGGAATGCTGGCAAGGGGCGGGGCGCCGGTTGCGGAGCCAGAGGCGTCGGCAGTGGCGGCACCGGGCACCGGCACCGCGGCAGGGGCCGGAGCTGGGGAGGCAGCGGTCGGCACAGGCACAGGGGGTGAGGCCGCGACGGGCTGGGCCGCAGGGGGCGGCGGCGACGACGGCGCAGGCGGTGGGGAGCTTGAGGGGAGGAGGGGTGCGCCCTGGGCCAGCTCGGCGGCAGTCAGGTTGACGGCTGCAGTGGAAGGGCAAGACACGGGCCGGTGGTGTGAGGAGGTGAGTGGGCAGAGCGCACTGAGGCACACAGAAGGCAGCCTGGGGCTCCTTTGGCGCCCCGCCGGGCATGCCACAGCTGTCACACGCCATCTTTGACTGCACACTCCACCCTGCTATCCCTGATAGCAGCAATCAATTGCTGCCCCCCCCGAGGCGCTGGGAGCTCACCAGACATGTCGGCCTTGATGCCGGGGGTGCTACAGGTGGCGGCGTGCCACGCCGCAAACTCGTCGGCGGGCACCGGGTTCTGCATCCACCGGATCTGCAGGCAGGGGCAGCCAGGGGGTGACGGCCGGGAGTTGTGAGCCTGAAGATAGCTGCCTTGCTGTCGCAGTATGCATGCATGGCTAGGCCAGCAGCACCAGATGACTGCCGTGCATAGCCGCTGGGCATGAAGAAAGCAGCAGCCCCTCGTGTGCAGGTAGCCCCCGCACTGCGTAGCTACAGCCGCAGCCACAACGCGCTTGGCTGACGCCAGCTGTCGCACTAGTACTTGCCAGGTCGCTGTGTGTCACGAAGAACACATCCTCCAGGGAGGCGGCGTAGTCGATGAAGCGGGCCAGGGCCAGGGCGTTGGGGGAGGGGCTGCGCACACACATGATGCAGGAGGGGTCGTCGGCCGGCGGCTTGGCGGGCTTGACAGCCAGCCTGCGGTGCAGCGGGGGCAGGGAGGACAGGGAGTTGAGCGGGCATGGTGGCACACATGTTGACGAGGACGCAAAGATTGGCAGCCTGGGAAGCCAGCGTGGGGAGGGATGCTTGCCAGGCACCCAGGCAGGCAGGCAAGCGCTGGGCAGGTGCAGCGCCCCCTCCCCCACACAACACTGTCCACAGCAGGAGCAGCCCGACCACAGCGTGCTCAGCACCCGCCGCCTCACCACTCGTAAAAGGTGCTGATCTGCAGCGGGGTGCGCCCTCCCGCCCGCCTCATGTCCAGCTGCTGCTTGAAGAGGGCAAACATGTCGGGCACAGCAGGGGCGCCGGGGTTGTCGTCCCCATAATCTGGCGCAGATGCGGAGAGACAGGGGCAGGGAGCGCGCAATCAGATTCGGCGTGCGTGTGCAGCGTGCTTTGTAAGCATGAGGGGGAGCATGCCACCCGCACCGATAACTGAGGCCCCTGCCAGCAGCGGAGCACCATGATCACTCCGCAGCTGCCGCACGCTCCAGCCTCACACCGTGCCCCACCAACTGCTTAACGGTCACCCACTGGAAAGGCGGGCAGGGCCGCCACTCACTTGAGAAGCCGTACATGGTGTCCCCCTGCTGCAACTGGTACAGGGGCACCTCCCACAGCCCCGGGTAGCGCTCGCCGGCGGCGCACTTGCCCACGGCATCTCCCAGGAAGTTGCACTCCTGCAAAAGCAGGGAGGGAAGTGGGGATGTGCTGGGTATGAAGGACAGGCAGAGATGGTGGGTGTAAGCGGCGCAGCGGATGCACTGTGCCGCAACACACCTGCACCACCTGGCTGCGCTCAGACGCAACGCAGTTCACCCAGGCACCCACCGGCAGCACTTGATAACAAACATGTGCTGCCTCTTGTTTGGCGGGCGCCCAGGCACCCATCCACCCACATCCACAGTCAGGCACCCACCCAGCAGCCCCCCACCTGCGGGATGCCGCCGTCCATGGTGTAGGGCCAGAGCGTCTCGTTGGGCGAGGGCGAGGTGGGGTTGTTGGCGTAGTAGCGCTCAACCAGGGTGGCATCGTACAAGTACCCGTTCTTGGACAGGGCCTGTGCAGTGAAAGGGAGAGAGGGGATGAAGGAGGATGGAGGGTCAGCGGGGGGGAGCAAGCACAGGGGGAGGCGGGCGGGCACCCCACCCTCCTGGGGTGAGGTCAGAGCGGCAGCCGCTGCGCCCCCGACTGCCCGTGCCACCCTCCAGCATCGCCAGCCAGGAGGCAGCAGCCAGCAAAGTCGTCAGCCCTTCAAACATGCACGTAGTCCGCTCACCCGTCGGATAGGCGGGTTGTTCACATAGCCCTGCGCCCGGAAACCCGCCATGTTTCGCAGCGGGAACCCGCACGCCTGGTTCCACCACCTGCGGGGCAAGACGTGTGTACACAGGTGTGATGGTGGGCACGCAAGGGTGCATCAAGACACAATTGGTCGGTCGGGTGGTCAGGGCACGCCAGCAAGATACAGTTAATCGGTCGGATGGTCAGGGCATGGTTTGCACATCCTACTGCAGGCACGTGCACTGCAACGGGCGCAGATAGGCTGCAACTCAAGCAGCGGCGCGCTCACTTGCGGCTCATGGTGATTTCTATTTCAATGCTGGGCTGGCCAGTCACGGGGTCCCGGCTGTTGTAGTTGGGTGCTGGGTCGGTGGCGGTGAATGGGTCGGTCGGAACAAACCGGTTGGCCTGCAGGGGTGGGAGAGCGGGGGGAGCGCAGAAGAAGGTGGCGGTGTGGGAGACATACAAGAGAGAGGGGCAACGGGAGCAGGGCGAGGACGGAAAGAGGCCGCGGGGATATAGTTGAAGGTTGCAGGGTGGAATGCAGGGTGGCAGCGACACGGCATCTGTGCCAACGTGGGCGGCATGAGCGGCGTACAGGGCGTGGCGATGAAGCAAGGGCAAGGCGCCAGGCAGGACAGGCGCCAGCAGGGGCTGACCTGCATTGCCAGCTCGTCACCGCGCTGCATGGCGCTCTTCGCGGGTGCACACTCTGCAAGGGGGTGGGCGCGGTTGCATGGGTTGTTGGGAGGAGGGCGACAGGTGCAGCAGCAAAAGCATGAAAGCTGTCCATTCACCCAGGCGCCATGCATTCAACCGCCATGCAGGGCAAGCGCCCGTGGCCATGCCCCATGCTCAGCGGCACCAGGCGCAACCATGCCGGCTGGAGCGGCCCTCACCAGAGTGGTACCTGCAGGGGGGCGGGAGGGGCAGGGGAGAGCAGGTGAGGCGGGGACGAGGAGAGCACATGCGTGCCCAGGTGTGCTATCTGCTCGGGCTCTCATGCAAAAGGTTCCCTGGAGGATGCTGGAGTGTAACCCACCTCATTGCAAACCAGGTGAGTGGGACGGGGCAGCCGCTGCGCTGCTTCTTGTCCCCCATGACCTTCATCACCAGGTCGTATGACAGCTGGTTGAGCGCATTGTCGTGGGAGAGCTGCAGGCATGGGGGCCAGCGTGGGGTGTGTTCAAATGGTTGGTGGGTCAGCAGGTGGCAGACGCCGGTGGGCGGCAGACGTGAGGGCAGTTGAGGGGCAGGGGGGTGGCGGGCGAGGGGCAGAGCGTGCCTGTGCTGCGCTGCTGTTCGCATCTCTGGGAGAGCTGTTCTACATGTAGTAATGTGCATTTTCGGGGCGTGGCGGCATGCGGGCGGGCCTCAGCACCCACCAGAATGAACTGTGGAATGCGGTCGGGCTGCAGGCCGCCGGGCGGTGTGTTGGCGGCGCACGTGCAGGCGGGCGGGCGGCAGGTGGCCGGGTCGCATGTGTAGCTGGCCGTCGACACGAGGGCGCCTGCATGTCGCAGTGTTGTGGGCAGGGCAACTAAGGAGGGCTGGGTGACCAGGCAGAGGGGCAGCGCCAGTGGCGGCGGCAGGGCCAGTCTGGGAGCGGCAGCAGAAGGCGGGAAGGCCGAGGTGGCGCGGCCACACACCGCCCCACGAACCTGACACAAGCGTGGCCGATGCCAGCAGCACCAACGCGGCAGATGCGCTCCGCCAATGGCGCATTTTTCAACGACCTTCAAAGGCGCAGCGGAGAGGACTGAGGGGCGGGAATGTGATGGTGAAATATGGGTCTGCAGAGGCAGCCATGCGCGATGTCGGCAACGCGGAAACCCCTGACCTGGCGCGCTGAGGTGGCACCCGCTGGGCTGGCACCGAGGCGGCGGCAGGCCCTGAAGGAGGGCTGGCTTTCTGAGGGCACTTGCGCTGTAAAGCATGCTTACTAAAAAACGAAACCCCTCAAACAAAACATGCATCTCAAGCAAGCAGCACGTAGGAAGAGTGCGGCGGAATGTTCGGCCATGCCGCTGCTGTGGAAGGCGGCAACCGGTGCTGTAGAAGATTAGTGTGCATGGTGAGCGTGCCCAGCCTGACTGGCTGGCTGGCTGGCTGGCTGGCTGGCTGGCTGGTGCAGGCTGACAGCTGGCGAACGGAGGGCCGTCCTGTGGCCACTGCGCCTGTGCCGAGGCAGCTATGACGCCAGGGCTCCAGTTCACAGGTGATAGCTAATGCAGGGGAAAGTTTCGCTCATCAGGCTGGCAGGCACTCCCGCCGGTGCACCCTCCAATGCTGCCGCTGGCATGCAGTGCTGCAGGCAGGCAAGCGGGGGCCAACCAAGGGGCACACACGAGTGAGTTGCCCTCAAGCAGCTGATAGGAATGACGGCCACAAAGCAAGTTGGCTCGGGTTCCTGCCGGCAGCGACCCGGCGCGCATGCTGCCGAGCGCCTCCGCCCCACCCAAACCCCGCCCCGCCCACCTGCAGTACTGGGCATCCCTGCAGCGGGCGCAGCGCCGCAAGCCCACAGCCTCCTGGCCGCAGCCGGCGCAATTGGCATTGGTTAGCGTCAGGGCCCTGCCCTGCGCCATCTGCTGCGCAAAGGTGTCAGCGGATAGCCCCCCCTCTGCCTGCCCTTGACGCCGCTGCCTCAGGATGTCTTGGGTCTGCATGGCCACCAGCCGAACCCGGGCTGTGATGTGTCCAAGAACCGCTTCCCATGCGTGCGGCAGCAGCTTCCAGCAGCAGCGCAGTGCCTGCTGCGCCTGCTGGTGTGCCTCGCGCGCCCCCTCCAGTGCGCCTCGGCTGCTGCCGGCTGACCCGAATCCGCGGCTGGCAAGCACCGCTGCTCCGCACGCTGATAACAGCGCAACCTGAGCGCTGTCCAAGGCATGCATGCTGTGGCCCTGCTGCTGTGCCAGCTGGAAGGCTTGCAGTGCCTGCTCCACTGCCTGCTGCACATGCCCGCTGCAACAGGCATGCGCAGCTGCTGCCACGTGGCTCTTGGGGTTGTGCGGCTCCAGCTCTAGCATTGTTCTAACGCAGGTCTTCACTGCTGCTTGCATCACTGCAAGCTGGGCTGGCGTGGGGGCGTCCGTGATGGCCTGTACTGATGCACCGCCGTGCTCGGAACGCTGCAGCCTCAAGTCTTCCTGCAGATCTAAAGCTGCCTGGGCTGCGGCGCGGCAGCACGCATAGCGCAGCTGCTGGGTGCTGACTGGCGGCTGCCCCAGCCCTGCTGCCGCTGCCACTTGCTCCAGGTGCCTGCTCATCGCCTGCTGCGTGGCCGGGTCTGCCAGCCTGGCGGCAATGTGGCTAGCCATTTCCACTGCCCGTGGACGTTCCTGCATCTGCTGCGCCGCCACAGCAACCATCACCACCTGCTCGTTGTCGGGCGATGCCGGCAGCCAATCCTGGCAGTAGGCTGTCAGGTGCCTGCCATGGGGCCTGTCGCACACCGGCGGCCTGGGGCACAGATAGTTGGCCCTGAGCACCTTGAGAAATGCCAGCTGCACCTGCTGGTGGCTGGCTGGGCTGCCTGCCTGCAGGGCCGGTCTGCCATCCGCTGTCAGCGGCAGCAGGTCACACGCCTCGCGCAGCAGCTGCACCGACTCCACAAACGCTGCCACGTCAGGCGGGCGCTCGGCGGCGGGGACGGCCTGCGCGCGCGCCAGGCGGCGCAGCAGGAAGTCGGCGCCTGGCAGCTGATCCGCCTCGGACATGCCAGGGGCGTTGGCAGAGGAAGTTGGGACGGGCTTTGCGGCAGCAGTAAGCTCTGTCCCGAGGGAGGTCCCAACTCCGGGTCTGGGGCGTGCCTGTTTGCTGTTTGCAAATCAACAGCAGCTCTACTATGTATGCGTGCCAGATGGAAAGGAGCTGGGTTGGCGTGGTGCACTGCTCATGGCAGCAGTGACTTTCTACCACCCAGAAGACCTCTCGTGTTCTCTAGCTAAGCCACAGCTAGCTCGACCCCCCTCCTCGTCCAAGACAACCAGCAGCCCACAGGGGCCTCTGCCTCCCACCATGCCTGAGCAACAATGGGAGGCGGTGCCTGGCTGCCTGCCGCCGCCCCGCCACCTATACAGCCTCAGCGGCGGCTGCTGGACGGCGGGCGGCTGGTCCTCACACAGCACTGCCCGCAGCGCATGCCGGCGGGGCTTGTCACTCGTACGCAGCTGCGCGGCCTCAGTGTAGGTGCTGGGTTGCTGTGGCAGGCGGCTGGGAGCACCTGTGCCCGCTCCTCTCCCTCGCGTTCCACAACATCTCCAGTTGAACGCTTTTACAGGCGGTGAGCATTGGCGACCTGGCGCGCTGCATGGCACGCTGACCAGAGTGCCGCTGACCAGTGCGAGCTCCAGCGACCCTGCAAATCCACAGTCATCTGCAGGTACGTAAATAGCTTGAAGGCTGTGCAGCCCGCTGCACCTCTCCACAGCGCCAAGCCGCCCTACCCTTCTGCGCCCTGAACCATCCGCCAGGCGGAGCAGGTCAGGGGCTGCCCGCACATTCAGCCATGCAAGCTGTGCACAGTTGATCTGTGGGCACCCCCTCAATGTGTGCGCTTACATACTGAGGCAGGGAACGCACCGGCAGGTACAAAGCGACGCTGACAGCCGGCATCAGGGGGCACCGCCTGCGGCGCAGAGCTTTGGGCCACCTGCGGCCACCCTACACTCTGTTGGTGCGCCATGCACAACATGCAGCAAGAGCCGAGCGCTAAGGGGGGCCAGTGCCGCTAGCTTTAACAGAAAGCACAGCCGCCGCCACAACCGCTGGCGCCTCAACAGCGGGAGCATGGCTGGCAGCCGCCGCTGCTGCTGCGGATTCGGCGCGCTCCACCCTGCCGGCGCTGGCCGGTGCTGCGCTCGCGCTGGCCCCAGCTCCTGCTGAGCAGTGCGGAACAGCCTGCTGCCTTCTGCAGCCCGCCTTGCCCTGCTGCGGCTCCTGCTTGAACGCCACCGTCCCACCTGCAGCCCGGGAACAATGGAAGCGAGTGGCAGGGGTTGAGCACAGCTGGCTAGGGAGGTGCTGTGCTCAGGCAACATGTGGGGAGCATGCTGGCTACAGCAGGTGGTATGCTATAAGAGCTACTGCACCAGGACCTGTAACCCAGCTGCGCAAGCATGCATGCATAGCGGGGCAAGAACAGGGCGGGGCGGGCATATCGGGACGCGGCATAACGGTCGCAGCCACCCACCTGCCTCGCCGGCGCCCAACTTCCCACCCAGCCGCTGCCTGGCAGAGGGGCGCTCCGCCTGCAGCTGCTGCTCAGCGCCCCGGCGGCTGCCAGAGGAGGCAGCAGGGGCAGCTGTTGCCGGCACCATATATGCTGACACCTCAGCCTCAGCCTGAGCAGCAAGCGCGCCACCGGCAGCCGCCGCCGCTGCAGCCGACTCGTTGCGCCCGCCGCTGCCCCTCCTCGCTGTGGGCTGCTGCACTGACGTGGCCTGTACTGACGCTGCCTGCTGTAGCTCAGTGGACTTGCTTGGTGCGCAGCGTGCCTGCCTCACGCTAGCGCCCATGCTGCATGCCTCTGTGCCGTACTGGAGAGATGGCGGCTGGGTGCCCGGAGCCACCTGCTGCGCCTCCTCAGGCTGTACCCGACTGCCGCTATGGTACTGCGCCTCCACCCGCCCGCCTGGCCCCAGCAGTTGGAACCGCTCCTGCAACCAGGGCAATACCAGGTGGCATGGAAAGCATGTGACAGGCGGTAAGAGCCCGACAGGCATACAGGTGTGCATGTGCAGCAAGCAGATGTGGCCCCAGCCCTGCAGTGCAGACTCCACCAACTCAATTTGAACTCCTCAAGTGCTTGATCAAGCGCACTCACACTCGGCAGGTGCACACGCTGCAGCTGCTCCTCGGGGCTGACTCCTTTGTACTGCACTCGGTGTGATCTGAGGCAGTGGCGGGGGGGTGGGGAGAGAATAAGGGGAGCAGGGCAATTGACGTGTCGAATTGAGGAGTGCCTCGCAGCCTGCATCTTCCCCCGCCATGCCCTCCCCCAGCACCCATGCACATGTTGCCCGTGTTTGCTGTCAAATCTCACCTGCCCTGCACTGCCTTCAGCACGTAGCCGGGCACCCAGCGGGCCCCCTGCTCGTCGTCCCACCACACCCTGCAGGGCAGGGAAGGACGGGGCAGGGCGGGGAAGGGCAGGCAACACTGGTCAGAGTGCCGGCCGGGCAGGGCCATCCCGTGTTGCAGCCCTCCCCACGCGGTCACACATAGTAGGGCCAACAATGCGTGTCGAAAGGCGCCTGTAAGCATCGAGCTGAGTCAGCAGGCAAGCAGCCACGCAAGATGAGGCCCCCCAGCTAGAAACATGTGGGCAGCAAGAGAGACGACAGGTATGCCCAGCAAACAGCACGCCCTCACCTGATGTGCCTGCCCACCACCTCTGGAAGACGCTCGGCAGCCACGGGTGCCAGCACACCCGCTGCCGTTGCCGCCGCTGCCGCCGCTGCCGCTGTTCCTGCAGCCGCTTGCCGCGCTGCTGCAGCTTGCTCCTGCTCCAACTCATGCAGGCGCAGCGCTGCATCCACCTTGCCTGCTCCCACCTCCGCCTGCTGTGGTGCAGTGTGGCCCTCGCCTCTGCGGGCTGCCAAGTCGGCCCCTGCTGCCGCCAGTGCACTGACAATGCCAATGCTGCCATGCTGCTTGGCGGCCCACTGGCAGTGCAGCGGTGTCCAGTCCGTGCAGCTGCCAGCCCACATGCTGCCTCCTCCCTGCAGCAGCTGCTGCTGCACACAGCAGGTACACTGGCTGTGAGAGGGGTGTCCAGTTTGATGCCACGCCCACCGCGTTGGTGGCATCATGTGCTGCAGCCTGGCACCAACCGCACGTATGCGGCCTGCGGCGGTGGCGTCCGCCGAAGCCGGCAGCACCCATGCCTGGGCGGCAAAGACGGCGGCTGCGGCACGCTGCCAGTGGGACATCCATTGAAGCTGCGGGTCAAGCTGTTCGCAAGGCGGCTGAAACTCCGAGAGTACTGGAGGCGCACCTGGTTTGGCCGCCGCGCTTCAGACCAGCTTCAGACCCCCAGCCCGGCCACTCTACACAATGGCATCTACGTAGCGTGAGCACGCCAATCAAGAGCCGGATGGAGATGAGCGGGGTTGGGGGGGCGTATTAGGGCGGCCGACAAAACCCTACTCCTCTTTCGCGCACGGGCGAGCTCACAGACCTCGTTTCCTGGGATTGCACCATTGGATAGTCCAGCAGTTGCGCCGTGCAACAGGGCGGCTGAAATTGACCGAGGCAGTGTGGACCTCCCGCCAGGCTCATGCCCCCGCCGGCCCCCCCCCTGACCGATGGAGGCCCACCATCCTGCCTACAACCTTTAGACAGCTGTAGTGCACCAGCCACATACAGTTGCAGTGTGCACATGCGTTCTCATGCCAAGCACATGTCGAACTGCCTTGGGTACCCCTTCTCCGAGCCGCCGCCGCCGCAGGGACGTTGGGGGGTGCATGTGCTGCCGCCCCACCCATGTTCTGCACGGGGCGAGTGAGGTTTTGATTCACCGGTGGGGCAGGCCTGCAATGTGCACGCCCTTTTCTGCTCAAGTGACTTGCTGGGGTCTTCGCATTTCTCTGAACCGTCTCCCTGGCTGCTGCCCCAATCTCCCGAATTCACAACTTGCCCCGCCGCCAGTGCCAGCCCGTTCAAGCACTGGATGGTTCTCGGCTGCCCTTTGCTCTGGGCATCTGCACGCTCAGCAAGTTTGACGTGCAAGAAGTTATGATCAGCACCATAGTGTGGTAACAACAGCAGAATAGGCAAAGGCATGGTTGGCGCGCACGTTGGGGTGCCGCCCACAGCGTGCCGCCTCAGCGTGCCGCAGGGTGCCCCTTCACTCCTGATCTCGGCGCGGGTACCCTTTCTTCTAACTTTCTGACACCCACAGTCGTTCCAAGAATCATAGCAGAACTGTTTGCGCGACCGGCGCACCTCCTCAGGGCGCCGGCGACGCACCGTTTGAGAACTCGCGCAAGCGCCGTTGAACCCACCTCGCGATCACCGCGAAATCCTAGTTTGCGCCGCCGCAAGTGCCGCCACTTTCCCCGCCGCCCGGCCCCGGCGTCCCGCCCTGCCCATGGCCGACAGCCACGGCGCCCCCACGCTCAACGACCTGCCTAACCTGGCTCTGGCCCGGGTGCTGGAGCTTGCTGGCGGGGTGTTTGGCCAGGAAGAGCGGTGAGCATGTGAACGGTGCAGGAACTAGTCCTGGTGCCAGCAGCTGTTGCTGCCACCGCTGCTCGGGTGCTGCCTGTGCATCAACGGGCGCCTGGGACGGGCGTCGGCCCCATGCCCGCCCTCTCACCTTCCCTGCTCCTGCGCTGCCTTCCCTCCCTTGCAGGCTGACCCGCCTGTGCCTGGTGTGCCGCCGCTGGTACGACCTCTGCCATAGCCCCGCGCTGCTGCGTCGGGTGCTGGCCATGCTGCCCCGCTGGCGGAGCGCCCGGGGCCAGCACGGCCGTTTCCCAAACTATTCGGATGCTGCGCAAGACTTCCTGAACTTTCAGGCTTGGATGGCGCGGCATGGCAGCAAGGTCACCCAGCTTACCATTGCACTGTTCCCAGTGGAACCACAGCTGACCAAGCAGCAGTACCTCCGCCTGCAGCGCCTCGCCTTTGGCTGCCTGCCACCCTGCGCCGTCCCCGGCGCTCGCCTGGAGCGGCTGGAAGTGACCCTCCCAAAAGGGCCCGTCAAGCTGCCTGCCCTGCTGAGCACGCTGCGCACGCTGCGCTGGCTGGATGTCGGCTCAGCGGGTGGTGACTTGGCGACCCTGTCAGCGCTGACTGGGCTGCGCCAGCTGGACCTCACGCATGCACACAAGCTCACAGTGCCCAGCTGCTGCGGCCTGCCCCCGAGCCTGACCAGCCTGCGGCTGGCCGTGCGCGATGGCGTGGCGCTGCCCGACTGCAGGGTGGGGTGGAGGCTGCCGCTCGCTGCTGCTGCTGCTGCTGCTGCTGCCAGTGGTGTGGGGATGGCGCAAGGCAGCGCCTCGAGGCCGCTTCCGCCTTGCGTGTCATTTGCTAGCATGCGCTGCCTGTACCGCGTTCCCCAACATCGATGTGTACGTGAAGGTGAGCGTGTGCCTCCCCAATACCTGCCTGCCGTCCTGGCCTGCAGCTGGCGGTGCTGACCAACCTCCAGAGCCTGGCCTTGGCCACCCAATCTGGGGAGGAGGTGGTGTATCAATCCGTGCTGCCGGCTGTCACCTGCGATGCGCTGAGCACGCTGCGTCAGGTGACGCGCCTAAGGTGAGCGCTTGCGTACGGGATACGTGGCTGGTGTGCGGATGGGGCCGGGGCAAGGCAGGGGAATTGAGGCAGGGTCGGTCGGTTGATAGCCGTGACCCAAGCATGCAGCGCTGTGCCATGGCTCTGCTGTGGGCACAGGCTCTTTTATGCTTGCGCACCCCGGGCCAGCTATAAGGCGGTCCTGCGCCCCCTGCCCACCCAATGCTTACCCCGTCTCACCTGGCGCATCGGTGTGCAGCCTGTGCGGCTTTGAGCTGCTGCCAGCCGGGCTGGGCGCCAGCCTGGCAGCGCTCACGCAGCTGCAGGTGCTACACCTGGAGGCGCTGGGGGCTGGCGAGGCTTATGACGAAGCCACAGCAGAGTTTGAGCAGGGGCTGTGCCAAGCCCTGGCAGCCCTGCAGCAGCTGACAGCGCTGATCCTGTATGAGATGGCACCTCTGGCGCGCCCACCACCAGAGGTGGCCCGGCTGCCGCGCTTGGAGGGGTTGCAGCTGGCTCACCACCACTGGTGGGACCACGGCTGCTCCCTGCTGGGTGGCGCCTGGCTGGCGCGCCTGGAGCGGCTGAGGTGAGCGGCTGCTGTGCCGTGCTGTGCATGCTGCGCTGTGCAGTGCTGCGCTGTGCTGTGCTGTGCTGTGCAGAACTGATCATGCTTTGCGGCACTAGCTTCGCTGGGGTTTGAGTTGCTGCACACGGTGCTGTGCTGCACTGCATTGCCTGATGGTTGAAGGCAGGCATGAGCAGGGTAGGCCAACCTCCACTCTTACCCACCGCCCCATGCGCCCGCAGCTGCGATTGGAAGCTGCTGCATGCCAGCCAGGCAATGCTGGCGCCCGCGGCCACGCCCCGCCTCACCCACTTGCTAGTCGTGTTCTTCGAATTTGAGCTGCGGGCAAGCCCTTCATTTGTGGAGGGCCTGCCCCAGTTCTGGCGCTGGCTGTGGCGCTGGGCGGGGGGCCACCCGGCGCTGGGGCGGCTGGAGTTTGACGAGATTGACGACTCAGGCGAGCTACTGCTTTTAATAGTAGTCAGTGAACCTTTGTAGCAAGTGGAATTTCGATCAAATCTTGAATTTGGCGGCATTCGTGCACACAGCTGGGTGCACAGCTGGGATGGCCCAGCTGGGTTGCCGCTGTGGTTGGACTCTTACGCCTCGGAAGGGGCAGGTGCCTGGCAGGTACCAAGCAGAGTTTCAGCGCCCACCTTTGAGCCTGCCTTTGAGCCTGCCAGCAAGTTCCGCACACAAAGCCGCCACGGCACCAGTGGGACGACCTCTGCCCCTTCACATGCACACCGCCTCAGGCTGCACAACCGGCCCTCTGCCTGCACGCCCACTGGCACCCCACCTGCAGACCTGCGTATGTGCCTGCCGGCTCTACCCGCCCTTCCTCCCCTCCCCTCCCCTCCTGCAGAAGATGCCGGCCTGGTTCCTGAGCACCACTCCGTGGCAGCTGCCATCAAGCGGCTGCGCAAGAAGCGGCCCGAGCTGGCAATTGACTTCGTTCCCTCAGGCTCCATTTGGGAGGCCATGGGGTCGCACGGCATCCTTTGAGCCACGCTGGTGCTGCCAGCTGTGGCAAGCGGACCCCACTATGCATGGAGTTGCCTTTTGCAGCCGTAATGGAAGAGCTACGTCCCCCCGTTTGACGTGGCTAGCTCACAGCGGCATGTGCTGTGCACGCTGTGCCGCCGGACCATTTCCAAGGCTGGATGAAGGCCCCTGAGGCTCCGCTGATGGCCATCTCTCGTTTGGCCGCACCCGGATTGATAAAAAAAAAAAACAATCATGGGCTTGCCTTGCATGCTGCCCTGCTCTGGTTCAGTTGCCACTTCACCTCCACTGTTGTTGCATTTGGCCTCAATCCCCCCGGCCCCCGCGCGGGCCACTGATCTGCCAACAGAGTCTGTGAACAACGCCACAGCACTTAGCTGGCGCATACTGTCGCAACCGAAGAGGCCACTGAAGCATACGCAACGCACCGTGAGCCCTGCCCTGCGCTGCGCTGCGCTGTGGCGGCACGACACATCTGCCCGCCGCGGTGCCAGCTCTAGCGCTTGCACCTGTTCTCCACCGGCTTGTGGGATCCCCACAACGCAAAAATGCGCTTCTCTGAGCTGTGGGATGCCCGCCTCGCCAGGCGCTACAGCGGCCCCGACGACCCGCGCTGGCGGGAGGACACCCTGAGCGAGTGTGCACAGCTGGCACGTGCGGGATCTGTGTTTGCACCTTGGGAGACTACTTACTACAAGCTGTGCGATGAGCTCCGGCTGCACCACGATTCCACCCCAGCGGACTTTGCCCAGCGGGCTGCCGCCCTGCTCAGTGGGCCTCAACAGCCTCGCGCTCGCGATCTGCTGCTCATAGCAGAGCTGATGGGGCGTGACCGGCAGTCGCTGAAGGTGACCGGGGTGACGGCTGCCGAGGCGGTGGAGCATGCCTTTGCCGACAAGTGGCGGGAATTCCAGCGCCTGAAGGCGGAAGGTACGGCTGGGGGGTTCTGCAACAGTCCAGTACGGCCCGCCTTGCGCCGCAGCGCCTCATACGCCGCTGCCTTTTGATACTTGCGCGCCAGCAGCGATGTTTGATTGATCCACGCCCATGCCGCACCCCTCATGCTGCAGCCCTGCAAGCGGCCGACCCATTCTGTCTGGTGGCGCTTGGTGAGCGGCCTGGGGTGCCCTGCCTGCCTCGGCGCGACATGCGCACGAGGTGGCCGGTGCCGTCAGTTTATCTTGCACTGCTGTACTGCACCACACTTGCACTGCTGTACTGCACCACACTTGCACTGCTGTACTGCACTTGAAGTGAAGTGTATCGCTGCACAGAGATGCCATGCTGCCCTGCACCGAAGGCAAGCGTACCGCACCGCACTGCACTGCACCGCAGAGCCGCTCCCCGTCCTTACCCCCCGCCCCATGCGTGCCTGAATGCAGGCGAGGCAGACCGGCTGGCCCAGGCGCTGGCAGAAGGCGCGCCGCTGTACCCGCTGCGCCCACCCAGCCAGCATGCTGAGGAGGAGGGAGATGAGGGGTCAGATGACGGGTCCTGGACCACCGCCTCCGGCTCAGCCTCAGACTCCGCAGAGGGCAGCGGCCCCCAGCCAGCCAGGCAGCCCGCAGCCAGGCGGCGCCCAGCCAGCCAGCCCAGGCGCACACGCGGGACCGCCAGCCAAAGTGCTGCTTCCGCCCTCTCCCCCGCCTTCAGTGATGAGGGCAGCGGAGGCGGCGGTAGCGAGTCGGACGGCGGCGGCAGCCTGGCAGATGAGGACGAGGAGGGGGATGTGTATGGGGATGAAGGGGCTGACCGCACGCCCCTCCACCTGGCAGCTTTCCTGTCGCTGACCAACTGCATCGAGGCAAGCTGGGATGGGCTGGGCACACGGGGTTTCTGTTTGCATCAGGAGATGGGGAAGGTGGGAGGGGGCTTTGCTCATGATGGCCGCAATTGACTTCCAGCACTGCCGCGCTCCTGCTGGCGCTGCCTGCTGGCAGCGCCCACGCTGCGCCACCACAGCACGCAAAGCATGTGCCCTTGGCGGAACCATAGACAGCGCCCCCCCGCTCGCCTGCCTGCTGTTAACAACAGCCGTGAGCTTTCTTGGCGTTCTCAATCCACACAGCAGGTGCTGGCCAAGGCTGCCGAGGAGCGGGGGTGCGGCCAGGAGTATGTGGATGCCGGCGACCGTGACGGCGTGACCGCGCTGCACAGGGCGGTGCGCTCCGGCACGGCAGAGGCGGTGAAGGTGCGTGCAGGGGGGGTGGTGGGAGCAGTTGATTGATCAATAAGGCTTGGAGGGCATGTTTGGTGACGGCCGTGATGGGGTGAATGGTGAGTGGTGGGGGTGGGGCATGAGCCTGGGGGTGCTGGCAGGGAGTGAGCACGGGTTGGGGGACGGCAATGGTGGTGGTGGTGGGGCGTACGTGTGCCACAGTGTGAGATGGTGATCCACTGTGAGCACCGGGAGAGTGGGAGACAAGGGCTAGACCACATTACCACCACAGTGTGACCGCTTGCATCAGCTCCTGCCCTGGCCCCAAGCCGCGTGCGCCCGCTGCACTTCCTGCACTGCAGGTGCTGCTGAGCGTGGGCGCCTCCCCCAACAAGACCGACACCTCGGGTAGGACGGCGCTGCACCGGGCGGCCGTCGGCGCAGCCGCCGAGCGCGAGCTCTGGAGGCTGCAGGTGCGGGGGGCGGGGTGGGTGGGGGGCGGGTAGGGGTGGGCACAGGTTGGGGCAGTGTTGGTAAGGGTGTACGGCACACCACCCGCAGAGCAGCAGCACATGTGGTGGGGTGGGGACATGAAGACACACCACTATGCTGTGTTGAAGGGGGGTGCAATGGCCCTCCAAAAGCGTGCTCATACCCACACTGCGCACCCACTGGCATGCTGGACCTGTTGCCGGGTGGCCGAGGTGCAGAGGAGCAGGCCACAGACGCCTGGCACTACACCGTTCGTCTCATTCTCATCCACCACTCTTGTTGCAGGTGCTGCTGGACAGCGCCCCCGGGCTGGAGCTGGATGCAACGGACAACGATGCGGGCCACAGAAGCCAAAACTACACAATCAACTCAATTTCGTTCGTCACGTGTTTTGCAGGTGCTGCTGGACAGCGCCCCCGGCCTGGAGCTGGATGCCCCTGATGAGGATGGGCGCTCGGCGCTGCACGCCATGGTGGAGCGGGGGGAGCTGGAGTGCGTGCAGGTGGGCCCATGCCATGGGAATCAATCAATCAAGGCCCATGATTAGATTAATTGAGGGCAGTGAATCGAGTAGTTGGATGCTGCGTTGGTCAACGGACCCTGAGGGTGGGGCTGCGCTGGACTGGCGGGGTGGGACGAGATGGGGTGGGTCGCTGTGGGTGGTGCTGTTTTGTCACATGTCGTGGGTAGGTGCAGTGGTGGTGGTGCTGGGGGATGTGGGAGAGCGTGGGGGCCAGCAAGCAGTTGTCCGAGTGCATGCGGCCGGTGGCTTTGACCGCTGCAGCAGCGCCGCGGCCAGGATCTGCAGACAACGCACACCTCTCGACCCCACCCCACCTGACACCTGCACGTGGCGCACCCCCACACCCCGCAAATAACACGTGCACCACCCTAAATGCATTGCAGATGCTGCTGGCCGCGGGCGCGGGCGTGAATGTGAGGGACCATTACGGCAGCACACCGCTGCACACGGCCTGCCTGGGTGGTGATTTGGAGACTGCCGAGCTCCTGCTGGCCAGGTAAGGGGTGGCGGGGGCGGTGGTGGAGCCCACCCTGTACCATAGGGGGTGGTGGGGGTGGTGGGGCGTTGAGAGTGAGCTGGGGGTGGGCAGGTGGGTTGTGCTTGCTTTCGACCTGCCGAGCTGCGTGGCATAATATGCTTGTGGGTGGGAATCAGGGTGGGGGTGAGCAGTGGCAGTGGCAGCGCCCAGCGGGCCTCGCAGCGTGCCCGGCCCCACCTGGACTCACAGGCTACCGCCCCCCACACACAGCGGAGGTTGTCAATACGAAAACCGAAGCCTGCCCTGCCCTCCCTCCCTGCCTGCTGCAGCGGCGCCGATGCGGGGGCGCGCAATGACGCTGGGGTGAGCCCCGCTGACCTGGCGGAGGAGGCGGGCAATGAGGAGCTGGCAGACCTGCTGAGGAGGCGCACAGCGCTGAAGCGGCTGGCCACGTTCACCAGCTCCCCCTCACACAGCCTGGGCCGGCGCGAGGGCAGCGGCGCCGTGGTGGCAGAAGAGGGTGGGTGGGCGAGCGGCACAGAGCTGGGGTGTGTGGGTAGGCGGGGCACTGCCGTGGCGCCAGTAGTGCTCCGGCGCTTGTTGCGCTCGTATTGCCCCACAAGACACGGTTCTGCCTGGGCAGGCAAGCAGCGGCAGACGCTTGCTTGCAGGTGAAGGTGCAGGTGCCCTCCCAACTCCCTGCCCTCTGCTCCTGCCCCCTGCAACCGCTACATCATCACTGCTGCCTGCCTCCCTACTCCCTGCCCCTGCCACCATGCTCACTGGCCCTTTCCACTGTGGCCTCCCTGCAGAGGCCCCCGAGGGCTAGGCAAGCAGCCGCAGCATGTCGCTTGCCGTGCAGATGCCCGTGCCCTTCCTGCTCCTTGCCATTGCAGCCAGCCATCCCCATCACCATCACTGCCCACCCCCCACCTCCCTCCCTGCAGAGGCCCCGGAGGGCCAGGCCTGCGTCATCTGCCTCACCCGCCCCAAAGTGGTCATCCTGGCGCCGTGCGGCCACCGCTGCGCCTGCAAGCGCTGCATGCGGGGGGTGATGGAGGGGCGGCGGGAGAAGCGGCTGTGCCCCATATGCAAGGAGCAGGTGAGGCGGGTGACACTGGGGCGTGTTGCACAAACGGCAGTGGCAGCGCGGCCATATGCATGCTCATACTAGAACGCACAACGAAACGCCCGTGCTGCGCCACCTGGCGCCACCTGTGTTGCATCACTGTGCGGGGGGCCGGGCGCCCATGGTTGGGGCACGCTGGGGAGGGGGCCAGCAGGCAGGGTGGCCGCGCCTGGCGGTGCCCGCCCTCTCACGATCCTCTTTGGCATTATCTTCCGTATACCCTCGCAAATGCCCACACATCCCCCCTTCCCACCCCCAACGTTGTGCCTTCCTGCAGATTGAGAGCTTCGTGACCAAAGTGTACGACTGAAGGCCAAGCTGCTTTTGCTTGGTGCACGACCAAACGACCGCCAACCCAGTGACGACTACAGATGATATGGCAGCCTGCAACCACGGCATGCACAGCATACACGTTCTCCTGGGTTATGAGCACCGCCCCCAGGCAGTGCAAGCTGAACCTTGGCGCTCGCTACCTGAGCCGCCCAGCAGCCCTTCAATTTCCCACACCGTCCTCCATTGTCCACACTCGCCTTGCATTATAAATGCCTGTGACGGTCCAGTGATCGACCAATCACACACCCCCATGTTACCCCCCATTGCTGATTTTCCCCTGAGCTGGCACAGCCAGGATGCCCACTCCATGAGCCCTTGTCACGCCTTCAGCCTGCCGCCCTAAGCACCGGCCTGCATCAAATTCTCACACCGTATCAGAGATTCTCACACTGTATCAGAGATTCTCACACTGTATCAGAGATTCTCACACTGTATCAGAGATTCTCACACCGTTGGACGCCCCAACCAGTTTATTTATTTAATTCCAAACTCTCCTTTGTTGCAAATACACTTTGTTGTAAGACAACCAAGCATGCAAGCGGCGTGAGTGGGCATGAATTACAAGTTGGACAGCGGGCGCCATGTGAACCGCCAACAAGCTGCAGCACAGGCAGCTCCCCCCGCGGACTGACATCAGCTGCTGCCCCCGCTGCCCCCACCCAGCGGCAGCGCCCCCAGGTATGTCCGCGTCAGCGCCCGCAGCCGCGCCATGGGGCTCGTCCCGAAGGCCGCCGCCGCCGCTGCCGCCCCACCCACGCTGGCGCTGCTGTTGGCGCCGTTGCCGCCGCCGTTGCCGCCTCCGGAGTTGTCGCCATACATTGCTGCCACCCAGTGCTCCACATCCTCTGGCTGTGCAGGGGCAAGGAGGTATGGACAGTGCAGGTTAGTGTCAACAGCCCGTTTTGATGCAGGTAGGCAGAGGGAGGGCACGCACTGTAGGGGTGGCGCAGCAGGGGGACAAAGAAGCAGGCAGAAGGCAGGAGGTGGGGAGGCCTTGGGCAGGCCTCGGGCAGACAGGCAGGCAGACGGGCCAGCAGGCAGCACATATTACAGAAACCCCAGGGCCCCGCATGTCCTTGGTTTGTGAGCCATGCCACACCAGGCGGCAGGCATGCAAGCACACCTGGCTGGGGGGCGGCGGTATCATTCCGTAGGCGGGCCGCGGCAGGTGCTCCCAATCCTCCTCAGCCTCCTCACCTCCCCCACTTTCTGCACAGAAAGCACAGCACAGAGCAGCAAGGCGGGAGCTTGGCGGACAGGGGAGAGGGCAGTCTGGCAGCAGCCACCCGCCGGCCCAGCTCTGCTGGCAAAGCCATGGCAGCGGGACGCAGTATGCACACACAGGCGCCTCTCAGTCGGCCCAAGCTCACAAACGGCAACCCAGCGCACTCCCCTGGCCCTCCACCACGCCCCGCTGGCACCAGAGCAGCGCACCTTGGAAGGGCGTGCCTTGGAAGAGCACGCTCTGCGCCATGCCCCCGCTGTCCGGCGAGTGCCGCCCAAACACGGCGCTTGCTGCCAGCGGGCGGGCTGCTGCGGCCGCCGCGGCTGCGGCGGCGGCCGCCGCCGCTGCAGAGCTGTGCGTGCCCGGCACCGCCAGCCGTGCGCTGACGGGGCGTGGCTCCGCTGCCAGCATCTTGCACAGCCCCGCCAGCCAGGTGAAAGGGGGCCAGTCTGGCGGCACCTTGAGCGGCGCATCCGGGCCCAGGCGTGCAAACACCAGGGTGCCAACAGACCGCTGCAGGGTGTGCAGCGCGGCACGCAGCTGTTGCTCCTGCCGCGCGCGCTGCTGCGCCGCCGCGGCCGCGGCCGCCCCGCCGCTGCCGCCGCCGGTGAGCGTGCTGCCCAGGTTGGCGGCGCTCCAGGTGTCGTCCGAGGCCATTTTGGGCCAGGCCAGCAGCAGGGCGTCGTTGGGCGGGCTGGCGCGCATGTCAAAGAAGCCTTCGGGCTGCCACAGGCGGGAGGTGGACCCCAGAAAGGCGCTGCGGTGGGGCACTGGGAGCTGCAGGAAGCGGCAGAGGAGGTCCAGCAGCAGGGCGAGGTAGCCCAGGGCGCTGCCCAGCCCGCCCGCCAGCTGCGCCAGCTCAGCAAGCCCGCCTGCTGAGCTGTCGGGCAGCGGCAGCGAGCAGATCATGGCTGCGGCGCGCTCCACGCCCGGCCCAGCTGCCGCTGCTGCCGCTGCCGCTGCGGGCGGTGCTGAGCTGGCGCTCCCGCCGTCTGCCGGAGAGGCGGGCCGGACGGGGGGGACCAGAGTGAGGGGCAGGACATCCAGCATCTTGCGCACCATTCTGCGGGTGGGCAAGCAGGCAGGCGGGAAGGCGGGTTGGCCGCATGGGGAGGAGCGTGGGTCGGCAGAGCAGCGTGAGGAGGCATGCAGGCGGTTCAGTGGGAGGGGGCGGGGCTAGGGCATGGGGCAGGGCAGTGGGCGCAGGAGCAGTGGCTAAGCAGGCGCCGCGAGCTGGTTGCCCGCTGCTGTGCCGCCGCTGCCATTGGCTACAGGCCCCAACCACCCCAGGCAGTGGAACGGCAGCCCGACAGGCCTCCCTGCCCCACCAAAATGATCCCCTGGACCACAGTAGATCCTCTAGATCACGAAGTTGACCTGACCCCCACTTGACCCCACGTCCCCACCAGGCCCTACCACCCCGGCCCCACAGGAGCAGGCCCACCCCGCTCACTTGCGCTGCTCCCGTGCCAGCACCTCGCTGCTCCTGACCAGCGCCGTCGCCTGCTGGTGGCTCTGCGCCATGATGCTGCCCAGCTCCCGCTCCTTCACCTGCCCCAGCTGCTGCTGCGCCGCCGCCAGCCGCGCCTCCCGCTCCGCCACATCACGCCTTGCTGCCGCTGTGCGCTGGCGCAGCGCAAACAGCTGCCGCTCAGCCTCGCCCGCCCGCGCACGCGTGCGCTGCAGGTCCTCGCTCACCCGCAGCAGCGCCAGCTGCTGCCGCTGGTGCTCCGCCTGCAGGAAGTGGGTTCAGAAAGGTGTATCGCCAGCCGCGTGGGGGTAGGGTGTTGTTAGCGGCGCCCGCTGCCTGCTGGCGGCGCCGGCGCTCCGCCTCACCCCACCTTGCCGGCCACCAGCTCGCTCAGCGCCGCTTCAGCGGCATCCCGCTGCTCCGCCATAGCCCTCAGGTCGGCCGTGGGGCGGGTAGAGCCCGCTGCGAAACAGGAGGGGCACGTAAGGGCACCCCCTCTGTCGCAGACGCCGCAGGCCATGGCGCAGCCTGTCCGCAGGACTCGGCAACCAAAGCACTGGGCTGCTGGGGTGCAACGGGCGCATAAGATGGCCGCTTGGCGCGCCTCCATGCAGCCCAAGAAAGCCAGGGCCTGCTCGCATTTGCGAGCAGCGGCTTGCCATCGCAACATTGCATTGACTCGGTTGCCTGTTGCGAGGCTCGAAGAACAGGAGGGGGCCCGTCCCAATCCAACAACTGATCGTCTGGATCGTCGGGAGCGTGTCAGCTTGCCTCACAGACCTCCAAGGACGCCCAGCACGAACGGCCAAAGCGCACGAATAACGCGCCAGCACCTGAAGGGAACGCCTGCAGGTACGCCGCCCGCCGCCCGTCGACGCCGCGCCGGCTGCTCTCCACAGCTTCTCCGTGCTGGCCACCCCTGGCTTGCCTCCCTCTTCCGTGCCTATGTGTGCTGCACTGGCATCCTGGCGGGGCGCTCGAAACAGCTTCTGCCGTCTGGTATGCATTATCTTGGCCATCGCTGCCCATGCGGGCGTTGCCGGAGGGCCGGACTTCCCTCCGCCGCAGACCTGCTTGGTGCCTCACGTTCAACCCCACATCAGCAGGCCAGCCACCCGGTCAAACCTTTGGTCAAACGCGCAGCACCCACCATGGATGAGTCGGTGCTGGAGATGGTGCGCGCGCACATGCGCGACATGAAGGCCCCGGGGCACTACGACAAGGTGTACAAGGATGAGTGCATGTTCTGCTTTGCGGGGCCCGAGTCACCTGGAGGCCTCTACATCAACCTCACCACCCACCAGGTTGGCGACGCAAGAAAGTGGCGGGGAGGGATTGTGGCGCCGGGGCCTAGGCAGTAATGTGACAGCACCATGTCGCTTGCTGCCGGGGCGGTATGCAGGGTCCTTGGTGTCTGGCGGCGGTTTAGCGATTGACCGTTGGGCCCTGAGTCGGATGCAGCAAGTAACCACATTTACCTCGCCCCTCACCTTCGGAATCCCCTTGTACAGGCGTTTGACGAGGAGCACGTTGACTTGGACCAGGAGCGGACCGGGGCGGTGCTGTACCTGCACCAGCAGGCGCACCGGGTGGGTGGGTGGGTGGTGGCAGAAGAGAGAGGGGTGTGCGTGAGGGGAGCATTCGCCAAGGTGAACGAGTGGGGGTGGGGCAAGAGCGCATGGGTGCTGCACCTGCATCAGCAGGCGCACCGGGCGGGAGGGCACGTGAAGGGTGGGTGGGCGGGGAGTGTTTTAGAGTTGCGGGTGTGGGGAAGGCGAGGGGTGGCGCAAGTGGGGTGGGTGGGTGCTGGTAGAATGGGGCGTAGCCCAACACAATGCGCCAGGGCTGCCATGCTGCCCGGCTGCTGCACACAACGCACTGGCCTGCGCTGCCTTGCTGTGCGCCTGCCCCGCCCCACTCTGTCCCGACCACACCCTTGCTCCCCTGCCCCAGCCCCTTGCCCCAAGCCTCAAGTGCTGCAGAAATCAGCAGAAGCGGGCGGAGTCGTGATTCCATCTCCCTCTTCTGCACACTGACCTCGCTATGCTGTGTTGCCTGTTCGCCCCTGCGCCAAACAGGTGCCCCTGACAGAGGAGGAGCGTGCCGAGGCGGAGGCGCGGCCGGAGCGCATGGCCATCGGGGTGGAGGGCGGCTTCCAGGTAGCTGCCAGCATGTGCAAGCCTGTGTCATGCTTTCGACTGCAGATTGAGAGGTATCCTGGGAGGCCGGGACACTGGAACTGATGGCTTGTTGCATGTAGGGCACGGGAAGTCTCTGGTTGTGGCTCAGTTCATTCCCATTCCCGCTGGTTGCGCAGGTTGACGCCAAGAAGTACCGGGTGGAGGTGGAGCAGGTACTGCGGTGGTACTGCTGCGTTAATGCAACGGTGCTGTGCTGCCAGCAGCGTTGGCAACGTGCCTTTGTATACCCAAGGCACTGCTCATGCGCCGCCCAGCCTGCCGCGCCTGCCCTGCTCCCCTCTTCTCACCCTGCCCTCCCCCCGTGCCCACACCTGCTTCAGGCGCTGGTGCTGATGCCCGCGCGCCTGCGCATCCCCCTGCCCTGCCCCGAGCTGCCGGAGCTGGTGCTGTCATGCATAGCGGCGGTGCAGGAGCACGACTCGGCGGGGCGGCAGGCAAGTGGGTGCTTCTGTGGGGCTCACCAGCCAAGGGGGGCAGCCGTGGAGCTGGAGCCGACATGCAGGCACCCCACCGCTGGGGCAGGAGCACAGCCTCTCAGCCCCTTTTCCTCCTTCTCAAAGCTTGGCAGGGGGTGCAAATAGCTGCCTGGGAGAAGAGGCACCTTTGAGGAAGCGAAGCAGTGCCTCTTGCTCCCCTCGCCTGCTGCTTCGCCCATGTGTTCTTTCTCCCCTTCCCCCCTTTTCCCTGTGAACAGGACGACGTGACTGCCTGGGAGGAGGAGCGGCGTGTGAGCAAGTATGCGGAGACACTGGAGCAGCTGCCGGCGACCCGCAAGATCCCCATGAACCCCAAAGATGTGAGCTGGCGGGGAGAGCGTGTGTGCGTGTGTCTGAATGCGGCTTGCGCGGTCAGGGTTGCAGGAGGTTAGGCAGGGCTGCTGTTGTGAGGTGGCAGCCCTGCCTAGCCTAGCCTCCTGTGCGCGTGTCTGAAGGCGGGTTGCAAGAGAGTGTGTGCGAGTGTTCAAAGGTGAGCTGCGGGGGGGAGTGTGGGTGTGAGTGTTCGAATGTGAGTTGCAGGAGAGTGTCTGCGAGTGTCTGAATGCGAGTTGCGGGAGAGTGTGTGAGAGTGATTTCAATGTGCTGTATACGAATGCCTGCACCGGAAGTGCACTCGCTGACACCTGTGCAGCTCAGCCGTGACCTCACGGCACCCTTGCTGGCTCAGCACTTGACGCTTCTTTCTTTCTTCTGGTCCCCTGCAGTGGAAGTGCGACGACACGGGGGTGACCGAGAACCTGTGGCTCAACCTGTCCACGGGGCACATCGGGTCGGGGCGCCAGGTCAGCACACCACCCAGCGCCGACCGGGCATGGGCAGCAGTGCGCACCCGTGCAGCGACAGCGCTGCCGTTTGCCTGCGCCTGCGGCTCTGCCGCTGTCGCTGCCGCCGCCGCTGCTGCTGCTGCGTGTGCATGCTGGGTGGGGTCCACAACCCTGTAAGGGATGTTGATGCGCTGGTGGCACACTGTGCCTGCTCCCCCGATGCGCGGCTCCGCCCCTCACCTTCCCTTGCTCATCCCAACCCATCGCTGCCCACCACTGCCCCTCGTCTCTTCCTCCCCTCGCTCCCCTCCCCCTCCACCGCAGCAAGTGGGCCTGGAGGGCACCGGCGCGGCAATGAAGCACTACGAGCAGACGGGGCGCAAGTACCCGCTGGTGTGTGTGGGGGGGGGGGGTAGGCAGGTGTAGGAGGAGGCTAGGAGATGTGTGGTGTGGTGTGGGCAGGTGTAGGAGGAGGCTAGGGCATGTGTGGCAGCACATGTGGGTGCACGGCCGCCGTCTGCCTGCCCTGTCCCCACCTGTCCTGCCCTGCCTGCTGTGGTCACCGGCTGCAGGTGGTGAAGTTGGGCACCATCACGCCACATGGCGCTGATGTGTACAGCTACGCACCAGGTGGGCGCAACGCGAGGATGCGCCGGCTGCCAACCATTGCTAGTGTGCTGTGCTGCGCCGCACTGTGCCGCGTGTTGCTGCTGCTGCTGGGATGCTGGCACGCTGCTGGACCTCAGCAGTCGATGCTGCACACGTCATGCCATGCTGTGCATGCTGTGCTGATCATGCTGTGCCGTGCTGTGCAGAGGAAGACGACATGGTGCTGGACCCACACCTGGCCAAGCACCTGGCGCACTGGGGCATCAATATGATGCAGGTGGGGGGCCTGTTGGTTGAGGCCGGCAGGACAGGTGCTGGTGCATGCACGAAATGAAATGAGTGCGGCTGCGGCCAGCTGTGGCGCTGGTGTGGTCTTTGTGTGCCTTCTAGCACCCCCGCCACTCTCGTTTCTGCGCCCTGGAGAGCTATTGAGGTGGCAAACTCATCCCTGTGCCCCAATGTGGCACGTTTGATTCATTGTGCATTGTCATTCCGTCCAATGCTTATCTGCAGATGGAGAAGAGCGAGAAGACGATGGCGGAGATGGAGATTGACCAGAACCTGAGCTACGAGTTTGACGCAATCACAGAGGCGGGCAAGCAGCTCAAGCCGCTGTCGGGACCGGGGTGAGAGCGCGGGCATACGAATCATGCATGCTGTGCGTTGCATGCATGGGAGGCAGGGGGCTTGGGCACACAGGCTGTCAACCTGTGTGAACAGAGCAGCTGCAGGCGCTGTGGGGGGGCGGGTGAGCAGGTGCTGGGGAGAGGGCCGGGCATTTTTGCCTAGAGTGCTACGCAGTTTCATCGCTTCAGCCAAGCGCTGAAGCTGCTATGGAGGGGGCCCGGGGCTGCCACTGTGCCGTAGCTGCTGGCCCTGTCGAGCCCCCCACGATGCCTTTTCAATTGTGCCCTCCCTTCCTCAATCTCTCCCACTTTCTTGCAGGTGTGTGGGCCTGAAGAACCTGGGCAACAGCTGCTACATGAACAGCGTGCTGCAAGTGCTGTGGACGCTGCCAGAGCTGCGGGAGAGGTGAGCGCCGGTCTAGAAGTTTCATGTCTTTGGAGGGTGGGAGCAGGTAGCACCCTTTTGCCTGTTGTGTCTGGGTGACCCTGGGTGTGTCCCCCCTGTGCTCCTGCATCACAGCATGTGCCTGGTGCCTGCGTTGTGCCTGCCGCCCTGCCCATGCCCTCCCCGAGACCCTCTTGTGCCTGTCACGCTGACCTTCACTGCCCTGCCCTCTCTCCATCCTCCACCCCACCCTGCTCGCCCTGCCCCACCCCGCCGCGCAGGTATGTGGACCGTGCGGCGGAGATCTTCAAGAGCGCACCGCGTGACGTGGCAGCAGACTTTGCCGCGCAGTTTGCCAAGGTTGGTGGGCGTGGGATGGTGTGGGGTATCTGAAGTGTGGGTGGGGTGGATGGGGCGGTGTGGGAGAGGGCATTGCGCACGGGTCTAAGGTGTTGTGGGCAGGGTGGTGGCATGTGCATATCCCACTGCGCTGTTCTCTTGGCCCTGCCCTGCCCAGCCCTGCCCAGACAGACTTGCATAAGCTGCCCGTCTGCCTTCCCACATGCTCTGTCCCTCCCTGACTCCTCTGCCCATGCCACCAGGTGGGGGCGGCGCTGCTGTCGGGCAAGACGGGTGCCCCCTCGACTTCTGAGCCGGACGCCATGAACTATGAGGCGGAGGTGGTGACCACGGAGGGAGGCCTGGAGGCACTGGTGCAGGCAAGCCTTCAAGGCGGGCCAGGCGTGTGGGTGGGGCCCACAGCAACATGGCCGAGAGAGCTGTGCTGTGCTGGGCTGCGGCCTGCAGCGAGCAGCGGTGCGCTGGCCAGCACTTGAGGTGTGCCTGCCTCCGTGTGCTCCCAGCCTAAGTAGCTGTTGCCTGCACTTGTACCCCCGTCCCTGCCCCGGGCCCTCACCCCTCCCCCTCCTGCATGCCCTTCTTGCCACCCAACCCCCCTTCCCCTCTTGACAGGACAAGGAGGATGCTGGCAACAGCGTGCGGCCGCAGCTGTTCAAGGCGCTGGTGGGCAGGGGGCACCCAGAGTTCAGCTCCAAGCGGCAGCAGGTGCGCTGGGGTGGTGGGTACCGCTGGTACCGCTACGGGTACTGGTGTTGAGTACTGGGGGCACTTGCCGGTGGTGGCGCTCCTGCCCTCCCCCTTGCGGGGGGGAGGCCCATGCCCCCCCCCCCCCCCCCCTTTGCGTCTCCTTGCTTTTCGTGTAACGCAGGCCTGATTGCTGAAATCAGTAATGAACCAGTAAATGCCTCCCTCCTCACAGGATGCGGAGGAGTACTGGGTCACCTGCTGGAAGTGATGGGGCTTTTGCCCTCCTTTCCCCTCTCTTCTTTCCACTGTCTCACAGCTACTCGCACCCTCTGTGTGCAGGACGCGGAGGAGTACTGGGGCCACCTGCTGGAGGTGATGGCGCGGGCGGAGCTGGGGGCGGGGGAGCGCCTGCCGGGCGCCTCCTCCGCGCCCACCAGCCAGCTGTTCAAGTTTGGGGTGGAGGACAGGATTCAGTGCACGGAGACGGGGAAGGTGCGGGGGGAGGGGAGGTTGGTTGAGGGAGGGACGAGGTATGACATCAATACGGGCAGAGGGGTGGGGTGGGGCGGCTGCGCAAGGCCCTTGCTGTGCAAGTCTGGCGTGCCTGGTTCCTGCCCTCACCTGCCGCCCCCATGCTTCCCTGGGCAGCGGTTCAGGCCCGGGAGCCTCCTCCTGCCTGGGCCCATTGTCGCGCCCCCCTGTAAGGGACTCCCTGCACCCGCCCTTCTGTTCTTCTGTTATTCCTTCTCCCTCCACCAACCCTTCCCCAGGTGGCCTACACGCCAGGTGCCTCTACCTGCCTGGGCCTGCAAATCCCGCTGGAGGCCGCCGTCAACAAGGCAGAGGTGGACGCCTTCAATGAGCGCCAGCAGAAGCGGCAGAAGTTGCGGGAGGAGGGGGCCAGCGACGCGGCAGAGGGCAAGGTGGGAGCCCCTCTGTTGCTGTGCGCCTGTGCTGTGTGCCTGCTGGCACAGCGTGGTTGTCAGTTGATCGGTGGGCTGAGCAAGGCAGCGGCAGAGTGCTGCGGTGAGCAAGATGAAGGTGGGCACCTTTCACTATGTCCAGCAGAAGCAACTGGACTGGACTCACATGTACACCTCTGTGACAACTGACCCCCTTCCCTTGCGTGTCCCCGCAGCAGGGTGACGAGGAGGAGCCTGTGCGCCCTGCTTCTCCTGCTCTGCTTCGCCCTTCTTATGACTTCCGTGCCCGCTTTTTTGCTTCATACAGTTCTGTGCCCGCAATTCCCACTCTTTGCAGGGCGAGGAGGAGGAGCGTGTGCGCCCCCGCGTGCCCTTTGCCGCCTGCCTGGAGACGTTTGCCGCCGACTCGCTGATCGACGACTACATGTCGGCGGCCGCTGGCAGGAAGACGCAGGTGAGGTGGGCAGGCTTGAGGGTGGGTGGCCGTTTGATCGTGGCGTAAGGGGTGAGCAAGTGATCGATGACTACATGTCGGCGACTGCTGGCAGGAAGACACAGGTGGTTGGGTGGGTGGCTGGGGAGTGTGGGCCTTTCGATGCAAAAGAACAAGGACAAGAGTGGGGTGAGGGTGTGCGGTTGCCGTTGGCTGCTTAGAGGACACAGGTGGGCGGGCGGATGGGTGGGTGGGTGGATGGGTGAGCGGGTGGGCCTCGTTAAAACGGAGCAAGAAGCTCGACAAGATGAGAGTGTGCGGGCGCTGTTTGCCCCAGGCCTTCTTTGTTGTCTCCTTCCCACCCCCCTGCTGAGTTCTTCCCTTGTTTTCCCCGCATGCAGGCCGTCAAGCGCACCCGCTTCTCCTCCTTCCCGCCCTACCTGCTGGTCCAGATGCGCCGCTACTACACCAGCGACAGCTGGGAGCCCAAGAAGCTAGATGTGAGAAGCGTTTCATTTCCCATGCGCTGCACGCGTGTTTCCCGGTGCCCGCTCAAACATGCAGTGCTCTCCTGCCACCTGCCCTCACTCGCATCCGCCTTGCCCTGCGCAGGTAGAGGTGGAGGCGCCGCTGCAGCTGGAGCTGGAGTCCCTGAGGGGCGGGGGTGGGGCTCAGGTGGGAGGGAGGGAGGGCCGGTCAGAATGTACCAGGGTTGCCAGAAGGGAGGGTGGGAGGGAGGGAGGGCCGGTCAGAATGTACCAGGGTGGGACCACGTTTGGAGGCGAGGGCTGCATGCAAACTGGAAGCAGCAAAGTGTGTTTCGTCTTGCTGGTATCTTTGAATGTGTGGGCGTGCTGCCGGCCAGTGGGACATCAGCGGAAGAGGCCTCGTGATGACACGCAGCAGGCTGGGTAAGGGGGGTCCCACGCGCGTCAAGCCTGCCAACAGGCTGAGCGCGCGCCTGTGCCCCTGCGACACCCGCCCCGGCCTGCTCCGTCTCCCGCACTCACTCTTCCTTCTTCCTCTCCCTCCCCTCACTCCTCCACTCCTACCCTGCCTGGCAGCCCGGAGAGGAGCTGCAGCCAGAGGAGGCCGCAGCCCCGCCGCCCGCAGCAGCACCCGCAGCCCCCCAGCCCGACGACACAATCGTGGCGCAGCTGGTGGGTTGTTTCTGTTTTCGGGCCAGCCTGCTGTTCAGCTGCGAGGTTGTCCTGCCATATCGTTCGTCCCTGATTGCACTGCTGCACAGCTGTTGGCCTGCACTGTTGGCCCTACGCAGCCCCTGCGACGCACTGTCGGCGCAGCTGGCGTGGTGATTATGTGAATTGCCGTATGGATGTGCTGCTGTCCTGCTCGTGACGTCACAGCTGCACCTCGTACATTCAGAGCAACACTGGGCATCTTAAACTCACGCCCCCCTGCAGGTGTCCATGGGCTTTTCAGAAAACGGCTCCAAGCGCGCCGCCCTGGCGGTGGGCAACTCGAGCGCCGAGGCGGCCACCGAATGGGTGTTTGCGCACATGGAGGACGCAGACTTCAATGCGCCCCTGCCGCCGCCAGGTGAGCGAAGTGTGGTTGCTTTTCCCGCTCCCTGTGTGATGCCGCCGTCTTGCTGCCAGTTTGAGCACTTGGGTGTTTGGGTGCTTGGGGGAGCAGAAACGTCTTTGGAGTGGGTGTTTGCTCACGTGGAGGATGCGGACTTCAACACCCCCCTGCCCCCGCCAGGTGGGACAGTGATGAGGGAGGGGTGGCACAGTTTCGGAGTGACTGCTGGGTAATGGCACTCGAGGGGCCTGGGGAGCCGGGGGCTGCGTCAGGGGCGTCGGCCTGTGCGGCCAGGCACCCTTGGTAGGTAGCACGGGGAGGCTCGCGGCTTGCAGCTGCCCTGCCCCCGGGCCAACACCCGCCGCCTTCCTGAAGGCTCCAACTCACAACGCGCCTCCCTGCCTCGCCCCACACCCGCGCTGCCCCCGCAGGCGCCGCCGCAGCCAGCGGAGCAGCAGGCGGGCCCCCCGCCCCCAACCCCGAGTCCCTGTCCTCCCTCACCGCCATGGGCTTTGGGGAGCGCCACGCCACAGCCGCCCTGGCCGCCTGCGACGGCAACCTGGAGCGGGCAGCAGACTGGCTGATGAGCCGGCTGGACGACCTGGACTCGGCGGTGGAGGCGGCGCTGGCGGCGGCAGGTGGGCCTCACGCTGTGCTGCGCTGCGCTGTGAATGTTGTGCCGTGCTGCGTGTGGGGATGGGGGTGGGGGTGGGGGTGGGTAGCACCCAGCACCTCGCAGTGCGCCCCACGGCAACCGCACAGTGCTGTGCGGCACCATCACACCGACCTTCTTCCCTCCCGCCTCCTCCCTCCTGCAGCCGGCGCCGCGCCCACGCCCGCCGGCGGCCCCCCCGCCAGCTCAGCAGCGGCCGCCCCGCTGGACGGCCCCGGCAAGTACGAGCTAGTCGGCTTCATCTCCCACATGGGAGCCAACACGGCCTGCGGCCACTACGTGTGCCACCTGCGCCGGCCGGATGGGCAGTGGGCGCTGTACAACGATGAGAAGGTGGCCGTCAGCGAGGACCCGCCGCTGGCCCTGGGATACCTCTACCTGTACCGCCGCTGCTCCTGAGAGGCGTCTCCCGGTACCGCTGCTGGCCCTGGGATACCTCTACCTGTACCGCCGCTGCTCCTGAGGCGTGTAAAGAGCACGCTTCAGGGGCGGCGTGTAAAGAGCACGCTTCAGGGGCGGCGGGTAAAGAGCACGCTTCAGGGGCGGCGGGTAAAGAGCACGCTTCAGGGGCGGCATGCTGGCACGCTTTCCCCACGGGCAGGCGGGCTGGCACGGTTGCCTGCGCTGTAGCTTGCAGCAAACGCATCATGGCAGCAGCCCCCCTGACAGGACAGTGGTGAACCTGAGCAGCGGACAGGAAAGAGCGCAGGCGAGCGGGGCGCAAGCGGCAGCAAGCGGCATTTGCAGGCCGTCACTATGGGGACTGAACTGGGCTAGCACACCCCTAGCGCACCCCTAACCGAGTCTAGCCAGCCTAGCGCCACCCTAGCCCACCCTAGTGTCTCCTAGCGCATGCCCACGCGTGTGCCCGCCCGCACACACGCAGCGCTGCCGCACTCGTGTAGCCCCCTCTTGCATTGATACCATGGCACGCCCTGGCGCTGTAACACGGGTTTCCAACAATCATGTGTCACAAAAGAATCACAAGGGGGGGAGGAGTGGAAGCACTGAATGACGAGGAGGAAAAGGGGCACGTCTGCTGTGTTATGTGCGTTTTGTCTCTCTGGGGAGTGTATGTCTGAGATGAGGAAGGATGGGCTTGGTGGGACAGCCGGGCTGCAAACGTGTGCCGCTGCCTGTGCGCTGCTTGCTGCGTGTCGGCGCGCACACCTGCCGTATGGCCATGTGCACACCCTCAGATTGCCGGTGCTGCCTGTGGGAATGTGCGCCGCATGTTGCGTGCTGCACCGCTCAGAAGCGGCGTGCCACGCGTTTGACCACTTGGGAGGAGCAGTGCACGCGGCTAGCACTGCACGCTCCACCAGTGCTGCCCGTCGAACGCTCTGCTGCAATCTGCGTGCTGCTGCACCGCTCAGAAGCGGCGTGGCACGCGCTTGACGACTTGCGAGGAGCAGTGCACGGCGCCGTACATGGAGGTGATGGGTGAGTAGTCGATGCACTGCACATCCCCGAAGAAGTGGGGGGACTCCACGATCTGGCGGGCAGTCTCCATGTGCACGCTGATGATGCGCTCGTTGCCCAGGTTGAGGCAGTTGCAGCCGTACTCCTGCGGGCAGGCAGGCAGGCACGGAACGCGAATGCGAATGCGTGTGCCGGTTGAGGAGAGTTGTTTGCACTTGGTGCCCGGGTTGAGGCAGTTGCAGCCGTGCTCGTGCGGAAGCAGGAACAAGACCAGAATTTAGGGTCTGGCGGCGCCTGCCTCGCCTCTTCACCACCCAGCGTTGATCACCGCACGGCCGCTCAGCCTCATGTCTTGCCCCCCACCCCCGCCTCACCAGCTGGTGCTTGGGCTTGATGGGCCGCCCTCCTGCCACCCTGTGAACACACACCGCTGACTACCGCTCAGCCCACCAGATGTGCCCACCCCACCCCACCCCACCCCGCCCCACCCCGCCTCACCAGCTGGTGCTTGGGCTTGATGGGGATGATGTGGTACCCCTGGTCCCGCATGTACTGGCTGAACTCAATGCCCTGCAGAGTGGGGGGGAATGGGTGATGCAGGGTGGGTGCAGGATGGCTAATACTGTGTTTCAGAACATTGCAGGGCTCTTGGTGTAATGCACCCGAATGCGCTGGCTGAACTCGATGCCCTGCAGAGTGGGGGGGAATGGGCGATGCAGGGTGGGCGAGGCCTGTGTTAGGTTCCAGGTTTGCAGGGCATGAACTGGCTGAAATCAATGCCCTGCCGGGTGAAGGGTGGGGAAGGCTGGCGTTGGGTTTCAGATGTGCAGGGCATGTACTCATCCAAATGGTATGGGCAGATAGCACTGCCCACGTGAAGAAAGGGTGGCCGGGCAGATGGCAGGGGTTGAGGGGTTTGCGGCACCCATGCCGCCACCCGGCCTTGCCCTCCGCTCTCATGCACCCGCACTCCCAGCGCACCTGCCGCGTCTGCACATACTGCCCGTCGCTGCCACGCGTGTATTCGTCCACCAGCCGGCGCGTGGGGGACTCGGACCCAATCATCTCCTGCACTTGGGGAAGGCAGAGGCACAGACGAGGGGCAGTCAAGAAGCGGAGGATCGGTCGGGCACAGGACGCAGGCGGGCAGGCCGGGAGACTTGGTCCTGCCAGCTCCAGGCCAGGGCAGGATGTGAACAAGGGCAGGCAGGGCACAGTGAGGCAGTCAGGGGGGCAACCAGGCCAGACTGCCCATCACAGCGTCGCCCTGCTGCCAGCTCAGCGCCCGCCAGCTCAGCCGCATGCCAGCTCAGCACCCACCTCCAGCATGATGCACACGTTGTCTGAGAGGATGGAGAACACGCAGTCCAGGTGCATGCGGTCCTGCAGGGTGTGAATCAAATTCCACATTGTGACTCACAACTAGGGGTGGTGAAGGGGGGCACACAGCGGCAGGTGATAAAGGGAACATGCCCAGCACATCTCCCACCCTGCCCCGCTTCCCACCGGGTGCTGCTCAAAGTCGTCCGACTTCACTGCACAACGCAGCAAACCACGCTCCCCAGCCTAACAACATAGCACCACAGAATCAAAGCTCCAGCCCACCTGGTGCTGCTCAAAGTCGTCGCGCACCACCGCAAACCGCCGCGTGCCCAGCAGGTCACCCTTCATCAGCTGCTGGCAGGCCTCAAAGTTGGAGCGCAGGCCGATGCCCAGCAGCGCCAGGTCGCGGCCCGCGGGGAAGAAGTCGCCTGCAAGGAGAAGCGGTGGTTGGAACGACACATGCATCGTTGAGAGCAGGGGAGTGTGGCGCAGCCGCGGCAGCAGCACGGTGCATCCTGTGCCCCCGCAACCTCGCCCACCTCCCCATCATCACTCCAGCCCTTCACTCTGCTTTGCCTGCTTGCCTCTCCCCCTCCCCCTCACCTATCCGCCTGCAACCAGGGCCGCCCATCGCCCAAAAACCACATGATGGTACCGTCACTCTCCCATCACATTGCCTACCCTGTGCCGCCTCACTTTAAGGTGCCCAGGCTCACAACCTCACCCGCCCCACCCACCCACTCCCCCAGCCCACCTCCTTCAAGGTATCCTGGTTCGTCAATCTCTCCCACCACAGGCAGCCCTGCGGGCATGGCGGCAGGCAAGGGGACGGGGCGGGCGTGAGGGTAGTGGGCAGGCAGGCGGGAAGGCACGGCAATGCAGCAGCGTGGCGGGCTGGGCTGGGCTGGGCGAGCATGTTTCTGTACCAAGCGAGCATGGAGGCACGCGAAGGCTCGCAGAAGCAGGGGCGGGGCATGAGGCGCGCGCCACCCAGCTCCGCCGGTAGGCTCCCGCCCTCCGAGCCAGTCATCCGCCTGCAACTCCAATCGTACAGCTGGCCCTGGCCCCCACCCACCCAGCTTCTGTGGGCACAATGAACTGGCCCTGGGCCCTACCCACCCACCCAGCTCCAGCAGGCACAATTGAAGCTGGCCCACCCACCCAGCTTCTGCAGGCAGTAATGATCATGAAAGATGGCCCCACCCACCCACCCACCCAGCTTCTGCAGGCACAATGGAAGCTGGCCCTGGCCCGCAGACCCCCCCCACCACCACCCAACTCCTGCAGGCACAATGAAAGCTGGCCCTGGCCCCCACCCCCGCACCCACCCAGCTTCTGGAGGCAGAACTTCATGAGCGACACCTCCAGGTTGCGCTGCGGCGAGCGCAGGCGTCCCATGACGATGCCGCGGCACGTGGTGATCTGCTGGTCGCGCGTGTACACCAGGTTGGAGAGGGGCTCAAAGGAGTAGGAGGCGGTGAGGCCTGCAGGTTGTTACAGTTAAAAGGACAGGTGTTAGCGCGGAAAGGTTGCTTGGACGGGAGGTGGGGGCCAGTTTCAGGTTGGAGAGGGGCTCAAAGGAGTAGGAGGCGGTGAGGCCTGCACGGTGCATGCCGTGAAGAAAGCATTTGGGAGCTTGATGTGGCACGACATAGTGGCAAGCGGGACGCTCTAGACCCCAACCCCACACACCCTGTCTCGTCACCTGATGTCCCAACCTCCCACACCCCAACCCCCTACGCCCTTCACCTCCTCCCTCCCTCGGCCCCCGCCCACCCTGCCTGCCCGCCTGACCTCCCACCTGTGTCGCGGTAGGAGGGCGAGATGCTGACGGTGGGGTTAATGAGGATCGTGTCAATCAGCTGGGGCACAGACATGTTCTGCAGTCGTAGTGCGCAGAAGTGGGCGAGCACAGGGGGAGGCCTTGAAGGTGAGGGTTTGGCAGGTTTTGCGCTGTGCCGGTGCTACTGTACAGTGCCGCTTGGAAGTTGCCTGACTACCCATCCCCACTACACTTGCCACAGGCGCTGCGTGACATGAGAAACCAGCCAACACCAACACAGGAACAACAGGCATTCTGCAGGCCTCCAAGTAATCAGTTCAGTTGGCCGCCTTCCCTCTCGATCTCCTCCACCACATCCCAACCACACACATGACTCTTCGTCATCACTGCATCAAACATTGAAGCACGGCTCCCACCTGCAGTACCGTCTTCTTGTAGTCATCGCTCAGGTAGTACCGGTCCTTCTCCTCAATCTCCTCCAGCACCACTCCCTCGGTCATCTTGTAGGTCAGGGCCTGCAGAGGGGGGAGGGGGTGGTGGGGAGCAGCGCGCTCGGCGGGGCTTGCAGGCATGCATGCACATCCCGCTGGCCACACGCCCTCCGCCAGCGCCTAGAATTCTGGCCTGCACGGAGAGAATCTCCAGCTCCGCACCTGCCCCGGCTACCCGAGTGCCCCAGCCAGTGCCTTACAACATAATGACCGGACAAGACAGCCCACCTGCATCGTGAAACTGTCAGCAGCTCCAGGCCATGCAACCCCGCTGGGCATACCAAGCATTGACCTACAGCAACATGAGGGCACGCCCACCTGCATGGCAAAGTTCTCCAGCTCCAGGCGCGCCCCCACGTGGTTTGCGGTGCCGTAGGCCAGGATCTCGCGCACCGTCAGCACCTTGACACCCTTCTCGCGCATCACCCGCCGGAACTCGGCGTGCGCCTGCAGGGGGCGAGGGAGCGACATGGGGTTTGTATGGCCCTTGGATGCTCTCACCTCGGCTGAACACAAAGAACAGTCAGCAACCCACAACCTTGTCGTACATGACTGTTGGAAATTCCGCGCTCACGTTAGCAGGCTCCTCCTCTGATCCCGCCTACTCTCTGCATCACAAACTAGCGATAATCAAAGTGCAGCCGCGCCCGCCTGCTTTGCCCACCTCCCAGGTTGACCGCCCTCTCCTATCATCCCGCATATCAAGCATCATAACACAAGCCTAGACATCGACACAAGGGGGCCCCACCTGCTTGGCCGCCTCCAGGTTGACCGGCTTCTCGTACAGCGAGGCGCGCGGGTGCAGGCCGCCCATCTGCAGGCTCATACCCTCTGGCTCGCACACAATCACAATCTCCGCCTTGTCATTCTCAGACTCTTGAATGGCCTGCGGGGAAGGAAGGAATCACCTAGATTGGGTCATGCCCTTCTTCACCTCAGCAACTCCACACCAACGTCACTTCCATCGCCCAGCATGCAACCTGCACGAACTATCCTGCAGCACTCAGCAAGCATCCAGCAGATCCTCTGTGCCAGCACCCACACCCCCCCCTTGGCAAGTACTCCGCACCCGCCAAGCTTTAGCTACTGAAACTAAACAACATGGACAGCAAACTCTAGTGGCAGCACCCACCTTGACCTGGTACTTCTCCTGCAGCAGGTCCTGTCCAGTTGACCGCCGCCCGCCTGCGGCGGCGCCGCCACCCGACAGCGGCGGCTTGCCGCTGCTGCCATCTAGCTTGCTCAGCGGCTGGGTTGGGGGCGGTGCAACCGAGCACAAGTCCTGCATGGGCGTCGAGGGAACCAATGCGGGCGCTGGTGGGCCTCAATGCAGGTGACCGAGACCACTTGCATCATGGCAGGGTCCACCTTGCTTAGCCGGCCTCCGAGGCTCATCGACGTGAAGCACCTGGAAGGACTGCGAGAGAGCCATCTGCATGTGCGGCGGCCGGGTAAGCGAGAACACCGAGAAGTGGCGGGGCGGTGCTCGACTACCGATGAGCGAGCGAAGCCAACTTGGAAAGACTCTAGGACAAAATGTGCGCAACTCGAACGATGCATCGCCACGAGAAGATGGTGTTGCCGCCGCCACCTGGCGTAGCGGCGGCCGCCAGCATGCATGGCCGGGACGGTGCTTTTGCCGTGTGCGCAGAGCAGCATGGCATGCTCAGAGGTACGGTGCAGTTTGTTTTATCAACGCATTACATGGCGGTGGGAGCGGTGCGCACGCAGCAGCCAGCAGGGGAGGAGTGCCTTCATGTGCGTCGCGTTCTTGCCCCCCGCTGCCTGCACTTCATGTCATGTCCTCCTCATCTGCCCCCGCCTCCCCTGCCAGCAATATGTCTTCCAGCAGGGCATCCACATCCACCCCAAACGCCGCCAGCCGCTCCCGCAGCCGCGCCACCTGCGGGCAGGGTGGGCAGCATGGCGCGGTCAACGCAGGGGCAGAGCAGGTGGAAGGAGCGCGGATGGTACCAGTGGCCCAGTGGCCGCCCATATGCAGGCTCAGCAACAGGTCTCACTGCTCCGGAAATTTGAGTGCTCCCACCGGAAAGTGCACCTTCTAGCTGCTCCCCACCCATGTTCCCAGCACCTCCCACTCTTGTGTGCCACGCCCACTGGCACGCACACAACTCACGACTTGCCCACCCAAGCAACCCAGCCAGCCACCCACCTTGGCCTCCTCCTGCCCCAGGCAGACCAGCAGGTCTCCCATGGCATCATCCGCCTCCGCTGCCGCCGCCGCTGCCGCCTCCTGCCGCGCTTCCTCAACCCGCTGCTCAACCTCGGCCTCGCTCAGCCCGCCGCTGCCGCCCGCATGCTGCTCATGCTGCTGCTGCTGTGCGTGCTGTGCCTGCTGCTGCGCTGCCGCCGCTCGCGCCTGGGCTGCCGCCACGTCGTGCTGCAGCTGCTCCACCTGTGCCTGCAGGCTGCCAGTGTGCGCATCGAGGGTGCTGTAGGCGGCAGACAGGTCCTCCAGGTCAGTTTCCAGCTTCTGGGCAGCTGCCCGGGCCGCCTGGGCATCGCCCCGGGCACGATCCGCTGCCTCCTGCGCCTCGGCCGCCGCCTGCTGTGCCGCCGCTAGCCCCTGACGCGCCGCCGCCGCATCGGCGGCTGCCCGCGCAGCGTCGGCGCTGGCATGGTTGTGGCTGCTGCCGTTGAGCCGCAGCTGCTCGGCCAGACCGGCAGCCTCCGCCCGCAGCTGCTGGTTCTCCCTGCGGGGGGGCCGGAAGGGTACGGGGTACAGGAGGCAGGTGGGATGGCAGTACAAGTGAGCAGTGTGCGGCGCTGGCCTTGCGCGCTGGACAGGGCGGCAGGTGCAGGGGCACTGGCAGGCACCAGCAGGGGCATGCATGCGCTGACAGTTTATGCTCGCAAGCGCGGCTCACCTTTGTAGAGCCTCGAGCGCGGCCTGCAGCTGCTGCAGCTTGGCAGCGTTGCCGTCTCCCAAGGCTGATGTGTGCATTGGCGCCTGCTGCAACTGCTGCGCTGGCACCTGCGAGGCTGCGCAGTGGTTGCCGCTGTGATTGCCGCTGCTTGCGTTGCGCAGAGGTGACGGCGGTGCCGTTGCTGGTGCGTGCACCGGCGCTGGGTGGAACACGGTGGGCACGGGGGCCGCTGGGGGCGTTGCAGGCTTGGCCGGCACCCAGGGCTGCGGCGCCGCGCTTGGCCACTGCTGGTGGGGCAGAGCGCCTGCCGCTGGCTGCGCCGCCGGCGGCGGCGGCGGACGCACTGCTGGTGCTGCTGCGGGTGCCGGCGCCGCTGGCAGGGGCGCCGGCAGCGCTGGTGCAGGGGCGCCCGTCACCCGCGCCCGCACCTCTCCTGCCAGCCTCTGAAGGAAGGCAGCAAATGCGGGGCTGGCGCTGGGTCCGGGCGCAAACAGCTCGTGGCTGCTGCTGCCGCCGGCGCTGTCCCTCAGTATGCCGCCCACGTGCTGCAGCAGGGCGTCCAGGATGCCCAAGTACGCCTCCTGCCCAATCTGCCCCCCAATCGCGCCCAGCAGCTGCGCCTGGCTGGGCGTCCCCGCGCCATCTTCCGCATACAAGGCGCACACCCCCAGCAGCAGCGCCAGCATGCCGCGCGTCAGCGGGTGCGCGCTGGCGGCGGCGCCGCTGCACGCGTTGCTGCCCCGAATGGAGTCCACCAGATAGGGCTGCGACTGCGCCACTGCACGCAGAAAGGCGGTGACCGCGGGCGGGCAGGCGTGCAGCCAGAGGAGCAGCAGGCGCAGCGTGTCGGCGGCGGCCACCGCGCTGGCCGGCTGCCGCCCGTGCTGCATCACCATCTGGCCCAAGTGGGCGGCACACAGGCTCATCAGGCTGGCGCTGCTGGCACTGCGTGGGCTGCCCGCTGCCGCTGCCGCTCCTGCCCATGCCGGCGGTGGTGGCGCCGCCGCCACCTGCAGCGCCAGCAGGTGCGGCTGCAGCCCCGGGTTGCCTGCCACCAGGTGGGACAGCGCTGAGCTGGCGCGCGCGCTGGCCGCCAGCTCAGCCAGGCTGCCCTGCCGCCCCAGGCTGAGCAAGAGGTAGCCGCCAAAGCTGGTGGGGGCGGCACCCGCCGCATGCAGCAGCGACCCCGCCAGCACGCCCTGCCCCGCTGTGTTGCCGCAGCAGTAGGACTCCAGCAGGCGGTCAGCTGCCAGATGCTCCGCTGAGCTGGCGCCCGCGACCGCAGCGTGCAGCACAGCCTGCAGCACCGGCTGCAGCGGCTCCCCCGCCGGGCCCTTGACCGCCAGGGCAGCCAGCTGGTCCTGCTGCAGCCGGCTGCCCCCGATGAGAGCGGCCAGGCACAGCAGCGCCTGTGGGTACGGGGCCAAGGGGCGGGCGGGGTGAGGTGAGGTGGCGTGGAGGCAGGAGGGTGCGGAGGGGTGCACAAGTGGGCCCTGGGGCCCCCGGCGAAGCAGCCGGGAGCACCTGAAGGCGGGGCCAGCCAGCAGCTACCTCCCCAGCTCCAACCCTCCACAGACAACAGCACCAGCAGTGCATCCTTGCATGCCTGCACCCCCACACCCCCACACACCACGCATGCCGCCACACGCACCTGAGCACGCACGGCGTCGTCAGGCGCGCCGCCCCCCTGCAGCGCCAGACCCTCCAGCACGCCCAGCATCCCCCGCTGCAGCAGCGCCTGCCGGTTCTCCGCCGCACTGGCACACACAGGGGCGGCCGGGTCGGCGGCCGCGGCGGGGAGCAGCGCCAGCACCACGTCCAAGGCTGCCACAAGGTTGGCCGCCTTTTGTGGCGCCAGCTCAGCGCCTTCATGGGTGGCACCGGCACCGGCGCCTCCCCCGCCATTGGTACCGCTGCCAGCTGTCGCCACCTCGGGCAGCTTCAGCATGGTGGGCAGCTGCGCCAGGAAGCCGGTCTCCCGGAACATGAGCTGGTTGGGCGGGCTGCTGCGCAGCAGGGCGGCCAGCAGCTGGAAGCAGTCCTGCACCACAATGTCGCCCTCCAGCAGCCCCTCCTCCCTGGTGGCAGCACAGAACACACAAGGGGGAAGGAAGGAGACAGTGAGGGATGTAAGCCGGATTACAACCTGCACCACAAGCAGTCCCGGACCACGATGTGCTTGCTGCAAACCAGTGCCAGGTGTCCAGGCGTTCCCGCAAAACCAGCTGCCCCCGGCTGCTGCACTCAGCCACGGTTGCCTGGCGCCAGTGTAACCCCCACCGGCAACATCCCACCTGTCCTCACCTGATGATTCCAAACAGCCGGTCAAACGCGCCCTCAAACACCGCAATCTTCTGCAGGTCCGCGCTGCCGGCGGCCAGCTGCAGGTGCAGGCGAGCAGCAGCCAGGCGTGTGGGGGGCAGCGCGTTTCTATGAGTGGGGGCGGTTGGTCAAGACAGGGGATGAGACGCAAGGGGCCCACAAGAGCGCAGCGGCTGCCCTGCTGAGTGGGTGCCACGAACCCCACACAAGATGGAGGACAGGCGAGGCACACAGGCAGGCATGCAGGCAGGGGAGGCGGGTAGGCACGCCCTGCTCCATCGGACATAGTCACCGGCAAGCCCTTGGCCCGTCCCCAGCCCTAGGCCTCACCACCACACCCACCGCACCTGTGTGAGCAACAGCAGCGCCTCGTTCCTGAGCACCTCCTGCTCCCCCAGCAAGTCCATCAGGCGGGTCATGCCCAGCGGGGCGCCCAGGATGGCCTGCAGGCACATAGGTAGGGGCGCATGTAGCGACACAAAGGTTGGCGGCGGGGATGACGCTGGCATGCTGGAGGAGCACTGGTCTTACACTCTATCAGCTAGCTTGCTGAGCAAGCACATGGTAATGCTGCTCCACCCCTGCCTGCCCCTCTGCAGCCTGCTGCCCGGCTGCCTCCTCTCCAGCCCGCCCACACACACAGCCCCTGCAGATGGTGAGGTGCCGCCTGCTGCCTTCTCTCCTGCCCGCCACCCCCCACCCACTCGCCCTCCCACCCACCTCCTGCAGGTGGCGAGGCGCCGCCCCCGCCAGCCCCTTGATGACTTGCAGCGCGTGGTAGCGTGCGTAGAAGTCTGGGATGCCGCCCGGCTCCTGCTCCAGCAGGCTCAGCAGCAGCGGGAGGGCCTCGGGCGTGCGCGCCAGCTGCTGCGCATTGATGGCCGCTGCCTGCACGTTGGGAGACAGGGTTCAGCGGCGGGAGGGCAGGCTGTCGTGGTGATTGGCAGTGGTGGGCGCAGCCCTCTGCTGGTGATGGGGACTCAATCAGAGGCTCGCAGCCGGGCAATGCGTGGCAGCACCGCTAACCTGACCACGCGCCCTGCTGGCCCCACCCATGCTCAGGCACACGAGCGCATTTAAATGCACTATCACAAACACGCATGTGACCATCCGCATGCACACACGTGCACACACAAACAGCCCATCCGGCATGCAGTCAGGTGCACATGCAAACAACCCGACAGCAGCACCCGCTGGGCTCCCCCGCACCTCGCCAGTGGCGCCGCCGCCATCGCCGCCGCCCACCGCCGCGGCCAGGCTCTCCAGCGCCAGCTGCACCATCTCCAAATCCTCCCGCTCCCTCACTACGTGCAGCATGACTGGGAAGCCCACTGTACCAAACGCATGCTGCGCCTTGGGACCGCCACTGCCAGTTAGCAGGTCACGCAGCTGCTGCAGCGCCTCTCGCCGGTCTCCCACGAGCACCGCTTCCGACACCCGCTGCACCAGCTGCTCCACCAGTGCATCGTATTGGTGCTCCCCATCCCCCAGGTGCTCCGCCGCCTGGGCCTGCAGGAAGCGCTGGAACGCCAGCATTGCGCCGCTGCTGCCGCTGCCAATGCGCAGGGCTGCAGGCGTGGGCGGGAGTGAGCTGGGGTGAGCGACCGCAGGCGGTTGTTGCAGGCGGTGGCGGCGGCGGGCGGCGGTGGCAGCGGGAGCAGAGGTGATGACGCCGCGGCCCAGACTGCTCGGTGTTGTATCACGCTACGCTGGGAACCAAGTGCTGCTTGACCCGCGCGTCTGCGACGCACGGGACAGAAGGCGCTCAAATCGCAACAGCCGCACCTGTTGACTGCTTGGCGAGTGGATCACTGGAAGGAGCTAAAAATGGCGCCCCCCGAGCGCTGAACAGTTGAGTGAGGGTAGCGGAAGAGGCTGTTGCAGCGAGTAGAGCCCGGCAGGCGCCACGCGGCGGCGAAGCGCTCGTTGCCGTAGAGATCGTCCGCCAGGGAGGGCGGCAGCACGGTTAGAGCACCCTCGTGGCGCCGCCGCCAGGCTGGCGGGCGGGAGCGGGCGGCAGCAGCAGGGGTGGGGGTGCTCTGTTCACAGCACTCGAGGCTCTTTCCTGGAGTGTGGAAATTGATGGGCAGGTCTGATGCATGAGCTGGTGGGTCACTGCAACGCCTTTGAGGGGGAAATACATGCAGCGGCCTCTCTGTCCCGCCCTTGCCACCGATGCCCACATCCGAAGGGGCCTGCGCTGGACCTGCTCGTTCGTTCTGTGTGATTACGGTACGCTACATTCTGCACACGTGCATGGTGTAAAATAAACAACAAACACTTGTTTGTGGCGGGCCAGGGCAAATATACAGGTATGCGGAGGGGGGGCGCGGGGACCCCGCGTTCTCAGCTGTGGCTGCCACTGCTCATGCATTCAAATTTCCTTCATGCTGAGCAGGCCCATGATGGCGCTTTGTCAGCTTCAAATGCTGGCTGAAGCAACGGGCTGCCACTCCTAATCGTGATGGAAGGGACAGTGTGCTGCTAGGTCAAACAGGAGCCAATGCTGGTGGGCCAGTCAGCACACTGAATGCCGGCTCTCTCTTTCCAGCTCCCGGCGAGGCTGTCACCCCACGGCTCAGTATTGCAGCTTCGCCGTGTGCTGCTCACCGCCCGCCCAGCGCCAAGCCATGCCCCCAGGGCACTCCCTTCAGTGGCATGTCTCCCACCTACCGCCGACATTTCTTGTTCACAACAGTGGGCCCATGAAAGCGAGACAGTGCATTAAGAAGAGTGCAGGCAGGGGAGCAGGCGTCAGGAAAGTTTGTGTTGTGTGCCTTAAAGGCAGGTGGCGACACTCCAGGCAGCCAGTGCCAGCATGGAAGCAAAGAGAATTGGGCCGTAGGGGCCCTCCGCACCGCACAGCTGGCAGCGCAATACGTTGAGCCACTGCATGCGCCGCCGCTGCCGATGCTGCTGCCGCTGCTCACCCTCTGGCCCCTCCGCTGCGCCGCTGCTGCCCATGTGGCTGTCGCCTCTGATGCCGGACGTATGCTGCTGGCTGGTGTCCCTCTCAGGCTGGTCCTGGTGCTGCGACACACTTGTGCTGCCGCTGCGGCGGAAGAAACAGAGCAAGGTTGGCCCGATTGCGTGGGCGGGGAGTGCTGCGCCTGGTGCTGCTGCAGGGGCACCGGTGGTGCTGCCCGCTGTGTCATGAATCCAGAGGCCCCCGCTCCTGCCCTGGCTCAAGGCAGTACACCGCCCAGGTTGGAAGACAGAATCCAATGTACAGAATTGCCCAGCGTATGCAGCGGGCGCAACAGTCTGCGGGGCTGCAGGGCTGCACCGCAGCTGCACTGCTGCTGCTGACCGCTGCTTGCTGCTGCCCTGACGACAGCGGCCCCAAAAGCGCACTGCTGCCATCAAGTGCGCTGCAGCATCCGCTACGCCGGCCGCACGGCAGCACACGTGCTGCACGGCTGGCAGGTGCAGCAGGGGGGCGGCGCACAGCACCACGCTGTGGTTGCGCAGCATGGCGGCCGTGCACAGCGCGTGCACCACCACATGTTGGTTGAACGGTAGGCGTCGCACCAAGGCGTGGCTCAGCAGGGGCAGGGCACCAGAGGCTAACAGCACGAGGCACAGCAGCTTAGCCCCTTCCAGCCAAGACAGCGTGCCGCCCACAGCGTCGGCGTGCGCTGCCATCAAGGCAGCAGCATGCCGCGCCATGACAGGGCTGGCTGCTGCGCCCAGCCGCAGCGCTGCCGCCACATATGCCCGCCGGCGCAGGTAGGCTGCACACAGCTGGGAGGGAATGGTGCTTGGTGAGGCAGTGTGTGTGTGAGGTTAAATGGCTGCAGCTGTGCAGGCAGGCAGGCTGCGGTACGGCAGCACAGCGGTATATGTAGCCCAGCGCTATGCCTAGCGCCCACGTTGTACAACATGTGGGCACAGGTAGGCTGCGCACCGTCGGGAGGGCAGCGCGTGCAGCAGGACAACACGGTGCACGTGGGCGGGATCGCCTGGTGCATGCATGTAGGATGCATGCTGCTGAGCAGAGCAGCAGCACAGCAGCACACAGGACAGAAGAGCAGCCCAGCAACAGACCCCACCTTCGGGGTATAGCAGGGCCCAGGCCCCCGCCGCCACCGTCGCCAGCGTCAGTGCCGCGTGTACCGCCGCCTCCGCCCAGGACAGCTGGGCCCACACCCTCCAGGCGGCGGACAGCAGGACCTGCGCACCCAGCAGGCTGTCGAAGCGATCCAGGTGCAGCTGCAGGCGTGGGGTTGCTGGGAGTGAAGCTGGCAGCCTGCTGGGTGAGAGCTGCCTCGGACTGCCAGGCTGCTGGCTGGGGCGGCTGCGTGCGGGAGCTTGCTCCCGAGGCCTCTGTGTGAAGGTGTACATGGCAGGAGTGGAAGCGCAAAGGTCAGTGCGGTCGCCTCGCTGGTGAGTTCCAAGGTGGGTGACATGCCTGCCCTGGAAAGTGGTTCCTTGTGTGCCCAACGTGTTGCGTGATGATGGCTTGCTGCAGCAGGGCAGCACCTCTGATTAGAACAGCTATGCCGTGCATGATGCGTTTGTGTGGCAGCCGCCGCTTTGCCGTCCGCTGCGGCGCCGCTCCAGCTCCAGCATGGCAGGCAGCTCCTGTCACCCGATTCCATCACTCACCAACCTTTGCCCCGCCTCCCCACCTTGTTCTCCCACTCCCACGCCCTGTTGATGTGCCTCCCCACCCTTCCTCCTTGCCTTCACTGGGACACATACTGAGTCTGTCTGCTAGCAACAGTAATAAAACCAGCTGTAGCAAGCCATTCACTGTCCAGTACAGTGCAAAACACGGCGGAAGCGATGCGACCCGCACATGCCCCCTCCCTTCCCCTTTGTTGGCTGTCAATCTGCTGCCCGCTCATCGACCCGTGTCTTGTTTACTGTAGCATTACAACCCGTTTGAAAAGCTAGCGCAAACGGGCACAACAACAAGGGTGCCTGCAGATGAAGCGGCAAATGGCTGGGGCCAACTGATTAATGAAAGGGGGCAGCGCTGGATTATAGGGCGAAGCTAACAGGGGGTGTGTGGGCGCAAAGCAGTGGAGGCAACGTCAACAAGCGGGAAAGTACAACCGGGGCAGGAATATCAAACAGGCAGATAGGCTGGCGCAGACAGTACCGGGTTATTCAAACAGGGGTTTCGGGCATGTACAGGGAGGCAAGGTCAAAATTCAATGACGGAACGATAGGGGGGCAGATAAGCGAGACAGACGGACAGCAACATAGGATTGGGTAGAATTGTATGAGGTCAGGCTCAGGACAGAAAGTTTTGACAACAGCAACACACAGCAGCTCCGCTGCTCAGAATGGGATGTGGCTGTTAGGGAGGGCAGCAGGCCTCGCCGGCCCGCCAATGCTGCCCCGACGTCGACCTGAGCGCAGCGCTCAGTCAGCATGGCAGAAAGGCGACGGCGGCGGTGATGTCGTCGACCTCCTCGCCCCGGTAGGCGGCCACCCACCGCCCCCGGGCGGCCTGCACCACCGCCAGGGCCGCCTCCTGGGCCGAGGCGCAGCCCTGGGCAATGACCACCGCCTCGGCATTCGACAGCTGGTCCCACACGCCGTCGCAAGCCACCAGCAGGACGTGGCGCGAGGGGTGGGAGGGGCCCGCTGCCGCCGCCTCTGCTGCTGCTGGTGCTGGCTGGGCAGGGAGCGTGGGCAGGGACAGGGTGACGGCGTCGGGCTCGGCAGTCAGGCCCAGCGGCACCGCCCCTGCAGGCACAGAGGGAGCAGGCATGGCATGTGGTGAGCTGGCTGTGCAAGCGGGGGTTGGGGTGGGGGCACATGGACTGTCACATTGCATGCAGCCAAGCAGCGGCGCAGCCAATCCATGACCGGCAGTACTGGCACAGCCACAGGCGCACACACACACCGTGTCCCTCCCCACTCCTGCCCCAACTCACAGGCGTCGCCAAAGCCGCGGCTGACGGAGAGCGTGTTGCGCACGCCGCGGCGGGCGGCGATGCGGCCGCCCGGCCCCGACGCCAGCACCCGCCCCAGGCCGCTGGCCTCGATGCGCCGCTGCTCAGGCGGGCTGCTGGGCTTGTGGTCTTGTGTGAGGGCGTGCACCAGGCAGCGCAGGCCCTGGGCTGTGCCCACGCTCAGCCCCAGCACGGCGCGGCAGTCGCCCGCCCACGCCACGCTCACGCTGCCGGGCTGCACCAGGCAGGCCGCCACCGCGGTGCCGCACTCCCCATAGGCGGGGTCCCGCTGCATGCCGCCCGACACCTCTTGGAAGGCAGCCACCAGAGCAGCCTGGCCGGCGCTGCTGCTGCTGCTGCAGCTCCTGTCTGAAGCCTGCGCCAGCTGCTCACGCACGGCAGCGGTCAGGCCGGCGGCGGCTGCCTGGCTCGCGCCCTCGCCGCGCCGCCCATGCCCGTCGCACACCCCCAGCAGCAGGGTGTCGGGGGCCAGTGCCGACAGCATAAAATCATCCTGGCTCACACCCTTCCAGCAGTCCTTGGTGCGCCCGCCGCGTGTCACCACTGCAGCATCTGCAACAGCACAATTGGGAAAAGAAAGGAGGCGGGGCAGGCTGGTGAGCGCATGTGCCCACAGAGGGAGAGCAGGAGGGGGAGGCAGGCGTGTGCGCTGGGAAGTGCACAGCGGCCGCACGGCCCCGCCCCTCTGCCGTACGCCCCTTCACACCTGCCACGCCGGGCAGTGCCAGGGAGGCGTCTCGGTCAAAGCCGGCGGGGCGCTGGTGCGCCACGGCCTGCCAAGACTCGAGCGTGTCCGCCACAAAGGCGTCGTCCCGGGCAGGGACGGCGCCGGCGCCGCCTTCACACGCCTGCAGCGCGGCCGCACCCTCCAGGGAGCGCCGCTGCTGCTCCACCAGACGCACCGTGTCCTCCTCAGCGCCAGCAGCGACAGGAAGTGAGGCCAGAGCAAGCTCTGCCAGCAGCGCGGTGCAATCGAGAGAGGTGCGGGAGAGGGAGGCGGCCAGCGCGTCGGCATAGCTGGGGGTCTGGGCTGCCGAGGAGGCAAAGGATGCCCCAGCTGCAGGGAGGCTCAGCTCCAGTGCGGTGGCCGCAGGCAGGCGGGCGGCACGGGAGCCACGCTGCCAGGCACCGGCGGACCGGGGCTGGCGGGCGGTAGCCGGGTGGTGTGGCGCCATCGCCGCCGCCGCTGCACGGCGGGGCGCCCTGCAGGCGGCCAGCCGATTGGCGCAGGCCCTGCAGCACACACAGGCAGCAGCAGGGGGCGAGGTAAAAAACTGTAGGGGCCCGCCGGGCAAACAAAAAACGCCCCGCACCAAGAGATCCACGCCCCGCCTTGCCTGCGGGCGGCCAGCGGCGCCGTGCGGATGTTGGCAGAGTTGCGGGACAGACTGCAGGCGACAGCGCGCTCCATGGCGGCTCTGTGCGTCTCTGGGCAAACAAGCTGCTTGCACAAGTTCTGAAGGGCCGTGAAAAGGCGTTAAATTGAATGCCGGGGGTGCAGCAGGTTTGTAGTGTGGAGGGCAAAAATGGAATAAAGACACGGCCGCGCATTGGGGCTTAGGACCCGCCGCGCTGTGCATGCTGCGATTTGAAGAACACAAGCAGCAGCGCCGCCGCTGCAATTTTGTCATCACAAACTTCTGCTGTTTGCGTGGCGGCTATTCAATTGGGCATGTGCTTACCCTTGAAGCAGCAGCGTTTAGTAGTATGCCAGCAGCAGCAGCAGCGGCAGCAGGAGAGCGGCGGGCATTCCCGGCATTCAAGTCATACACTAAGCACTCATTGGCGAAGCAGAAAAGTCTCTGCCTGCGTGGAAGATTATTTGGACATCCGATTGGCTTCACCCTGCCACGCAGCAGGTGCTACAGTGGTGCAAGGTGAAGCGCCTGTCATGCACTGCCCAGTGCGCGTGGCTAGCATGCTGCGCACCAGACTGGCACGAGGCATGACTTGGTGAGTGCCATGCCAAGACCATGCAGTGCCAGACGCGCGACATGAGGGCCAACATCTGGCATGAGGCATGACATTGATACGTGTGTGGCTTGAAAGAGCAGCGCTTCTCACTTTTGGGCCCCAACACAACACCCACCCTTCCAGATGCCTTCATATCCTGCACCTGCCGCCCCTGCTTCACTACTCTTGGTGTGACCCCGGCCTTGGTTCCCACTTCTCAGCTCGCACATCAGTGCAATCCACCTGTCAGTTGTTTGCACACGAGTGAGTGCCACTTGCAACACGTGCATGTGCCACAGCGCAGCTGGACAGCCACCGTAACCCTGCCACCCGCCCGCCTTCTCAAAACGCCAGCTGCGCCCGCTGAAGCTTGCGTGCGCGGAAGAACGAGTGCCGCCCCGTGCCGCTGGACTGCGCTGCCGCCACCCCTGCGGGCGGGCCGCCCGCCGCCGCCCCTGCCGCACCCCCAGCTGCCTTGCTGCCGAACGACAGCCGCATCTGCCCCAACCCCCCGTCGTCTGCATCGCACTCAAAATTGACTGGCACGGCGTGGTTCTCCAACAGGGGGTTGCACGTGGACCAGCTGCAGTGTGAGGAGGGCGGGAGGGTCGGTGAGTCAACGTAAGGAGGGACCGCGACAGGGCAGGGCAGGGTGAACCTTTTGATAGGCACCGCATGCTGCTGCTGCTGCTGCTGCTGCTGCTGCTGCTGCTGCTGCTTCGGGAGCAAGGTGCAAGTGCAGGCTGGCCTGCTCAACAGTGTCTTCATCCCCACCTCTTCGCCCTCCCGCTTCCGCCCACAACATGAACCTCTCTGCCCCCTCCTGTACTCACCTGAACCGCACGAGCGAGGGGAAGCCAAACACGGGGTCTATGCTTGCCTCCAGCCAGCGCTTGGTCTCAGGGTCGGCGGGGTAGCCTGGGGAGATGGGGGGGCACGCGTGGGTGGGGGGAAGGGGCCGAGGCATTCCGTCACGTGGGAGGGAGGGAGGCAGGCAGGCAGGGGAGAGGGAGGGGCACATCCCAACCAGGGCGCAATCCGCAGGCAGCGGCAGGGGCACATACGCCTGTGGCACCCGGTGTGACGTCCCCGGCAGCCAAGGGCGCTGCAGCCCCTTGCCTGCCAGCTCGCTACCTGCTCACACCGCTCATTAACACCCTTTCCGCCCCCCAACCACCGTCTGCCAAATCACGCCCGCCCACCTGCCCACCCACCCACCGCTGCCAAACTGCGTGGAGATGCTGCCAGCGCTGCTGCTGCTGTTGCCGTTGTCGCCGCCTGCTGCTGCCGCCGCTGGTTGCTCCTCGAACACAAAGTCTCGCAGCGCGCGGTCGCGGGTCACCTTGGCCACAATGGAGGCTGCACAGGGGAGGAAGGGAAGAGTGTGGGTGGCAGAGGAGATGGGGTGCGGGGATGGGGAGAGGACACATGGAGGAAGTAGAGAGCGGGATTGCGTGGGAGTGGGGAGGGGAAGGGAGAGGTGGATGAGGAGGGAGGCTGGGTGGCGGCTGGGACAAGAGGGGCGGGCGGGGCACAGGGGCGCGTGGGGAGAGCAGCGAGGTAAACCAGCTGTGCATGGCATGGTAAGCAGCGACAAGCTTTGTGCAACATTCGCGCCTGACGGACTGACCGACAGGCCCCAGGGCAGGCAGGAACAGTGCGCTGCCCACAGCCCACCCATGGCCCACCCGTCGCGGCGGCCGTCCCTCACCTGCGCTGACAATGGGATAGGTGGCGTCCGCCTTTGTCTCCACCACAAACCGCACCCCTGGGAAGCGCTCCGACAGCCGGTCCTGCAGGGCACAGTGGGGAGCGGGGGTCCGGGGGCAGGGGCAGAGGTCAGGGGCAGGGGCGGCAATAAAGGGGGGTTGCCCAGGGCGTGCAGGCGGGGGCCGGGGTGAGGGCGGCAAGATATGAGGGGCTGCGATGACGTTGACGCACGCTGCACGCACTTAACAGTCAGCCAGGCGGGCGCAATCGACGGTGGCACTGCGGTGTCAAGCCTCTGCCCGTTTGTGCGCCCAACCCCATCGTCACGAATCAACCACTTCACCTTGTCCCGCAAACCAGCCCTCACCTTGCGCTTTGGCGTGCCTCCCAAGCGCAACATTGAACACCTCTGCCAGGGTCACCCACCACGCTTCCATGCACCATGCCTGCACACATGCGTTCACCTACAACAAGCAACTGCTGCACCCGAGCCCCCGCCCCCACCTTGTGCTTGGTGGTGTCCCCCAGAGCATCAATGTAAGCCTCTGCCAGGTTGACCCCCCGCCCCAGCACTCCCTCAATCAGCTTGCAGGTCGACTCAAAAGCCAGCGCGTTGAGGGAGGTGCGCTCACGCCCCAGCATCTTGCCTGCGGGAGGGAGCGGGGGAGGGCAGTGAGGGAGAACGGGATGGGTGAATGAGCGAGGTGCGCTCACGCCCCAGCATCTTGCCTGCGGGAGGGAGCGGGGCAGAGGCAGAGGGAGCAGGGCTGGGTGGGTGAAGCAAGGTGTGTTTAGGGGCCAGCATCTTTCTTGCCTGCAAGCTGGGAGAGGTGGGGACACGAAGCACAGAGAGGCAGGGTGGGCGAGCGGGGAGCCGGTCTCGTCCCAGAGTGATCACGCCCCACCCGTACTACAAACTATGGTGTGGAAAACCGTCCTGCCAGGCTGGATCGCTCTACCTGAGATGGTGGCCGCTGACAGCACATCCGCCTCGTGTCCCAGCATGCCCTCTTCCCCCGCCGCAGCCTCCCGCTGTATCACGCTGAACAGGCGGTCCCGCTTGTCCTCGCTGAGGGTCTTGGAATCCGCAAAACCCCTGCAAGTGGGGCGTGGCACAAGAGGGTCACGTGGGCTTGGATTGGGCCCAGCAGACAGGCACGCTTCTCTGTGTTGAGAGTCTGCAGCACACGGGCCCGTGCAGAAAGGGATGACGCAAGAGCAGGGTTTTTGGGCGGTTGTGGTGCATGTGGTGGTCGCCACGCAAACCCCCCTCCTCTCTGCCGACATGCCCTTGCCTTCTTCCCAGCTCAGCTCTCCCATGGCAGCCCCGCCCTGCTCACATGCCCTTCAAGTCCTTCACACGGCTTATGGGCGCAAACGCCACGCCGTAGACCACTGCAGGTGGGGGAGCGTGAGACGGGGGGTGGGGGAAGAGGGCAGGAGGTGCAGAGACAGGCGGGAGGCTCCCAAGCACTGGCATCCCACACAGCGGGGTCAGGCTGCTGAGAACTTACTCGGTCCCAGCACCGGCCCACGCCCCGCCTCATCTGCACACAATTGACGGGAAGCAGGTCATACGTGTGGTTCAGGAGCCCTGTTGACATCACAATGAAACCCCTCCGCCTCCTCTGCTCGCCCGCTGCCGTCGCCCCACTGCCACTGTCCCTTTAGACAGCAGGAAGCCCTCTCCAATCAGCGCTTCACCTATGCCGAGCATGCACGGCTCCTTGTACCATGCTGGTGCCCCTTCGCCGGCCATGGCCGCGAGACGAGTGTTTGAAGGTGGTGGCCGGAGCTGCTGGCAGCTGACGGCTCTTGCGACGTATCAATGACAGGTGGATAGCGCTGTGGCGTCGGCAGGCCTGTGGGCCGATCAGCAGGCAGTGGCGGTGGGGAGACGTGGCACTGCCACGCTGGCAAGTTTTCACTGAGCGCGCGAATGGAGGAGATGGCACGCCATCGCACTTAGAAGGGGAATTTTGACCTTTATAACACCGTCCAAAGCTCGGCTGCCGCCTCCCCCGCGCAGCGCTCGGGCGGAATGCCTGGCCAAGTGTCGGCGCTCACAGCGGGCGACACGGTGAGTGCAGGGTATTAGAACCCTCGCCATGCATTGTGCCGCGGGGCCTCCGAGCCGCATGCATGGCCCCCAGCCGCCGCCCAACCTGCTTGTTCTCTCCCCTGTGCCGCCCCTGCAGCTGCTGGGCCACTTCTGGGATCTAGCGTCGCTGGAGGAGGTGAGCATTAGCCGCCGGCGCTGCAGGGAATGGGGAGGCAGGTACCTGCCGCCACCACTGCCGCCGCCAGTCTGCCCGCCGCCTGCCAGCGTGCCCACTTGCGCCCTCTGAACCGCCTCCTGTTTACAGGACAAACGCGAACGTGCTGCCCAGGCACTGGTGGAGGAGCTGTTGAAGAACCAGAAAGAGTTTGAGGACTCTGCTTCTGATGAGAGCGATGAAGAGGAGGGGGAGGGAGCCAAGGGCAGGGCCGTTGACCACGCCCTGCGCCGCTGCTCGCCACTGATGGTGCGCTTGCAGGCGCACAGCTGCTGCTGCTGGCTTGTGCCATTGTGGCATTTCATTGCTTGGGGCGACATTGCATGGCATGAAGCCCGGCCTGCAGGGCGCAGCGGTGGTATCGCACATGCTCTCGCCGGAGCCGCTCCTTCCTGCCTGCCCTGCTGCCTGCCGCCCTGCTGCTGCCAACCCTGCAGCCGCCCCCCATCAACCCCTTGTCATCAGGTCTATGCCTTCAAGCGGCTGTGCCGCGGGCTGGGGTCCAGCCGGCAGGGCGCGCGCCAGGGCTTTGCGCTCGCCATCACATCGCTGATGGCCAGCAAGCAGTGCCAGTGCATGGGGCCTGCAGAGGCTGTGGCGGCGATTGAGGGGGTGCTGGAGCCTGCGGGCAAGGTGAGAGACATGATATGTTATATGTTATAATTATTGTGTGTGGGCAGGCATGCTGCTGTTTCTCTGCACTCTCTGCTGCTGCTGCTGCTGCTGCTGCTGCTGCCGCTGCTGCTGCTGCTGCTGCCGCTGCTGCTGCTGCTGCTGCCGCTGCTGCTGCTGCTGCTGCTGCTCGGTGCTATTGCTCGGTGCTGCCTGTGAAGGCGGCGGTGAGCGCCAAAGCGGCATGGCGCAGTTCAGGGCAGCGGCGATGGGCCCGCTTGCGCTGTGCATCCAGGCAACCTGCGCGCTGCCGCTCAGCCTGCTCACTTCCGCTTACGCGCCCCCTTGTGCCTCGCTTCCCCCTTCTGACTGTGCAGGGCACCGAGCTGCGTGATGCCCTGCTGGGACGCATCTTCGGCTATGCTGCTGTGGCGCGCTGTGGTCGGGCCCTGCCTGCTGAGCTGGTGCTCAGCATGGCGTCGGGCCTGGTGGGAGCAGCTGGCAAGAAGTCGTTCCTGCGGGAGGTGGCCGGTGAGTGACCCCTTCCCTGCCTTGCCCTTGCCTGGGGGCTGCTGTGCGGGCTCAGCTAATGCCGATGTGCCCCGGCCTAGCATGCCTCCCCAACTTCCCGCCTTCACCCCTGCTCCCGCCCCCGCACCTCCTCCCCCCTGCAGGCGCCGTGCTTTTGGAGCTCTGCCAGGCCTCTGATGACGCCACCCTGGCAGCGCTTGTGAGCGGGCCCCTGGCCCCCCTGGCGCCCTGGCTCACCGCCCCCCCGGCCGACGCCTCCCCCGATGCGCTGCTGCTGGCGCTGCGGCTGTGGCCGCGCCTGCCGCCGGCTGCTGTGGCCGCCTGCCCGCTGCTGCCTTCCGGGCTCAAGCCCAAGCAGCTGCCTGCCAACCTGTTCACCGACCCGGCAGCGGCGGTGGGCAGCAAGGCGGCGGCGGCTGTGGCGGCTGCTTTCTTCACCCGCCAGCACCTAGCGGCGCTGCTGCCCGTGCTGCGCGGCACCACTCAGTCGCACCCACGCCTGCACAGCGTGTGGACCACCCTGCTGGCCCTGCTGATCCCGGGATTCAGTGCCGACAAGGTGGGGATTCGGGCGGGGATTGGGGCGGGGCGGGCGAGGGGATGTTGTGATCCGGGGGGCGGGGCACACATTTGTGTTGCTGCAGCGCTGTGTAATGAATGAATGATAGAATGGGTGTGGGGGCAGCGCAGGTGAGCGGCTTGGCAGACAGGCGTCGTGCTCGGCAGCCGCCCTTCCCAGCCCAATGCCTTCACCATTCCTGCTTCACGTCACCTCACCTCGCCTCACCTCACCTCACACCCGCCCCCGCTCCCTGGCTGTGTCCTCTTCTGCAGGAGCAGCGCAGCGCGGGCGGCGCCGCCGCAGCGCGCCCCGCCGCCCCCTGCCTGGAAGCCTTTTGGTCTGTGGTGGTTGATGGCGACCTGGTGCAGTCCTCACACGAGCGCAAGTACCTGGCGCTCACCCTCTTCCTCTTGCTGCTGCCGCACCTGGGGTGAGCCCGCTGCTGCTGCTGCTGCTGCTGCTGCTGCCATCACGGTTCTTTCTTCGCCCGCAGCGTTGGCTGGCATTGGCTGGCGTGCTGGGGCCCCTTGCGAACGGCGCTGCGCATGTCCATCCTTTGCATGGGTCGATGGATGGCGAGTGCCGCCTCCTCTCAACACCGCCCCATGCTGCGTTGCCCTCTCTTTTCCTTACGCCGCCCTTCTCCCACCTTCAAGCCGCGCCGAACCCATGCCCCTGATCTTCCACCCCTGCCCCCATCCCATCCTCTTCCCCACCGCCACTCACCCCACTCCCCTGCTCCTGTCCCCATCCTGCCCCCACCCCTGCAGCCCCGAGCAAGTGAGCATGGTCTTCACACCCGCCTTCCTGCGCTGCCTGGCCGCCAACCTCAAAAAGGGGGACAGCTACCTGCACGCCAGCGCCAAGAAGTGCCTGGAGCGGATTGCGGGGTACTGCGACAAGGCGCCCCCAGGTAGGCCAGAAATTCCGTCTCCTTTTGTTGTAGTCCTCCAACTGGGTGCCTGCCAGCAGAGAGGGGTATTGCATGCCTGCAATCCGCTTCCTGTACCTGCCCGCTCATCGCTCGCCTGCCTGCCTCCCATCCGTGCTGTCCCGCCCGCCCGCCCGCCCACCCGTCCGCCTCCCCCTCCCGCCCTGCAGAGGTGCGTATCGCTGTCTCGCTGGCCCTGCAGCGCCACGGCGGCGGCGCTTTCGACAAATTCATAAAGGCGCACGCCAAGGGCGCCCCTGCGGGCGAAGCAGGCGACAAGGAGAAGGCTGGCGGGAAGGAGGGCGGCGCGGCGGCCGCGGAGGCTGCGACGGCAGAGCAGGCAGAGGGCCTGCAGCAGTACGTGCGCCAGCTGCAGGACACCTTCCTCCAGGCCGGCGGTACCGCCGGCCAGTCGGAGGAGACCACCGAGGGCAGCGCCGGCGCCGGCGGAGCGCAGCAGCGGCAGTGGGCGGTGGAGCAGCTGTGCGGCGTGCTCAAGCAGGCGGCGGCGCCGGCGGAGGCCAAGCACTCTGTGCTGCGCTTCCTGGCCGTGCATGCGTTCTTCTCAGTGGACGGGGCAGCTGCCAAGAAGGTGCGAAGGCGGTAGTGGTGGTGCGGGTGTATGAGAGCGGACCGTTGAGCGTGTGTGTGCGCTGCTGCTGTCATGAGGGGCAGGTGCGGGCGCTGGCCAGCTGGTGACACCGGCTGTTCCTGGACTAATGCAGCAGCAGAGCACAGCACAGCACTGCACGCTTGCTGGCACCCCACCTCTCCCCACCTGCCATCCACCCCTCACCTTGCCTGCCCCGCAGAGCAAGGACGCGGCGGTCAAGGCGGCGGCACGCTGCGTGGACGTCCCGCTGGCTCAGCGCCAGCTGTGCGCCGCCCGCCTGATCAGCCTGGCTGACTCCCTGGACAAGCGGCAGCAGCAGCACCCGCACGCGGGCAAGAAGCAGCAGGGGCAGCAGGGGCAGCAGCCGCCGGCGGCCCAGCAGCCGCAGCAGCAGCAGCAAGAGTATCTGGCTGGCGTGGCGGCGTTCGTCTCAAACCTGCGCCAGTCGGGTGCTGCACAGCTGGCCACGGCTGGTGATGGCCAGGAGGCGGCGGCGGAGGCAGCAGAGGCGGCGGCGGCCACCCTGCAAGACGCTCTGCAGCGGCTGCAGGCGCGGCAGGCCGGCGCCGGCGTCCCTCGTGAGCAGCAGCGCATGCGTGCGCTGGGTCACCTGCTGCGCCTGCTGCTGCTGCACTGCCTGGCGGACCCAGCGTCGGCAGATGCCTCGCTGGCGGCTGACCTGGCGACCGTGTATGACGTGGCAATCGAGGGGCAGGCGGCCCCGCAGGAGGATGAGGAGATGGCGGATGCTGAGCTGGCAGACGGCGCTGACGTGGCGCCACCTCACTGGCACGACACGCTCATGGACGTCATGCTGAGCCTGCTGGCCCGCAACGCTGCGCCCCTGCCCTCGGCCCCGCTGCGCGACGCCGTGGAGCATGTGTTCCGAGCGTTTGCTGACGACCTGACACCCACAGGTGCATGCTGTCCACTTGCTTTCTGTGTGCTTGGGTGTGTTGATGGGGGTAGTGCATGCGCGGGGTAGGTGGGACGGGTGCAGGCATGCCCCGCCCACGGTGTCCCTCGGCGTGCACAGGTGTAAGGAGGAGCCTGTCTGTGTGCCACGCTGCCCGCCGCGCACGCGCCCCTGCCGCTGTTGCCTCGTCTGCCTGGAGGACATGCCACCCTGCTTCCTCTGACTCCTGGTTTGTCTTCCTTTGGTGTGCCTGCAGGCATGCAAGACATGCTGCGCGTGCTGGGCAAGCCGCTGGACAGCGGGGCGCAGGATGAGGAGGAGGATGTGTATGCCTCGGATGAAGAGGAGGAGGATGAGGAGGCGGCAGAGGAGGAAGAGGCAGAAGGGGAGGAGGCGGGCAGCGGATCTGATGATGACGAGGAGGAGGAGGAGGAGGAGAAGGAGGAGGGCAGCGGCAGTGAGGAGGAGGAAGAGGACAAGGAGAAGGAGGAGGCAAGCGGCTCTGGGAGCGACGACGAGGGCATGACAGGTGCGTGCCAACCGGGGCCGGCAGTGCTTGTGTGTGGGCGTGCAATCTCCTGGCACGTCAGTGGTGTGGGCGCGCGTGCGGTGTGCACAGGCCTTTGCGCTGCCTGTGCTGTGTGTCGTCACTCCTGCCAGCGCACGCCCCTGCCTCTGTTGCTCACTCCACCCAGTCACTCCCTCTCTCGCTGCAGGCGCCTGATCATGTTTGACGCAGCACCCTTGCCTCCTACCTTGTGCCAAGCTCCCTCCCCGTGCCCTAACAACTTCCTTTCCCATCTGCCGTATTGCAGACGAGGCCATGTTCGCCATGGACTCCAAGCTCGCCTCCTACTTTGCCTCCCTCAAAGAGGGGCGGGGCGGCGGCGGCGCCGCGCGTGCTGCGCGCGACGAGCTCATCAACTTCAAGATGCGGGTGGCAGGCCTGGTGGAGGCCTTCTGCAAGCGGGTGAGCCCCGGGTCTTGTTTCCCTCCTCTGAATCCCTGCGGGCCCATGGTTGCGAAGCTGGTGTCGATAGAAGCATGCCGGTTCAGCGCTGTGTGTCCGCTTAGGGGGCCGGCCTTTTGCAAGCCGGCCTTTGGCTGCCACCGCCGCCTTGCCTCAATGCCACCGCCGCTCTGAGCCCCTGCCTGCCACCCTGCCGCTCCTGCCGTCACTGCAGATGCCCGCAAGCCCGCTGCTCCTCACCGCCGTGGCGCCGCTGCTGGCAGGCCTGGCGGGCGCCAGCCGGCCGGGAGGCCACCAGGCACTGGCGGAGCGCCTGTCTGGCCTCGTCACAAACAAGCTGTGCGGCAGCAAGGCTGAGGCAGCAGGTGGGCGTAGGCAGGGAGGCAGGGGAGGGGAAAGGCGAGGGCAGCGCGTGCAGAGGAGGGCAGCGCTTATGGAGCGGCTATCTTATGGCTGTAGGTGTGTGAGCTTCTATTGGGGGGGCGCAGGGGGGAGCAGGCGATACAGTAAGTGGCGGCGGATCCCAGCAGGGCAGGCCTGCCCGTGCACCCGTCGCCGCCTGCCGCCCCCAAACCCTCCCGCCCCTCTCCCCCTCGGCACCGCTGTTGAGCACAGGTGCGGGCGTGCAGGCAGAGGGGCTGGAGCAGCAGCTGCGGCGCACGCTGTACCTGGCCTCCCGCGCCACAGACAAGCGGGTGGCGACGGCGGCCAGCGCATGCTACGTGTTCCTGCAGCGCGCAGCGGCCGCTTCGCCCGACGCAGATTGCCGGACCAAGGTGCGGGGGCCACCAGTGGCAGCTTGGGGCCGAGCCATGGGCTGGGGTTGTGGGGTGCGGTTGCTGCCCCCTAAGCGCATGCGGCTGGGGGCATGTGCGGTTTCGACGGCCAGCCGACCGCGCGCCTCCTCTGGTGCTGCCCGACCCCCCTTCCACCCTGCTCTCCCATGCCCCCCCATATCCCCTTTCCCACGACCCTCTCCCATCCTCCCCACCTCTCACCCCCTCTCCCACCTGCCTCCACCCTGCGCTGCCCCTTGTGCAAATCTGCAGGGTGCGGAGTCAGCGTGCGCAGCCGTCGCCGACTTTTTTGTCAAGAAGAAGACCCGTCTGCAGCGGACGCAGCTGGAGGGGCTGCTGCGCCGCGTGCCCGCCCTGCTGCCCGCTGTGCTCCCTGCCGTGCTCAAGCAGGCGGCGGCGGCACGCAACGAGTACCTGCAGACCGAGGCATTCCTGCTGCTGGGAGCGGTGGTCAAGGTGAGAGCTGTTGCATGGCGCTCCCGGGCCCTGGGCGGGTGGGCATGCAGGCAAGGTGATGTGGCCAGGGGTGGAGTGCAATGAGAGGAGGCGGTAGGGAAGGGTGCAGGGCGAGCAGGCCTCAGCATGGCATGGCATGGCACGGCTGAGGCCGGGCAGGGTGTGGCCGTGCCCAATTGTGTGCATGCATGCATGCACATGCTTCCCACTCCCAGCATGCTCCTCACCCACCCGCACTGGCCCCCGGCCCCGCTTCCCCCCCGTGCCCGGCCACAGGCAAACGGTGCGGCGGTGTCTTCTGCGCTGGCCGGCTGCGCCCCCGCTGCCGCTCTGGCCGTCAAGGCAGCCGCAGGCGGCAAGTACAGCAAGCCCCAGCGGCAAGTGGAGGCACTCAAGGTGGCCTGCCAGCTGCTGGAGGCGGCAGCCAAGGGTGGTGCCAGCCTGGCGCCAGCTGGCAAGGGCGCCAGCTGGCAGGAGGCTCGTGCAGCGGCAGAGAGCGCGGCCGACGCGGCGGCCGGCAACCCGAAGCTCTCAGCGGCGCTGCAGAGGCTGGAAGGCCTGCTGGGGGCGCTGCCCGCTGGCACAGCAGGCAAGACGCCAGGCAAGGTGGCCAAGGCGGCGGCACAACCTGCGGGCAAGACGCCAGGCAAGACGCCAGGCAAGGCGGCCACGGCAGGGGCGGCAGAGCAGCCTGCGGGCAAGACGCCGGGGAAGACGCCGGGCAAGTTGGCCAAGGCAGCGGCGGCAGAGCAGCCTGCAGGCAAGACGCCGGGCAAGGTGCCAAGCAAGATACCCGGCAAGACGCCCGGCAAGACGCCTGGCAAGACGCCTGGCAAGGCGGCAACGCAGCCTGCAGGCAAGACGCCAGGCAAGCGCGGCAGCGGCGGCAAGCAGGCCACGCCCGGCAGCTCTGGAAAGAAGCAGAAGGTGTGAGTGCGCGAGCGTGAGCCGATTCAAGCGGCTCAAGATGGATTGCGCATGTGTGAGCTGCTGCGTATTGAGTGCGATTCAGTAATGTAGGCACAAGTGTGATGTAACTGCCCGTCTGACAGAGCAAGAAATTGGATTCATGCTGTGTGCCTGTCTGAAGTGGGGCAGTGGCGGTCGGCTGGGCCTGCACCTTCCCCTGGGAGGCACGTTTCCAGGCTTGGGCAGGTGGAGGAGTGGGGCGGCAGTGGCCAACTGCAAGCCCGCACGGTGCATGTCTTGATGGTAAGCGCTGCAGGCAGGCTTGACAGTGTCCAAGCCATGAAGTAGTTGTAACAAAGCCGAAGGGCCTTTGAGCCGGGAGGTTTGAACCGCCAGCATGGCGGCGGGCAGCGGCGGGCATGGACATGGGGAAGGGGCTTTGCAGACTCGACAAGGCGTTCTGGTCGTCTCCAGTGCTTCCGGCATTATTTGCGCAGTGCCGGAAGGCCTCCCAAGCGTGTGTGGCGAATGCGACTGAGCTGCAGGCTCTGGCACACTGGTGGTGAGCATTGAGCAGAAGGAGATATTTACACCTGTGATCAGCCCTTAATTCAATGTCGAGCTTCTGATCACCACCAGTCTGAAGCCGTCCCGACAGTCGCCGCCTTCCGCCTGTCTGCCTGCCTGCCTGCTGCAGCCACGGGCGTCCTATGTCGAGCTCCTCGTGCAGCGCGCGTGCCCCTGCGCACCAGGGCGTACGTCGGGGCCCCAACCGGCAGCACCGCCACCCCGCCGCTGCCCACCGCCCCGCGGTCCTCCGACCTCCTGCACGACTCGCGTTTGGCGGGCCTGTCGGGCCTGGCATACGTGCCAGCACATGAGCTGGAGGAGCGTCTGGGGCGGCACGGCCTGGAGCTGCAGGCCCACGGTACCACGCACTTCACGCGCTGGTTTGTGGCGCGCAAAACGCCGGCAGCGGCGGCAGCGGCGGCCGCTGCGCCCGAGCCAGGCAGCCTGAGCGCCGACCCCGCCCAGCGCTTCATCTTCCTGCGGGGCGTATCGTGGCGCTCAGCGGACCTGGATGCCCTAAGGGTGAGGCGCGCTTTTCGTTGGCTGTGCTTGTGCCAAAGGCTCACCGTGCGCCGGTGCGCCTGTCAGCAGCCTGCTGTGAGCGGGCAGCGGTTAAGCGCTCTGGTGCGCCAGGTGGTGTGCTTCCAGGGTGCCCCCCACCCCCCACCCCGCCACCGCCCCCGCCCCCGCCTCACCCCCACGATGCTGCAGGTGTGGCAGGGGCTGATGAGGGCGCTGCCGACCCCATTTCTGCCCCACCTCACCTCACCCTCTGAGGAGCTCGTGGCGCACAGGTGGGTGGTGCGGGCAGGCGGGGGGACCTTTGAATGGGGGGTGGGGGCGGGCAGCTGGGAGTGAGTGAGTGAGTGAGTTTTGATGGTGAGGGAGGACAGGGTTGGTGGGAACGGGGGGATGGGTGCTTCCCCCACGGGAGCCTCGCACATCCCGCTACCTGATGCCGCAACACATGGCCAGCCAGCCTGGCCCTGCCCCCGCCCACTCTGCGCTGCCGCCTGCACTTCGTCGAATTTCGCACCCCACAGCATCGGTCCTCATCCCCCTCTGCCCCGTGCCGCCTCGCGCTACGCCCCTTCTCCGTGCAGCGGGGTGGCCGAGATGGCTGAAGAGCTGTTTGCCGTGCTGCGGCCGCACATGGAGGGCCAGACCCGCGTGCACCTGGCTGGGCACAGCCTTGGGGGCTCTTTGGCCACACTGGTGGCGCTCACCGCCCAGCTCAAGCTGGGGGGGTGCAGCGTGAGCAGCGGCGGCAGCGGCGGCAGCAGCGCAGGCGATGGCAGCAGGAGTGCAGGCAGCGGTGGTGCAGGCAGCAGTGTCGGTAGCAGCAGCGGTGGCGGCCGGCAGGGGCGGCAGTGCCTGGAGGTGCAGTGCACGACGTTTGGGTCGCCGCCGGTGCTGGCGCTGGCGCATGGGGCGGCGGAGGATGGTCGCTCCATCCTGCAGGTGGGTGCTTGCCACTGCTTACGTCTTGCTTCACGTCATGCACCGACTCCTGCCAGGGCTGCCACACGCTCCATCCGTGTGACAGGCTGCTGGCCGCCCTGGCAGGCTGCGCTTTGCTCCTGCTGGCTTGTGCGGCTTGCTCCTGCTGGGCTTGCCTTGGCTTCCGGGTCGATTCTGCGGTCACACCAGCAAGCGATGGCGGGGCATGCAGGGGTGCCGGAGAGCGCCCCTTGCAGTGTGCACTTTGCCACACCCTGGCCTGCCGTCTCCTGCCCGACCCTGCCTGCCCTGCATGCTATGCCCGCTGTGCTCTGCCGCAGGCCCTGAAGCTTCCGCTGAGCTCCGTGAAGAACTACGTGCTGCAGGTGATTGGTTTCTCTTTGTGATGTGAGATCGGTTGCAATTTGAGATCTTTGATGTCGAACTGTGTGCCGCCAAGTGGGTGCCAACGCAGCGCTTGGGCAAGCATCGTGCCACGCAGCGCCAGTGTGCTGGAGCGGAGGGCGTGGGCAGCCGGGCAGCGGGGCGGCGCTCGGGTCGAACACAGCTGGGCAGCTGCGGAGGAGACGCAGCTGTAAGGGTGCCCGGGGTGAAGGGAGTGAGGACATGTGATGTGGTCCATTAGCCCTAGGGGCTGCGCCAACCAGCCCCGCGCCATCCACGCCCGCAAACCTGCCCCTTAAACCTGGTTTGCTTGCTTGCCTGCGCAACCGCCCGCCCCGCCCCCCCACCCCTGCAGGATGACCCAGTCCCCCGAGCCCTGCTCAGCGCCGACCCCGCCTTTATGGCGCTGAAGCAGTACCCTGCGGTGGCGGGCCTGCTGCGCCTGCGGGAGCAGTGGCTGGGCCAGGGGGTGCTCAGCCCCACACGCTTCCTGTTCCACCCGGCCGGCGACGTCTTCCTCGTCAGGTCCGCCAAAGGACGTGTTCTGTACCCGCTTTGGAGAAGCAGCTTTCAGGCTGTCTTCCAGTTTGCCAAGGCTGTCTTCCAGTTTGCCATGAATCACACTTGAGTTTGAAGTTTGATTAATCATCCGGCCCCGCGCAGCCGGCGCCAGCTGGGACCTTTGTCGCCTCCACTGGCCGCGTTGCATTGGAAACGCTGCTGCGCCTCCCAGGGTCTCCTTTAACAACCGTCTGCCCTCCCCTGCACCCAACCCGCCCTGCCCACCCGCACACCTGCCCGCGCGCAGGTGGTCTGCCGAGACTGGCCACTCGGTGCGGCTGCTGGCGCCTCACACGCTGCAGGATGAGCTGGCGCTCGATGTGGACACGCTGAGGAACAGCCCGGTGAGCATGGGCTTGGTTCTTGTGCGGTAGGGTTTAGCACGAGCTTTCAGGTGTAGGATGAGTTGAGCCATGATGTTGGCACGCTGAGGAACAGCCCGGTGAACGCACGCTAGTATCACCCTAGTGAGCAAGGACTACCGTCCACTGTAGAGGTGAAGTGGCAGCGCACAGCATGAAGGGAGAGACTCTGAAGGGTGGACATAGACGGGCGTTGCAGAGACAAGGCCGCACGTCAATCAAACCCTGAACCTGGTTCGCTTACCCCTGCCCGACGGAGGCCCCCAACCCACCCCATGGAGGCCCCCTAACCCTGCCCAACGGAGGCCCCCAACCCACCCTGCGCTGCTGCTGTCTTTCGTACTGCCTCTCTAGGGTGCTGCTCCTGCCGCCGCTGCCTCTGCTGAGGCCGCTTCCGTCAACCAAATTGCACACAGACACGCCATGAAACCCGAACCCTTGCCCTAACTTAAGCTCCAATTCCCCACGGTACCGCTGCCACCTGGCAGATGGCGCTGATGCAGGCTGTGATGGACCACCACTACGGCTCCTATGCCACTGAGCTGCGGGCCGCTGCGGCTGCCTTGGCAAAGCAGGAGGCCGCAGCCGCCGCAGCAGCAGCAGCATCAGCGGGAGCGGCAGCAGAGGACGAGTTTTCTGTGCACAGAGCGTGATAGTGGGGGCGCGCCCAGCGCCCCGCAACTCTGCCCGGTTTTGATCACCCCAGCTTTTTGTGCGAGCTGTTTTTTTTCCTGCACAGAAACCTGTCTGCGTGACGCCCATTCTTTTGAACCATGCTGCAAGCCCCGCTTGCCCTCAGCTTGCCCCCATTGCTTGCACAGCTTTGTTGCCCATCCTCTGCCACACCCCAGGCCTTCAGACGCACTGCTCTCTGATAGCTCTGACTAGCATCTGCGTTCGTTCAGCGCATGCGAACCTCTTCCATTGCTGTTTGTACCCTGCACAGCAGTGTGTCGAAATGCACCGCATCGGGCACTCTGGTGCGAGGCACCCATGGTGTGTGTGGGAAGGAGGTGCGGGAAGGGCACAACCGGAGCTTCAGCATCTGTTTGTTGGCAACCTAGGCAAGGCAGGTGCCTTCTGCAGTGACCCTCGGCAGGTGCATTTTGGCATGGCAGCTGGGGAGCATAGACAGTGGCATGGGCAAAGCTCGAACCCTAGGGCTGTCCAAGGCGGCAGGTGCCAGGTGGGCACCTTTCCTCACGCCCATGCAGCGCCAAGCCCATGAGCCAATTTGCTTGAACAGCCTGAATGCGGCGGCTTGCTTACACCTGCTGCTCCTTTCAAAGATAAACCACGATGGGACATGGGTGGCGACTATGAGGTATGGCAGGCTGATGGGGACAGGAACCAGCGCTGGCGCCCCACACATGCCGCCTGCTCCGCCTTAACAAGCGGTTTGCCTCCATCTGGGACGGTGTGCTGCAGGCACCCTGCTGTTGCATTCCTCCTGCTGTTGCATTCCTCCCTGCTTCACTCGTAGACCAGGAAGCGCCGGGTGCCTGTGTATGCCTCAATGAAGCCCCGCCCATCGTCAGTAGGGGCGCTGCGTTCAGGCGGAGAGGGGGCGGAGGGAGGGGTTCGGGGAGGGCGGGCGTGTGCTGGTGTCCTGCGGCGGGCGAGGGGCAAGCACGGGTACCGGAGCGCTGGCAGGGGGCACACACACACAGACAGCATGGTGCAGGGGCACTATGAGTGACTCTTGATGCACACTCAGGCAAAGGCCGGCAAGCCACACGCATGTATTGGGGTGCACGCCTTTGCCTGCCCACTTCCTCCGACCGGCAACAACCGTTCTTGTGTCACCGGGCTCATACTCCCTCCACCAGCCTCCTCCGCCTGGCCCCCTCCTGCCCCCCGCCCCCCACCTGAATGCCAGCTCATGGCGCGGCACCACATAACCCGGCATGGCCTGGCAGCGGCAGCAGTCCAGCAGGCGGGTGGCCAGCCCCCGGCGGCGCGCCTCCACGGACACCCACATCAGCCGCACGCCGCACACGGCGCGCACACGCCGGCTGTGGTCCAGCTCTAGCGGCGGCGGCGCCGCAGAGGGAGGTGCCGCCTGCTGCGCCTGCCGCGCCTGCTGCTGCCCCCGCTGCTGCTGCTGCTGCTGCTGCTGCTGCTGCGCCTGCTGTGGTACGCCGGCTGCTGCTGCCCGCTGCCCCTGCCCCTGCTGAGGCCCTGCTGCATGAGCAGGCTCTGCCTGGCGGCCCTCGTCTGCTGCAGGCGCACCGCTTCCACTGCCACCGCTGCCGCCGCCGCACTCTGCGGTGGCCCCGCTGCTGAGCGTGACTGACAGCAGGGAGCGCCCAGACGTGGCCACCTGCGCCACCGCCGCCGCTGGCAGCGCCGCTGCTGCCTCCTCCTCGTCCTCTGCCCCTGCGCCGCCCTGCCCACCGCTGCCGCCTCTGCCGCTGGCCGCAGGCACCGCCGCTGAACCGCAGCTGCGCATGCTGTGCACCACGCAGGGCGGCAGGCTGGGCTTCACGGGGAATGCCTCTCTCACCGCCTCCACTGCCACTAGCGCTTGGATGCGGCGGGCCGACGACACGTAGAGGAGCAGCGTGAGCGGCACGCGCAGCAGCCAGCCCCGGGGCAGCCCCATCTGCTCTTCTAAGAAAGCAGAGAGCTCCTGCAGGCGGCAGGGAGGGGCGTGGGGGAGGGAGCCCAGGGGGGTAGGTGGGCGAGCAAGGGGCAGTGGGGCAGGGCAGGGACGGGCCGGGCAGGTCGGGGCGGGGCAGGCTGCAGTGCTTGCACACGTGTCGACTTGCTCCCCAGATTCCGGCCCTAACCTAAACAAACCATACACCCCAGATCCCATACACTCAGCCTGGCTCGCCTGCCGGTTCGCCCGCCCGTCCGCCCCGGCTACCGTACGCCCCCACCCCACCCACCTTGCGCCCCCGCCCCTGCTGCTGGTCGGCGCTGCCAAACAGCAGCACGCGCCCCCGGCTTCCGTCCAGCTGCACAACCTTCTCGCCCTGCCACCCCTGGTAGCGGGGGCCCTCGGTGGCGCTGGCGTGGAAGGCTGCGTGCAGGCGGTCGTCTGTAGGGAGGAAGGCAGAAAGCAAAGGACAGGGAGCAGACATTCGGAAGGGTGAGCAAGGATGGGGGGCAGACGTCAGGGAGGGGGAGCGCGTGTGGGCGGGACGGGCAGAGGAGGGTGGGAGGGCAAGTGTGTGCAGGTCAGGAGGGCAAGCGGCGGGTGGGAGGCTGCGTGCAGATGATCTCAGGAGGCGCGGGGTGGGGGATGGGGGCAGGGGGCCAGGTGAGGGGCAGTTAGGCCCAGGAAGCAAGGAAGGGGCGGGCCAGAAAGCGATTGGCAGTGGCAACCTCAGAGGCGACGGCCGGGCAACAGGGAGGCTCACACAGCCAGGAATGCAAAAGAGTATGCATACACACCACGCTCCCAAAACCTAGCCAACTGGTGCACTCGCGGCAGGATGTCCCTCCTGGCATCATGCCACCAGCCGGGTCTGTCTCCCTGCCCCGCCCTGCAACCCAGCCCGCCTGCCGGTGATTGGGATCACCTGCCTCGGTGCCGCGCGCATACAGCATGCCGCAGGTCGGGCAGCGAAAGGAGTGGAAGTGGCGCTGCCCTACGTCCAGGTACATTTGTGTGAGAGGCCGCTGCTGCTGTGGCGGCGGCGCACGTGGCGCCGGCTTGCCGCCGGCCCCAGCCTCGGCTGCAGCGGCTGCGGCAGCGGTAGCGGCAGCGGCAGCGGGGGCCGCTGCCCCCGCCTGCATTGATGCCGCATCTGCTGCGCTGCCGGCTGCGGCAGCAGGGGACGGCGTTGCGGGGTGTGCTGCTGCTGCTGCCATGCCGCCGCTGGGCCTGCAACCGGGCGGGCGCAAGGTTGGCGGTGCACGGTCAAGAAACGGGGAGCTGAGTAACAGCAGCCAAGGACGCCTTGAGCAGGGTGCGCTTTGACACTGTTGAAAATACTCACCGCTTGCGCTTGCGGGAAAACTGCTGCTGCACTCCTGCGCTGCTGCCAGCGTGCGGTGGCGGAGCCGGCGCCTCTCCCGCCGCGGGCGCCTCGGCTGCCGCCGCCGCTGCTGCCCCCTCCGCTCCGACTAGTGTCGGCGCTGCGTTGCCTCCTGCAGCAGCTCCAGGTGAGGCGTGCCGCCTTCCGGCCGGCTTGGAGCCCTTGGGTGGCAGGGCGCGGAAATACGACTTGATGGGCTGCATGTTTGAAGCTCTGCCCCTCCTTCAGTGATCGGACATGCCCTTTGTTACCAGGGGGTCTGAAGCTTATAATGCGAACCTGCTTTGGCGCGCTTAGCCACGTCGGCTGCAACTCAAATGCAACTTCTCCCTGCGCCTTCCTTACACTGCTGTGTTCATTCCTGCATGCTCTACGGCCTGCGATCTTCCCTTGCATACCGCTGCCTGCCGCTCTTGTGCATCAAGCCCAAGCACCACCGCACCGCCGTCATGGCCAGCACTCTGGCTGCCACAGGCCGGGAGAATGTTCCCGCAGAGCCCGCAGCCAAGGTGCAACGCACGGAGGGGCCAGCGGCAGCGGCACCCGTGGAGGCGCTCCGAGTGCGCCGCTTGAATGAGCACGCGCTGCTGCCTAAGCGCGGCTCGGCGGGCGCCGCGGGCTACGATCTGGCCAGGTAAGGGTGAGAGCATCACGCGGTATGGTCGCCCTGGGAGGGCTGCAGCAGCAACTTGACAGGCCTTGCCGCCGGTCCCGCCCGCTGCGGCCCTTGCAAACACACCGCCCTTGCTCACCCCAAACCGACCCTTGAGCCCGCCTCCTCTCCCTCCTCCCTCTGCGCAGCTGCGAGGACACCGAGGTGCCCGCCCGCGGCCGCGCCGTCGTGAAGACAGGCCTGCAGATTGCCTGCCCGCCTGGCACCTATGCACGCGTGGCGCCGCGCTCCGGCCTGGCCGTGAAGCACTTTATCGACACGGGGGCGGGCGTGGTGGATGAGGACTACCGAGGGGAGGTGGGCGTGGTGCTGTTCAACCACGCAGACACCCCTTTCCAGGGTGAGTGAGTCGGGGGGCCGTGTTTCTTGGGCTGCAAGCAGCCAGGGGTGGGGGACTGAGGGTGGGCTCGAAGTGGTGGTAGGCGGCAGCAGGGTGGCGCGGGACAGGGTGGGCCCTGGGCTGCCCAGGGAAGTGTGTGGGTGCACAGTGCTGTCGGGAGGACCGGTGCTCTTACATGCACGCAGGCGCACCCCTGCAGCTTGCGCAAGGGGATTGGGGGGAGGGAGGCGGGAGGGAAGGGAGGGGGTGTGCCAGGGCAGGGGGTGTGAGACAGGCACAGCGGCGGCGGGTGGGCGGCAGGCGGGGCTGGCAGCGTGGCGTGCTGCGCTGTGCTGTGCTGTGCTGTGCTGCGCGCCTCACCCCGCAGTTTGCGCCCAGGTCGAGTCGGAAGCTGGTGAGGCAGGTGGCAATGAGGTCGCTGGAGGCGTCTGTGGGGGCAAGGGGAGGGCAGGTGGGCTTGGTCCAGCCTTCCTCCTGCCTGGCATGCCAGCACCAGCCTGGCACCCCAGCACCCCCCTCCCCTGCTTGCTCTCACCCGCACGTCGCAGCCGCTCCGCGGCTGTGACCCGCTTGTCTTGCCCCCTTTCACCCTTCCTCCCCACCCTTCACCTGCAGTCGAGCGCGGCGATCGCATGGCTCAGCTGATCCCGGCACGCGTCGAAGCCCTGCCCCTTTACCCGTGTTGAGTGATCGCTGCCTTCGCACCCACGTTTTTGCCTTCCTCCTCACCCACGTGCAGTCAAGCGCGGCGACCGCGTGGCGCAGCTGATTCTGGAGCGCATCGCGACGCCTGATGTTGAGGAGGTTGAGAGCCTGGATGACACACAGCGGGGAGCGGGCGGCTACGGCTCCACCGGAGTGGCCAGCTGAGCAGGCACAGCAGGCAGCTCGTGTAGCACACTAAACACTTCCTTGCGCTGCGTTTTATTGCGAAGCAGCTTGTTCGGCTTGGCTGAGACGTGACGGGCACCCAGGCAGCTGAGAGGGCACAGCTGGGGGGCTGCCAGGGCCGACGGCGCGCCGCCTGCGCCGCCTGCGCTGGCCTCTGTGCCAGTATCTGTACACATGTTCAAGAGTCGTAACCTCTTTGGTTCCCTGCCCGCGCATGCCTGCGCCCACGCTCTCCCCCAAGCTGTATCGCGCCCCCTGCTCATTGCGCACACTCACGTGTCTTTTTCTTCTGACCAACCTTACCAGAATGCAACACTGCGCCTCAGACCAAGACCACAGCGGGCGGCGGGGAACGGAGGCAGGTGGCGGGGTGACTTGACATGTGAGCTTGAGACTTGCGCATGTGAGCGCGAGCATGCGGCATTGAGGGGCAACCCCAGGGCAGCGGGCCTCGATTGTGGCTGGCTGCATCCCCCTGTGGGCTTGTGCTGCACAGCGTGGGGCCGCTGCCCAGCCTGGAAGCAAGGCAGCTTTGGAGGTGACACGCTCGAAGCAAGCAAGTGGGCTCTATCCTGTCCAGAGGACGGGTGCTCCCGCCACACCTGCACCCCATGCGCTGCTGCCACGTTGCCTCCTGGGCCCCTCTCAGAGCGCTGCCGTGCCTGCACTGACACTGCACTGCATTTCCAGCAGCCCGAGTACGTGGCGCAGCGAGCCGGGGGGTCTTGTAGTTACAAGAGTTACAGGATGGTGGGCGCCCAAGTACAGTGGCCGGCACCACCACTGGACGGGCGCAGGCTGGGGCAGGGCTGCCACACCCCCTCCTGGCTCACACCTTTTTGGGAATGCGGGGCAGTGTTTGGTTGCTTGGCAAACCTTCAAAGCTGGTGCACGGGAAGCCTGGAGAGTGCGGTGGGCGTCCAGGGCCGGGCACCTCTGCAGGCAGGTAAGGACAGCCTGTGGTACCGCGGCATGCGGTGTGGAGGGGAGGGTCACACCTCCTCCTCAGCACGGAACCAACAGCGTGCGCCGTGCTCCTTCCGGCAGAGTTACGCGCCTTGAAACGTCTTACTGAGACCAGCACCGAGGGTGGATGGCGCAAACACGATGTTCAACACTTCGCTACGGTCGCACGGTTCGCAGACAGGCACCCGCTGGGCACCGGTTCGCTGGCAGCATGCAGCCCGTGCATCCGGTTCCGCCCCGCCGCACGTCTAACGCCAAGTGAATACTATTGATGTGCACAATTGAAGCAAACTCAACGCTGTCGGGCCTGGTCACCGTGCCGCCGTGCTGCACTTGTTGGATACGCCCGCCACCGCCACCATGGCACGGTGGAAGGAGCCGCACGACAGCGAACATCCAGGACATTGAGCACAAAAGGAAAGGAGGCAGTCCCAGTTCAGCATTCTGTCTCTCTTTGGTGGAGCTCCCACTCCCACCGCTCACCTGCCTCAATCTCGAGGCTCCCTGCTCCTGCTGCGGGAAGGTTGCGTCTCGTACTCAGGTGCCAGCCATGAACTATCGCGGGGCTAGCACGCCCCGGCCAGCGCTCTTGCTTCATGGCCATCTCTGCAGCATTGCAGGGTCCTCGGCGCGGCGCTGGCAGGCGGGAGTGCGATGTACTTGCACGCTGTCCTCATCCAGGATGGGCCGTCGGTCCTGGAGCGCTCGCACTGACCCTCTCCACGGTCTGCACTTGCTGCAGGAACCCCGCCCAGCACCATGGTGCGCGCTGCCGCTTTGGCGGCCTGCCTGCTGGCCCTGGCCGCAGGCGCTGCCGCCCAGACCTGTACCCCGGGTGAGCATCCCGCCGCCGCTCTGCGCCCTGGCTCTCTGCCAGCCAGCCAGTCAGCCAGCGCCAGCAGCACAGCACAGCACAGCCAGAGTCCTCACCTCCTGCTCCTTGTCTGGATTCAACCCTGGCTGCCGGGGCGGCAGACGCAGGACACCACTCGAGCAGAGCACGCATGGTTCCACCGCCGCCGGCACACCCGCCGCTGCTGCTGCCACCTGCTCCCTTCTGACCCCCTGACCTCTTCCCTCCTCCTGCACCCTGCCTGCTCCCCTGCAGGCCACCTCAAGCTCGACCTGGTGGCGCCCATTGGCACCACCGACATCCTGGCCCGGTGCCTCACCTCTTTCAACCTCAACATTGACGCGGCGTGCGGGGTGAGTGGGCAAAGCACACAGCCCAGGGCATGGCATACAGCGCAGGACGGGCAGCTCACACGTGGTTGCGCTTCAGACGAGGCCCATGCGGAGCAGCGTGCTAGGCGTGTGGAGAGTGCGGAGGTGCAGCGGAGAGGAGCCAGTCAGTTGCGGCAGCTGGCCCGGGCCTGACCTGGCCTCCCTTGCTGCCGTGAGTGAGGCAGGCCCTCTCTGGTTTGCCAGCCCAGCCACTGTCGCCGCACCCCCACGCCCCGCGCCCCACCAACCCCTTTCCCCCTCCCCCCCACACGCCCCCTGCAGATCTCCATCGTCGCCAACCAGAACCACGGCACCTTTGTCCCCGGCGTCTGGTCCTCCTCCCCCGACCCCCTGCTCATCTCCGAGTCTCGCATGGATGAGTGCCCCTCCTCCCGCCCCGCCGTCCCCATCACCATGGGCACCGGCACCAAGCTGGAGGCTGTGCGCCGCGCGGTGATCAAGGCCCTGGCCGGCTACGTGTATGGCCTGGATGTTGATGGCGAGTACAACTACGAGCTCTACGTGCCCGACCTCGACTGGAAGACCGGCCGCATTGTGGTGAAGCGCAACGACCAGCGCGGGTTTGGCCTGCTGAACATTGTGTATGCCATCACCGAGGTGGGTGGGCGGTGCCAGGGTGGCATGTGGTGAGGGTGGCATCTGGGTGTGGCATCGTGTGCCGCTGCCTGCCCGGCGGCGGGTGCGGGGTGCCTGGAGCGGGAGGCTGCCGTGGGGACCTCTCCGCAGCAAGGCAGCAAGGCCCAGCTGACCTGCCCGGGCACCGTTTACACAATGTTACAGCTCTGAAGGCACCGGGGCTCCCACGCTCCGCCCATCCCCTGCCCACCTCCCCGCTCCGCAACACCTTGCAACCCCACCTGCCGCCACGTCACCCTCCCCCTCCCCCTTTCCTCTCCCGTGCAGGCTGATGTGTCTGAGCTGGATTTCCTGGAGGACGACGACACTACCCCCCTGGGCGAGGTCATGTCTTGCACCAACCTGACCACCTCCGACCAGTACGACGCCTCTGGCCTGTGCTTCGAGAACGACCAGGCCGATGGCCCCTGCCCCGACCAGACCTACCCCGTCATGATTGTGGAGGACAACGCAGTGAACGCCTGGAACGAGAAGCTGCAGGCATTCAAGCTCTGCGCCTGGTGCCCCGCCGGTGAGCCCCGCTGCCCGCTGCCGCCCGCTTGGCAGCGCAGCGGAGTGCACGCGCTGCTGCACGTGTGATGGCACAGTGCATGTGCTGGCACAGTGCACGCAACCTTCGTGCAGTGTGCTGTGCTGGCATGGATGTGCCAGCGACCCAGCCCCCTACTCTTCAGTGCCGCTATGGCTCTGCCGACACCCCAGCACACTGCGTTCTGACCTTGCGAGTGCCCTGTCCCCGCTTGTGCTGCAGGCACCTTCGGCGACGGCTACGGCTGCACCACCTGCCCCGCCGGCCAATTCTCCGAGATCGGAGGCCCATGCACCGACTGCCCCGCCGGCACCTACTCCAACGCCGGCAGCGCTTTCTGCATCCCCTGCCCCACCGGCACCTACTCCGCCTCCGTTGGCACCAAGGAGTGCTCTGAGTGGTGAGCAAGGCTGCCTCTTGTGTGCACGTGTTGCTGCCTGCCAGGCTGCCAGGCTGCGCCTGCCTGGCTGCCCTGCAATCAACCATCCATGCAGCTAGCGCATCCCTCGACACACCCATGCCCTGACACACCCATTCCCTTTCACCGCCTGTGCAGCCCCGAGGACACCTATGCCTGGATCCCCGGCAGCACCGCCTGCCTGCGCTGCATCCAGGGCATCCCCGAGGTGTGCGACCCCGACAGCGGCTGCCCCAGCGGTGACGCCGCCCTCAAGCCCAACGAGACCATCTCCACTGTCACCGGTGAGTCATCACTCCCGTGGCAGCGGAAGCTGCAACCCGTGGCTCCCTGCCCTGCTGTGCCTGCTGCCTGCCTGCGTTTTTCCCCCTGGACATGCCTGCCGTGTCCCACCGGCGGGGCATGCATCTTGCTTGCCAGCCTGCATCTGTTCCCCCCCTGCCAGTGGTGCTCCACTGCTCACCAAGATCCATGCCCATGCGCCCCACCCCCACTTGCAGCCACCCACATTGTTGACGTGGCCGCCATGACCGCCAACGACGGCACCTGCAACCTGAACGCCGCCAACCCCGACTACGAGATCAAGGCCTTCACCAAGTGCAAGGACTGGGCGACCTCCATGCAGCTTGCCTTCACCGTGTACGGCGACTGCTCCATCCAGATCTCCCCCATCTCTGATGACACCTGCTCCCACCCCACCAACACCACCACCCACGAGTATGGCGCCATCCAGCAGCGCGCTTACTATACCGGCGTCAACGGCGACTTCAAGATCCGCTCCCTGTTCGACACCACCAGCGGCGTGACCAAGTGAGTGGGCGGGGCGAGCCGTCTCCTGTGCAATTCCCCTGTCGTCAAGCTTACTGGCCGACCGACATGGGGCCCCCAGGCTGTTGTGCCTTTCCATGGGGTCTCAGCCAGCCGGCCGGGCACCACCTTGCTTGCTCTGCCTGACCGCCACGCCCCCCGTGCCCGCTCGCCTCCCGTGCAGGTCCGTCATGCTTTCCATTGACGCCGACCTGAAGGCCACCTGGTATGCCGTCACCACTGATGCACATGAGGCCTGGACCAACGGCCTCATCCGCGACCTGCCCCCAGCCCCCCTGATGCCCGAGGTAGGCGCCGTTGGTTGTGTTGAGACAGCAGCCCAACGTTGGCACTGTGCATGTCGCGCCTCCCCGGTATGCTCAGAGGCTTCAGCCGGGCACGCTTTGGTTGCATGCACCTGCGCGCTCAAGTCCCCTGTGCCTTTGAGCCCTTGCTCACCTGCGATGCTCCGGGTGGCTGACCCCTGTTGCAGGTGTGCACTGCTCAGCTGAGCATGGAGGGAGGCTCCATCCTGGGTGCTGGCCCTGAGCCCCTGCTCCCCTCTGCCGGCTGGAACTGCCCCCCCGGCACCTACTTCCACGCCGTTGAGATCTGCCCCATCTGCCCCGTTGGCTTCACCTGCCCCGGCGGCAGCCCCGCTGCCGCTGACAAGATCCCCTGCCCCCCCAGTGAGTGCCCAGCTGCCTGCCTGTGTGCCCCAGGTGTGCTGCCTCCCGCTGTGTGTTGCATGCGTTGATGCGCGCTGCCTTGCGCATGCTGTGCGTTGCAATGCCGCACCCGCCTGACGCACCTCGCGCACCCTCCCATCCCTCCCTGCCCCTCAGACACCTACAACTGCATGCTCGGCAACTCTGCTGACTGCATCGCCTGCCCCGCCTCTGGCGCCTACACCAGCTATGCCGCCGCCCAACAGTGCGACGTCGAGAAACTGGACCTGGAGTGCAAGGGCGGCGTGTGTGAGTTATTATTTTTTGCTGTTATTCAGGCTTCAGCTCGGTGCTGCCACCGGGCCCTCTGCCTCCTGCCTGAGCTAGCCTGCCTTGATCAGGCCTGGTGGCTGCATCCTTTTGAGGACCCCTTTGAAATGGCTGACTGACGTACCTAGGTTCACCCCGCCGCCCCATGCTGCCGCAGACGCCGGCGAGTCCTGGGCATTCGACCTGGCCTCCCAGCAGTGCCAGAAGTGCCCTGCTGGCACCTTCCGTGACCTGACTGGCGACGTCTGCGTGGAGTGGTGAGGGCCAAGCTTGCGTGTGCCTGTGCGCCTGCCCATGCTGCTACCACTGCAGGTGCTGCGCTGCTGCCGTGGCTGTGCATCACTTCTGCGCTGCAGCTGCAGCTGTCTGCCAATGCCACGCTGGCTTGCCTTGTGCGGCAAGGCCTGACCCCCTTCGTCACTCGCTCACTCCTGCCCATCCGGGCGTGCAGCCCCGCCGGTTCTTTCTCCAAGGAGGGAGACGAGACCTGCACCCTGTGCCCCGCCGGCGAGGTGAGTCCTTGTTGATAGCCTGCGGCCTGGCTTGGTGCGGCGGTCATGGCTGCGCCCGCTGCCCGTGCGTCTTGAGTGCACCGCTCAGTGCGCACTGGGCACAGACTGCGCTCCCAACCCCGCAAGCAGCTGCCAGTTTGTGGCTCCCATTCCCTGGAAGCTCAATGCTGACCCTTAGCCCTTGCCACGTCCTCTCCCCACTCTGCAGTACTCCCCCTCTGCTGGTCTGGCTGACCAGAGCGAGCTGCTGGGCACCCAGGGCTGCGTCCTGTGCCCCGAGGGCTCCATGCCCGTTGCTGACGGCACCGTGGAGGCTGACACCACCACCCCTGTTGTGATTGGCGCCACCGCCTGCTCCGCCTGGTGAGTGGCCTGCGGCTGGCCATGAGCTTGTTTCCCTGGCGCTGACGGCTGGAAGCAAGGGGCTGCTGTCTGGTCAGGCAGTTGGGCAACTGCAGGCTCCTAATGTTGCCTAGCCGTGAGTCCAATCCATCCTGCCGGCCATTCACCTCCGACAGTACCTGTGGCACGCCCTCCCCCTCTGCAGCCCCGCCGGCACCGTCCTGCCTGTCCAGACCCAGGCCTGCGAGCTGTGCGGCACGCACACCTACCGCACCGGCGACGCCACCCCCGAGAACAACAAGTGCAAGCCCGTGCCCGCCGGTCAGTGCTGCGTGTTGGGAGGGAGGGAGGCGACATGCAGGCAGCTGGTGTTTTGCCTGCAATTGTGTCGTGAGTGGAAGTGCACCACAGCTGTCTGCTGCCTCCATCTGCCCCCCCGCTGGTGCGCGCGCCTGCTCACCAGACGGCACGTCTGTACCAGACACCAACCGCTCGGCCCTGCCCTCCACCACCTGCAGGCTACTACCTGTCCGACGCTGACCACAGCAAGATTGACCTGTGCCCCGTGGGCACTGTGTCCTTCTATGATGACGGCAACCAGGACACCGGTGCCCGCATCCCCAACGTTGAGGATGAGTGCGCTGCCTGCGCTGACCTGGACTCCCTCCTGGCCCTGACCACCCCCAAGTGGGCCCACACCTTTGCTCCCCGCAAGGGCATGACCCAGTGCGTCCCCTGCCCCGGCGGCACCAAGCCCGTCACCGGGCCCAGCTCCGTCAACCCCGCCGCTCCCAAGATCACTGGCTCTTGCTCCGCCTGCCCCGACGCCCAGTACCGCGACGCTTACACCGTCAGGTGCGGTGGTGTGTGTGCAAGCAAGGACACACTGCTGGCAGGCTCAGCCGTGCATTAGCGGCCGCATCACACAACACTGCGGGCTTGATTTGATTGGGACGTTGGCTGACTGTCGTGCTCGTGGTTGCCCCCTCCTGATTTGCTGCAGCAAGGACTGCACGCCCTGCCTGGCTGGCTACGAGGTGGGCCCCTCCACCAAGATGGACTGCACCATGTGGTGAGTGGGGGTGAGGGCCGCAGGGTGTGCAAGCTGCCGTGCACAGCATGGCCCGTATGGGAGACGCCAGCTGCTCATTGCTGCAACAACCCCCCATCTCTCACCTAAACCCTCCCCCTCCCTTGCCCGCTCTGCAGCCGCCCCGGCACCTTCATGCCCGCTTCTCGTCGTGACCTCGGCACCACCGTGTCCAACACCTGCGACCTGTGCCCCAAGCACCAGTACCGCCCCACCTTTGGCGCCACTTCCTGCATGAACTGCCCCCGCGGCACCCAGACCGCCAACACCGGCAACGTGGAGTGCACTGCCTGCCCCATTGGCTACCACAACAACCAGGCCGGTGAGTGCTAGCGGATTGCCAGCCTGGCAGTGTGCTGCACATGGTTGATATGGTCTGTAGATGGAGGTCAGCCACACTGCTAGCTTTGTGGGCTGCAGGCCCCCCCCCAGCTTGTCTACCCCTGCCACTCATGGTGACCACACCACATGCACCCTCCCGCCCCTGCCGCAGGCACTGAGTGCAAGCCCGCCCCGGCCGGCACCTTTGTGAACACCACCGGCGCGTTTGTGACCACCCCCTGCCCCAAGGGCTCCTGGAACAACGAGCAGGCCCAGGACAACTGCAACCCTTGCGCCCCCGGCAAGTACTCCAACACCCTGGGCTCCAAGGAGTGCAAGACCTGCCCCGCCGGCACCTACTCCGCTGGCCAGGCCATCAGCTGCCTGGACTGCCGCCCCGGCTACGCCGCGCCCGCCGGCGCCGCCGCCTGCAGCCCCTGCAAGCCCGGCACCTTTGCCCCCAGCTTCAAGTCTGCCACCTGCCGCCTGTGCCCCAAGGGCTACCAGTGCCCCACCAACGCCATGAACAAGGAGGGCGCATGCCCCCGTGGCACCTTCAGCAACAAGGAGGGCAACCGTCTGTGCACCCCCTGGTGAGTAGGCCGTGGAGGAGGGCGTGGGTGAGGTGGGGTTGAGGGTGGGGGTAGTGTGGGGCTGGAGTGCTGCTGTGGCATGTGCATACATCCGACCGGCCTGCGTTTGCGCTGCTCACTGGCCCGCCCCCAGCCCTGTCCACTGACCACCACTGCCCTTCCCTGCCTCTTCCCTACTGCAGCCCGGTCAACACTGTCTCTGCTGGAGGCCGCGTGTCGGCCACCCTCATCCAGCCCGTGATGGCCTGCACCAAGTGCGCCCCCGGCACCAACACCCGCGGCCTGACCGGCCAGTCCAAGTGCCAGGTCATCCGCCCCCAGGTCAAGCGCCTGATGCTCTGAGCTTGCAGGCTTTGAGCACCTATGAACGATCTAGCGTTCAAGTAACACTCTAATTCCGCCCAGGCAGCGCTCGTCCTCCTGCATGCGGCGTCCAGTCCCTGTCCTGCTGTATCCTCCTACCCCCTTTGCTTTGAAGCACGTCTCTTCCAGCGTGGCCTCGCTCACCTAGTCTTCACCCTCCCTGCTGCTGGCTCCCTGCGCCTGTGTCCGCTGCCGACTGGGCAGGCCATGTGCCAGCTTCCTGACAGCTGCATGCCTGCCCAGTTGATAGCGGCACCTTACGGCACAGCCCCGGAGTTTCCTTCCCGCCCGCCTCCATCCCGCCCAGCACCCCTCCGCATGCTTTCACCCTCCCGTGGCCCCTATCTCTCGACTGCTTTTGGCTCCCAGCTGGCAACCGAGCACTCCTGTGCACTCTGCTGCGCCACTTGTGCATTGGCCAGTGACGCTGCACAATGCACTCCTTGCCGCTGTTGTAACCAAGCCATCCACCAACACGTGACCGACTCTTGGGAAGCTAGAGGGTTGGGGAATGCTGTGGGGGGTGTGAGATGTTGCCACGCTGGACATTGGCTTGGTTGGCACTGGTGGTGGCCCCTTCTTCCCCTGCTGCGCTGCCCGGTACCAGCCGCCCGGGGGGACCATGGAAACAAGCACTACGGATCCAACGGCGCCCGAACCCAGCAGATGCCCGTGTCGGCCTTTCAGGATCGAGATGGGGACGGCAGACCCGCGTGTGCGCCACCCAGTGGTGGTCATGACAAGCGTGTGCGGGTATCCCGAGCGTCCGAACTGGAGCCCCCGGTTTGTCTCTCTGAGGCGCGCCGGCTGCGTTTGGTTTCCAATTGCTGTTGCCAAGGCCAAGATATTCCCTTGTTCCAACCCATCGTGGCCCTGCTCGTAGAGCGGTCATCGTGCTGTCTGGCCGGAAGAGGACGGGAGGGCCGTGCACACCCCCTGTCCTGGCAGGTGGCAATCGGCGGGAATTGGAGCCCGCAACCCTCGGGTCGGCTGTTCGGTTGCAGCTACAGAGCGACCACAAACTAGCAAACCGGGTCTCATCAAGCCAGCGGCTCGACCACAGACGCACCGGACATCCTGTCCTGCAGCCTGCCAGCGCAGCGTCACCGGCGGCAACCCGCCGTTGGCACCGCGCCTGGGAGAGAAAGGGGGTGCTGGTCCGAACCGGCAATCGCTTCCCAAGATCTCGAGCAGTCCCAAGCACTTTCAATGTGATGGGGCCGGTCTACCGAGGGTGGCAGGGCCCCTAGCTATCTATGTATGCTCCCGCCTCAGAGGGGAGGCGGGCAGGTACCACTCTTGCCGTGGCCGCTTTCAAACTAAGTGTTGCCGGGCCCGGCTGAGCCGGGCCCGGCTCGCAGCGTCTTGTTTACCTCTGATGCTGGGTACTGGGTGCTGGGTACAGTTACCTCCTCGATGGACTCACCAAGCCAGTATGCATGTCAGGCACCTTGAGTGAGCCTGTCCCAATGTTCCGCAGACCCGGGTGCAGCCCTGTTTCCCGTCCCTGCACCACCCCTGGATTTCCGCCACTTGTATTGACGCCCAGGGCTCACAGGGGGCGGGGGGTATTCCCGAGCCGAATCCCCATCTGGTTTTGCGCAACAATGGGCCGACTGCTGGAAAAGCGGGAGGCTTTGCAGTCGGCAGCGCGGGAGCCGGGCGGTCACTCGCATGCCAACTTGACATAGAGAACACTGGCTGCAGCCGCATCAGTGATACTATTGTTCAATCAAGCCACAGCTTCACCACACAGGGAGGTCAGACCAGTGCTGCACACGCTAGACACAGAGGGAAAGGTGCCAGGTGGGGCTGAAGCTTCCCCAGGCGTGGGGGTGGGGGCGCCCACCTCGTGCGGCAAAGGGTTGTGCAGGGGCCATGTCCCACCTAGCCAACGAGGGTGCCACTATGGTCCTGGCGCCAGGAACACACGCCACCCGTTGGCAGCGTGCCGCTCCCGACGCCCTGCGACTCTTGGCCACCCTAGTGCTGTGCGAATTCCGACACCCTTCTCCAGGATCTTTCGTGGAACCGGAGGGCGGCGGATCCGTGTATTTACGGTGCAGTCCACAGAGCTCGGTCTCCCCTAGAATGGTTTTGTTCAATGTCATAAACGCATTCCGAAAGGGAGACCGAAGACAGGGAGAGGCGGTCCTCGGTACGCCCACCGAAGATTGACTGCACGACGCCAGCCTGGCAGGCCGGCCCGCCAGCGACATAAACTCCCACCCTCGCCGTCCTCTCCATTCCATTCTCCTGTGCAGCCTCCTCGGCGCACCTCTACACAGCCCTTGGGACCCCCGAGGCCCAGCCCTTCAGCCAGTGGCAGACTCGTACGCGGGTGCGCCCATGGCAGCAGCGGGCTGCTCTGGCAGGCTTCGCCTTGCTGCTTGGAGCCAGCATCCCTAGCATCAACAATCTCTCTGCCGCCCTGCACGGCGCCCAGGACACGCCTCTTCCTCTGCACGGGTGGGGTACGATGGGCAGCAAGGATCACCCCTTCCGCGCTGAACACCTCCCTCGCCCTTGATCCGCACACGCAGGAATCCTGCTCAGCAACATGGCGCGCGCCGCCGCTCTGGCGGTCTGTCTGCTGGCCCTGGCCGCAGGCGCCGTCGCCCAGACCTGTACCCCCGGTGAGCCCGCCCTCCCCCGCCTGCTGGCCCCCGCCTTCCCGCCTGCCACTGCATGCCTGCTCCGGCGCAGCGCTTTCCCACTGCAGTGTCTCTTTCATGCAGCAGCAGCAGCAGCAGCAGCAGCCTCGTGTGCCCTCTTCAGCGTGCACCGAGTCTCCGCCGCCCTGCTGCCTGTGCTCGCTCACCCACCCGCCCCAACCCTCCCACCCACAGGCCACCTGAAGCTGGAGCTGGTTGCCCCCAGCGGCACCACCGACCCCATTGCCAAGTGCCTCACCTCCTTCCGCCTCGACATCGACGGCGCATGCGCGGTAAGCCCATGCCCCGCGCCTCCCGGTTGCCTTGTACTGTGCCGCCCGCCGCACTCTCAGCAGCAGCCCGCCCTCGCTTGCCCAGCCCCACACGCCTCTGCCTGTCTCCAAGCTGCTCAGCCCCCAGCCCTTTGCACCTTTGCAAGCCCTCCCCCACCCCCTTGCCCTCCTTCCCCTTCCCTCCCCTTCCCTCCCCCCCCCGCCGCCCTGCAGATCTCCCTCACCGCCCTGCAGTCCCATGGCTCTCACGTGGAGGGCTTCTTCTCCTCCGACATGGACCTGGCCGTGGGCGACAAGTTTGTGGAGTGCCCATCCGCCCGCCCCGCCGTCCCCATCGTCCTGGGCTCCGGCACCAAGCTGGAGGCCGTGCGCCGCGCCGTTATCAAGGCCCTGGCCGGCTACGTGTACGGCCTGGACGGCGACCTGGAGTACAACTATGAGCTGCCCGTGCCCGACCTCGACTTCTTTGTCGGCAAGCTGGTGGTGAAGCGCAACGACCAGAAGGGCCAGGGCCTGCAGAACATTGTGTACGCCATCACCGAGGTGGGTGGGCGGTGGGATGGTGGGGTGGGGTGGGGTGGGGCCTCAGCCCTGCTTGCCGCACTGCTCTTCAACCGCCCGCAGTGCCACCACTCCCACAGCTGCCCAATGCCCCTTCCTGCCTCTGCTCTCCCTCGACCTCCTCCCCCTCCCCCTCCCTCCCCTCCACAGGCTGACGTGGACGAGCTCGACATGCTGTGCGACGACGACAAGACCCCCCTGGGCGAGGTGCTGTCCTGCGCCAACCTCACCGCCCCCGCCGCCTTCCCCCAGTACGACGCCTCCGACCTGTGCTTCGCCAACGCCGACGCCGACCAGCCCTGCCCCGCCAACACCTACCAGGTGCGGGGGCGGGCGGGATGATAGGGTGGGGGTGGGGTGCCGCGCTGCATTGCTCCCGGTAGTGGGGTGCCCCCACACAGGCAGTACTGCTATCCCCTCCTGCAAGCCACCTACCATACCCTGCCACTCGCCTGCACCTTGGCCTCACGGCTTGCCTTGCCTCCTCCCCCCTCCCCATCCCTCTCTGCCAGGTCATGGTGGTCACTGACCCCCACTTCCAGGCCTTCGACGAGAAGGAGGAGGCTTTCAAGGTCTGCGGCTGGTGCCCCGCCGGTAAGCCCCCAACCCCACCCCTCCCACTGCCTGCCTGCCTGCCTGCCTGCCTGTTTGCCTGTGTGCCTGCCTCCCATTGCATGCGTGCCCCAGGCATAGGCTGCCTCTGCCTGTGCCCCTGCGCCCCGCCTTTGTCGGATCCTCACCTCCACTTCGCCTCACCTCACCACCGCACTGCTCCCCTCCTGCCTGCAGGTACCTTCGGCAACGGCGACGGCTCTGGCTGCTCCACCTGCCCCGCCGGCCAGTACTCCGTGATTGGCTCTGGCTGCACTGACTGCCCCGCCGGCACCTACTCCAACGCCGGCAGCTCCATCTGCATCCCTTGCCCCACCGGCACCTACTCTTCCGCTGATGGCACCAAGGAGTGCTCCGAGTGGTGAGCAAGGCTGCCTCTTGTGTGCAGGTGTTGCTGGCCTGCCCACCCGCCTGCCAGATGACACTGCTCCCTGCTCTAACCTCCGCTTGCCTGTTGGGCTGTTACTACGGGCTCAGCTTGCCGCCCGTCTGCTTGTGACCTGCAACACCCATGCCCTATCCTCCCCAACCTCTCTCTCACGGACCCACAAATGCTCACACCCCTGCCTGCCTGCAGCCCCGAGGACACCTACGCCTGGATCCCCGGCAGCACCTCGTGCCTGCGCTGCCTCCAGGGCATCCCCGAGGACTGCCCCAACGGCGTGTGCCCCAGCGGTGATGCCGCCCTCAAGCCCAACGAGACCATCTCCACCGTCACTGGTGAGTAGCGGAAGCCGCACTGCTTGGCGCCCTGCTGTGCCTTCTGCCTGCCTGCCTGCTGCACCAGCCTGCACGTAGCCTGCAGCAGCCTGCCAGTGCTCCACCGCTCGTGTACACCCTAAACTCACCCATGCCCCCGCGCCCCACCCCCCGTGCAGCCACCCACATTGTGGATGTGTCCGCCATGGGTGCCAACGACGGCGCCTGCAACCTGAACGCCGCCAACCCCGACTACGAGATCAAGGCCTTCACCAAGTGCAAGAACTGGGCCACCTCCATGAAGCTCGCCTTCACCGTGTACGGCGACTGCTCCATCCAGATCTCCCCCATCTCCGACCCCACCTGCTCCGACCCCACCAACACCACCACCCACGAGTATGGCGCCATCCAGCAGCGCGCTTACTATACCGGCGTCAACGGCGACTTCAAGATCCGCTCCCTGTTCGACACCACCAGCGGCGTGACCAAGTGAGGGAGCGGGGCACGCTCTTTCCTTCTTTCCCATCTGAACAGCAGCTGGCAGCCGTTGTTGGGCAGCAGCCTTTGCCTGCCGCTACTGCCTTACCGTGCCGCGCCCTACCTCGCATGCTCTGCCTGTTTGCCTCACCCCCGTGCCCACTCGCCTCTCATGCAGGTCCGTCATGCTTGCCATTGACGCCGACATGAAGGCCAAGTGGTACGTGGCCACCACCGACGCCAACGAGGCTTACGACAACGCCCTCATCCGCGACCTGCCCCCCGCCGCCCTCAAGCCCGAGGTGGGTGGCTGCTGCTGGCATGAATTGGCTCCCCTGCATGGCTGGCCCTTGGCACGGTGCAGGCAAATGTCTTTCCTGCTTCAGCCGCCAAAAGGGTGCTGCATCCTCCATTTGCACGGCATCCCAGTGCTGACGTGGCTTGTTCTGCCGGTCACCCCTGTTGCAGGTGTGCTTCGCTCAGCTGACCGTGCTCGGTGGCAACGTGCTGGGCAACGCCGGCGTCGACGGCGGCCTGCCCCTGGTCCCCTCTGCCGGCTGGAACTGCCCCCCCGGCTCTTACTTCCACGGCGTCCAGGTCTGCCCCATCTGCCCCGTTGGCTTCACCTGCCCCGGCGGCGACAAGGATGCCGCCGACATCATCCCCTGCCCCCCCAGTGAGTGCCTACTCTGCCTGCCTGCCTGCATGCCTGCCCGCCTGCCTGGTCTAGATTGAGCTACCCATGTGCTGTCCCTCCCTGCATGCGGTGCAGAGCAGGCCGGGTGCGTGTGCTGCCTTATGTGTGGTGCCTGTCTGCCTGCCTGCTATCAGTTGCCTGATGGCTGCACGCACCCCCCACCCCTGTCCCGCAGACACCTTCAACGGCATGCTCGGTAACTCCGCCGCCTGCTCCGTGTGCCCCCCCGCCGGCCCCGGCACTTACACCAGCTATGCCGCCGCCGAGCAGTGCGATGTCGACCGCCTGGACCTGGCTTGCGATACCGGTGAGTGAGGGTGCCCACCGGACTTCTGGCGTGCTGACTGGGCTAGGAAGCCTCCAGCTGGCTGTGGCTGTAATGTGCTGTGCGCATATCTGCTAGGCCTGTGTCCAGTCATGCTCCTGCTCATGCCTGCCTGCTTGGCTGACGTGCCTCCCGGCCGCCCCCTCTCTTCTGCTGCAGACACCTCCAAGTCCTTTGCTTACGACAAGGGCTCCCAGGCGTGCCAGCTGTGCCCTGCCGGCACCTACCGCAACTACGCCGGCGCGACCGAGTGCATTGACTGGTGAGCGCCACACCCTTGCCTCCCTCCCTGTGCAGCCTGTGCACCTAGGCTGCTGCGCCTGTGCCGCCGCTGCTGTGCTTCAGCTTCCGCAGGGCCCTGCATGGGCTCATGGCGATTGAGAACAACCAAGCCCTTGCTCACAGTGCCTACCCTCCCTCCTTTCCTGTCCTGCAGCCCCGCCGGCACCTTCTCCGCTGAGGGCGACGCTGCATGCACCCCCTGCGCGGCGGGCGAGGTGTGTGCCTGCCATTGGGCCTGCGCTTGACATGCAGCCGCCCTGACATGCATAGTCGCAAAACAAGGCGGCAGGCACGGTGGTGCAGGCACGGTGTTGATTGCTTACCTGTACCTGCCACCCCGCACCTCCCCACTCTGCAGTACTCTCCCTCTGAGGGCCTGGCTGACCAGAGCGAGCTGCTGGGCACCAAGGGCTGCATCGTGTGCCCCGAGGGCTCCATGCCCGTCGCTGACGGCACCGTGGAGTCTGACACCACCACTGCCGTGATCACGGGCGCCAAGGCCTGCTCCCCCTGGTGAGCTGAGTGGCTGATATGTGCGTGCTGCTGGGTGCCCCCTGGGTGCCCCCTGAGTGCCCCCTCTGGTGACTGGCTGGCTGTTCCCCTGCCTGCCTGGTGTCAGTATGCCCCAGGGTGCCCCCTTTGGTGGCTGGCTGGCTGTCCCCCTGCCTGCTCATCTCCACCTCACCACCAACCTCCCAACTATTCTACCACCTCTGCAGCCCCGCCGGCACCTGGCTGCCTGCCCCCGACGCGACCTGCCAGCTCTGCGACGAGCACTTCTACCGCACCGGCGACGCCACCCCCGAGAACAACAAGTGCAAGCCCGTGCCTGCCGGTGAGCCCTGTGCCCATGTGCCCGGTTGCCTTCCATGTGGAAGCATGTGCCAGCCCTGTGTTAGCAGCTCATCGCTGGTTCCTTTCCTTGAGCGCCGCATCACCACTCTCTAAGCTGCCTCTTCACCACAGCCGCCCGCTCACCCGCCCTCATCCACCACCTGCAGGCTACTTCCTGTCCAACCCCGACCACAGCAAGATTGACCTGTGCCCCGTGGGCACCGTCGCCTTCTACGACAACGGCAACCAGGACACCGGCAACCGCATCCCCAACGTTGAGGATGAGTGCGCTGCCTGCGCTGACCTGGACTCCCTCCTGGCCCTGGCCACCCCCAAGTGGGCCCACACCTTTGCTCCCCGCAAGGGCATGACCCAGTGCGTCCCCTGCCCCGGCGGCACCATCCCCGTCACCAAGGCCGGCGTCGCCGGCTCCGCCGCCCCCAAGACCACTGGCTCTTGCTCCGCCTGCCCCAACGCCCAGTACCGCGAGCCTTACACCATTGAGTGAGTGTGGCAATGCGGAAGCAAGGAAGCTGTGGCAGACCGTGCGCTGTGCGTGCACCTGCTCTGCACTCCCCCCTGCACATTGCTGGCTGTATTGGGACATTCGCTGACCGCACACACACGCGCCCTCATGTGCTGCAGCGACGTGTGCACCCCCTGCGCTGCTGGCTACGAGGTGGGCCCCTCCACCAAGATGGACTGCACCATGTGGTGAGTGGAGGCGAGGGCTGCAGTGTGGGTGAGGGCCGCAGGGTGTGCAAGCTGCCGTGCACAGCATGGCCCGTGCTGCTCATTGCTGCAACAACCCTTCATTCCCCACCTAAACCCTCCTCCGGGCTACCCCTGCCTTGCCCGCTCTGCAGCCGCCCCGGCACCTACATGACCGCCGCTCGCCGCAGCCTGGGCACCACCGTGTCCAACACCTGCGACCTGTGCCCCATCCACACCTACCGCCCCACCTTCGGCGCCACCTCTTGCATCAAGTGCCCCCGCGGCACCCAGACCGCCAACACCGGCAACATTGAGTGCACTGCCTGCCCCATTGGCTACCACAACAACCAGCAGGGTGAGTTGGATTTGTGGTGAAGCCTGGCAGGAGTTTCCAGGATGGCCGCACGTGTCGCCAGCGGCCTGGCATGTGCTTGCCATATCAACGTGCTGGCCCCTGCTGGCCTTCCCACTTTCCCTGCTGCCCTTCTCACTTTCCCCATCTTCACCTTGGCACCCTCCTCTCCCCTGCTGCAGGTGAGGCATGCAAGGCCGCCCCGGCCGGCACCTTTGTGAACACCACCGGCGCGTTTGTGACCACCCCCTGCCCCCGCGGCTCTTGGAACGACGAGCAGGCCCAGGACAACTGCAACCCCTGCGCCCCCGGCAAGTACTCCAACACCCTGGGCTCCAAGGAGTGCAAGACCTGCCCCGCCGGCACCTACTCCGCTGGCCAGGCCATCAGCTGCCTGGACTGCCGCCCCGGCTACGCCGCCCCCGCCGGCGCTGCCGCCTGCAGCCCCTGCAAGCCCGGCACCTTCGCCCCCACCGGCAAGTCTGCCACCTGCCGCCTGTGCCCCAAGGGCTACCAGTGCCCCACCAACGCCATGAGCAAGGAGGGCGCCTGCCCCAAGGGCACCTTCAGCAACAAGGAGGGCAACCGTCTGTGCACCCCCTGGTGAGTGAGGGTGTGGGCTGGGCTGGGGGTGAGGGATGGGCTGCCCCGCTCTGCTCTCGAGGCTTGTGATGCTGTCTGTTCCATGTCAATGTGTTTTTTCGTGCCCCTGACGTGCATGCCAATCGTCGCACCCCCTGCCCCGTCACTGACCAAAACACACCCTTCTTCCTTTCCCACACTACAGCCCGGTGAACACCATCTCCACCGGCGGCCGCGTGTCCAACACCCTCATCCAGCCCGTGATGGCCTGCACCAAGTGCCCCCCCGGCCAGAACACCCGCGGCCTGACCGGCCAGTCCAAGTGCCAGACCATCCGCCCCCAGGTCCGGCGCCTGAAGCTTTAAGCGCTCGAAGCGGCCAAGCCGTGACTGCGCATCAGCACGAGTTGCCCCTTTTGATACCCCGCTTTCCTATCAATTTCCTCCGTGCCGTCTGTCCCGTGGCACTCTCTAATGCATCCTGTCGGTTCCTCTCCTGGTTCCTTCCACTCTGACTGAGCCTGTGCTTGCTTCTAGACTGGTTGGCCATGCACCCTCCCTTGTTCTGGATGCATGCACCCCTTTTATGAGCAGCACCTTACGGCACAGCTCCAGCGATGCTCCCCTCCTGCTTGCTTGATCCACTCATCCACCTGTCATGCACCCGGTGTGCACCTAGCTTTGTGTAGCGCTGTGTGGCTCCTTGCACAGCTGCCTGTGCTGCACAAACACCATCCCTCCTGTAATACCAATGATCCATTGAGAGCAAGGCTGGGTGGGGGCCATGGTTAGGCCTGGGTGTCTGCTTGCCTCCGGCCTGGGTGCTCTGCCTTCTGCCAGCTCCACTGCGCCGGGGCACTATCACCAGCCACGCTGCTGTCAGTTCTTTGCACCCCTGCACCTCTTTGTTGCTGCCTTTGGGTTGGTGCTCTGACCAGTCGATGCTCTGGGCCAGTGTGTGCACTGTGTCCGGCACGGCTCCACTGTTGCCAGCTGCGGCCGCATGGGGCGGTCCAACCACCCTTCCACGGCCCGTTGCCCCACAGCACCGACCGATCTCTGGGTACCCATGGGTTCACACGCCGTCTGCTGTGCCCACTCGGCCCGTCGTTGCTTCTGCTGTGTGCCCCGACCCGTCCGACGAGTCGTTGTGCGTGTGCCGCTATGGAGGAGGCTATGGAGGCAGTTCACCGAGGGCTGCGCCCTCGGCAGTCTTCCGGACGATCTGCTGTTGCACGTGTTCTCGTTTCTGGCGGAGGAGCCGGACAAGTGAGCCGGGGGCAGTCGTTGAGCCAGCGCTATACTTGGGACGTTGCGCTATGCTTGGGTCCCGTGATTGCTGCGAAACTGACAGGACGCGCTGCCTGGGCGCGAGCCATTCGGTTCGCTGGCAAGCCGCCGCCGCCGCCACAGCGCTGACCACCCTCTGCCGCTTTCACGTCGCACCCATCCGCCCCTCTGCCCTCTACCCTCCCAGGTTCCGGAACTTGCCGATGGTATGCAAATGCTGGAACCACCTGGCACTGCGCTGCCCGGAGCTGCTGCGGGCGGTGCAGGCGACTCTGGCTGAGGACCTGGGTGCGTCCCACCTGTCAGACCTGCGCGCCTGGCTGGCGCGCCACGCGGCGCCTCATCTGCGCACGCTAGAGCTCACAGCGGAGCCCTACTACCAAGCCACAGAACAAGACCGGATGAATGCTGCGGTGGAGCTGCAGCGCCTGCTGGCTGGGGACGGCCCCGCGGCCGGCGTGCAGCGCCTGTCGCTGCGCGGGTTTGCCTTCCCCGCGGGCGTGGGCCCCATGGTGGCGCAGCTGCGCGGCTTGCGCAGGTGTGCTGCGGGTGCTGGCGGGTGTTTCAGGGTAGGTGGGTACGGCAGGGCGTGCTGCAACATGCATGACGCAAGGGGCGGAGCGTCAGTAACTGGCGACTAGCGCATGCGCAGGCTGAACGTCGGTGCCGCACCGCACTTGTGCACATGCAGCACCGTCCATCCGCCAGACTGGCTGTCACACATGTACGCACAATGGCAGTGTGCCGCAGGCGGCGAGCCCACTGCCCTCGTTGGTGCATATCAAAAGGGAAGTGGGCCGTCATCACCGGTCTCCGAACAGAGGCAGCGAGGGGCCTCAGCCGCCGATCGCGCCCACTCTCTATGCCCCCCCCCGCACGCTCCCCTTTTACCCTCATGGCCTCGCCGCCCCCGCACACCCTGCGCTGCAGCCTGGCCCTGGCATCCCTGGAGCTCTCCTTCGAGGGGGTGCCTCTGGGGCAGATGGCGCAGCTGCAAGAGCTCCTGCTGGACGGCATTGTGATGTTTGATGCCAGCACCACCCTGCCACCCTCGCTGACACGGCTGCACCTGGGCAGCCTGCAGGCCGACTTGCTGCCGGAGCAGGTGCGGGGGCCCGCCGACAAAGGACGCGCTTGTTGTGGGGGCGGGCAGCGGGGGGGAGCTCACGGAGCGCCTGCGTGCATGCAGTGGCGGGTTGCTGCTTGGAGCTCTGCTGCCCGCCGCCTGCCTGCTTGCGGGGCCTGTTTGCCAACCCGCCACGTGCCTGCCTGCGTGCCTGCTTTCTTGCAACGTTTCACTCCCTGCCTGCCTACCTTCTCCCCTGCCGACGTGCCCGTCTGCCGGCCCACCCGCCTGCCTGCCCCACGCGTGCCTCCTGCCATCCCTCCCGCCTGCCCGCCTGCAGGTACTGGGCCTGTCCGCCCTGCAGTCCTTCTCCCTCACGTGCTCCCCCGTGGCTTCCGGGGGCTACGAAGCGCTTGCTGCGCTGCCCTCGCTGCGCACCCTGGACCTCCAAGACTGCTCCCACGCGCCAGCGTGCCTCTCTGCACTGACCCGCCTCACAGCCCTGAGGTGCGCCTGCCTTGCAACTGCAGTGCAGTGCAGTGCAGTGCAGTGCAGCGCAGGTGCAGATGCAGCGCAGGTGGCGAGCAAACCAGCTCTGCTGCAGGCGGCAGCGGTTGTGGAACAGAGCTGTGTGCCACTGCGGCCTGGCCTTGCTGAGCGCTGCTGCACATGCTGTGCATGCTACACGTCCGCCCGCCACCCGCGCTGCACAGCCAGCGCCCTCCCATGCTGCACCTGCTGCCCACCCCTGACCCCGTCCCGCGCCTCCCTCACCCCCCTTCCCTCCGCCCCGCCGTGTCGTGCAGGCTGATCGACACGCCCAATAGCTGGGGCTCCACCGCCCAGGCGCACGCAGCCTTCCTGGAGGCCTCCCTGCCGCCCCTCACCTCCCTGGAGTGCCTGATCCTCACCCTGAGCTACGAAGACCAGCAGCGGCGGGAGTGGAGGCAGGCGCGGCAGCAGTGGGAGCAGGCGCGCGACGCCGAGCTGGCGGCGGCGGGCGTGCCGCCCCTCCTAGTGCCCAGGGATGAGCAGGAGGCACGCCTGCATGCCCTGGGGGCGCTCACGATGGCCGACTTGGGCGCCGTGGCAGAGCGGCGGGGCCCGGAGCCGGCGCGCCTTCGCCAACCCACCGTGGTCGTGCCCCGCCTGCCGCCGGCTCTGGCAGGCATGCCGCGCCTGCGCCGCTTGGTGTGGGACGGCCCGCCGCTAACCGACCCCCGCCTGCCGGCGGGCGCCTGGCTGGGCGGGCTGCGTGAGCTGGCGCTGCCGCCAGCCGCCGCGGCCGCCAGCCTGCCGTTGCTTGCGGCGGAGGGCGCGCAGCTGCAGGCGCTGGCGCTGGTGGTGGGGCCCTGGGAGAAGGGCACGGCAGAGCAGCGCCACAACGTGCTGAGCTGGGCGGCCGGCCACGCCTCGCTGGCCCGCCTCAGCCTGGCGGTTGACTACAACGACGACTACCGCAGCGGCGTGCCGCCGCCGGCGTGGCCGGCGCTGGAGCGTGCCTGCCAGGATGCGAAGGAGCGGCGGGCGGGCAAGCTGGCTATTGAGCAGCACGGGCAGGAGGTGTATCGGGACCTCCTGCGCCTGGAGGGCTGACCCTGGGGCGCACCTCCCGTCGGGCACATGTCGTGTACAGCACCCTTTCTTTTGAAGCGAGAAACCGTTTCCAACAGCTGCTGAGCGGCTGCCCTGAGGGCCACCGTTGTTGAAAGCTCGCTGGTGCCCTGGGAGCTGCCCTTGATGTTCGCCCACCCACCCTGCTACTCTGCTCTGCCGCCTGCCCCCTTGCACTCCGTTTATGTTGTGTCATACTATGTACTCTTCTCTGCCCTGGTCGTCCATCTGGGATCGGGGCGGGCTCGCACTTCCTTTGTAGTGTCCCGCCAGTGAACGCGGCAGAGCACTGCCTTCTGTCCACAGCCCTGCTCTCATGTGCTTTCCCAGGGCGGGCGGACTTTCTGGGACTGCAACTGTCCTGCTCTCTTGCCATCTGCGACAATGTTCAACTGTGCTTACCCCTCCTGATTGTGTGCGCCCTGCTCTCGGGCCTGCGACCATGCTGCCTGCCCGCTGTGGGCGCGATGTGAGCTGGAAGAGGAAGCGCCATCAGCAGGCAGCTCTGAGCTGCAGGGCAAAGTTAGCCAAGTATTAGGGCAATAATGGCTATAATGCACACACGCACACACACATGCACATGCACGCCCTCTGGCCAGCTCTTCTCCCTCCGCATGCTGCAACTGCTGCTGCCAATGCCGTGCCCCTGACAACTTGGGTTTACACGGGTGGATCTGCACAGCGGCTGCGACAAAGAGCTCAACCAGCCGTACCCAAATCAACAAGCGTGCCTGTGACCTCGAGCTCCGCCAGTGGCAGGCGCGCCCATCCGCCTGCGGGATGGGCAGCCCACCCTGCCGCCCAGGGCGCCGGCCTGCCGCCTCACCACGCGGGCGGCACAAACCCAAACTGCAGCCCGACCCGCGGCTGGTCGTGTGCCTGCTTGGCCAGCACTTGGCACACATTCAGCTCCAGCTTGCCCAGGCGGGTGGGCCACACCAGGCCTGCGCCCTGCAGCCACAACGCAGGAGGGGGGCACGGATGAAAGGCAGGCGTGAGGCAAGGGCGCACGGCGCGCTTCGGGCCTAGAGGTGGGCGGGTGGTGGTGGCATGAGCAGTGGGGCCAGCTGGCAGCACAACCGCTCCCCAGCAGCGGTGCCGGCGTGGCCGCTGGCACCCACAGTGCTGTGGCACGGCAGGTAGGCAGGCAAGGCAGACAACCACGCAGCAAGGCAGGAGTTGGGCAGGCAGGCAGGCAGGCGGCCATTCAGGCAGGGCAGGAGCTGGGCAGGCAGGCAGGCGGCCACTCAGCAAGGCAGCAGCTGGGCGGGCAGGCAGGTAGGACGGGCGGGGCCACGCACCACGGTCCAGCGGAAGGACGTGGCAAACTCGTGCCAGGCCGCCTGCAAGCTGCGCCCGCTGCCGCTGAGGCCCACCAGGCTGCCGCCGTTGAGGAAGACGTGACCGTGGATGCCCGCCTGCGTGCGTGTGTGTGTGATGAGGCGGCAGGGGGGCACGTTCAGCAGGGGGGAGAGCGGGCAGGGGCGTGACCAGAGGTGGCCGCCTGATGGGTGATAATATGTGCGGCCAAAAGGGCAGGGCAGGGGAGTGAGGGGAGGGTAGCGGCGGGAGGGCGAGGGGAAGCAGGGGCTTGGGGAGCAGGGGAGAGGGGGGCAGGGCGGTGTCCCTGGATTCGTGGCTGTGCCAGGGAAGGGGAGGGTGGGATAGCCAAGTACAGTGCAGGAGAGCCACCAGCCACAGTCCCCACCAGCCCTGCCTGGGTAGGGGGTGCACGCCCCGCTACGAGCTCACCCTGCCCTCTTGCACGCCGCCTGCATCACCTCCTCCTCCTGCACCCTGCAGGAACCTGCCTGCCCTCCTGCCGACTTGTCTGCCTCAACCCCTCCTCCAGCCCCCCACCTGCCCCCGCCTCCCACACCCTTCACCTGCTGCATCGACTCGACTGGCAGCCGGAAGTTGAGGGCAGCCAGCAGCGAGCAGTACAGGTCGCCGCCCAAAGCGTCCCGCCGCTGCACCTGCCGCGCCGGCTGCCCGTCGCCGCCGCTGCTGCTGCTTGCCTGCAGAGGAGGACAAGGCCGCAGTCAGGGCAGGTGGAACGAGTTGGGCCGGGGTGCAAGGCACACAGCTTGTGGCCCCAAGTTATGCAGGCGAGGGTGTCACTGCCGAGGGCCTGGGTAGGCTGGCCCCAGCACGTGCGTGCCCCGGTTCCGCCGACACTCTGTGCGGGCGTCACACGCACATTTGCAGCACCAAAGCATTGGCCCCAGCAGCGCCTGCCAGCCCCCCTCAGCTGCACCGACATGTGCGCGGGCAGGGGATGCGCCAAGCACCCCACCTTCCCCGTGTGCACCAAACCCTCGCCGCCCCCTGCTGCCTTCCCTGCCTGCCACACACGATGGGGCTCCCGCACACCTCCTCAAATCGCTCCCCGCCCTTCCACCCGGCCCCGCCCCGCCACCCTACACTGGCCCCACCGCCTGCGCACCTCTGCCGTCGGCCGCCGCGCCTCGCTGGGCCCCACCCCTTTCTGCAGGAAGCCGCGCAGCGCGCCCGCCCCTGTTCCTCCCAGAAAGAATCGGTCGCTGATAGACGTGGGTGTGTCCCAGGCACGAGCCCCCCAGGGCAGCAGCACCCCCGCCTCTGCGCTCAGCGTCAGCGCAGCTCCCTCCGACACCGCAAAGGCGGCCTTGCCCATGACGTGCTGCCGCACAAAGCGCAGCAGGCTGGCGTCGCTGCCCAGCCCCGCCACCTGCGTCTCCGCCCGGTAGCCGTAGCCTGCAGGCCAGGGGCGGGGGGAGGCCAGGCGCGGTGGCGTGATGAAGTGTTGGGGGAGTGTGGACCTAAGGGGACATAGACCATACAAACAGTGGGTCTTTATTTGTGACCCCCTCAAGTGACGCAAGGCGGGGCCTTCTTAAAAAAAAAACATACAGCATCCCCCAAAGCACCAGCTCTTTATCTCTCCCTGCACGGCACACAACTTGAGCGAGTGTGGACCACCCCACATTTCAGCCCGCCTGAAATGTGCTGCTCATCCTCCTTGTTTGGTGAGAAGGTGGGGGCCAGGTGTCCCCCGGCTGACACACTCGACACACACACTCAACACAGGCGCCAGCCTGTCGTGCCTCCCCACAGCTGCTGGCTGCTCACTCACCTCGCGTGGGGAAAGTGGGATCATCAAAAGTGTCCCCCCGCTGCACATACTTGACAGCAGACAGCAGCTTGTCCCCCAGCTGGGACAGCACAGCACGCGAAGCAGCGCGGGAGGGGTCGGTGAGCCGGCGCCAGCCCAGCTCGTAAGAAACCGCGTGCCGCCCGTCCTCGCTGCAGGCGCGGCATGGCAGCATGGGCGGGGCACGGGGCGGGGCGGGGCAGGGAGCTTGAGTGGTGACCCTGGGGTGGGCTTTACTTGGAAACAGGGGCTCATCGTAAAGTAGGGAGGTGGCTGGCCCTTGTGCTACCTCACCCCCCAATCAGCCGCCGCACTGGTTGGCGCCAGGCTGGCAGCTTGCCCCGCTCCGCTGCTGCGCCCTGCACGCCTGCCCCCCGCCCCTCTGCAAAGCACGCGTTCAGCTGGACATGCACGCCAAGCGGCAGCTCAGCACACGAGCTGCACTGCTGGTAACTGTGGGCAAGGCAGCATGGCCCCTCCCCCACCCCGCCGCGCACGCTTCGCACCTGCTCAGCGTGGCCTGCCCGCCGCGCAGCAGCTCGGCATAGCTGCTCCACTGCTGGTAGTTGTGTGCCAGCTGGTGCAGCCGCACGTCAGCCAGCACGGGCCGGCCAAAGGGCTTGGGCTTGGTGAGGGCCAGGGTGTAAGTGGAGGTGGACTGAGAGCCGTACTCGGCACCCACGCTGACCTGCAGGGAGGGAGATGGGTATTCAGGCGGGGAGGAAAGGACGGCATGGTTGCTTTTGCAGGGAGGCACACGGGCCAGGCCAGAGCAGGCAGGCAGGCCTGCGGGTGGGCAGGCAGGCAGGGAGGCAGTGAATCGCGAGCACCGGCACTAGCCGCAGCAGCACCGCTGTCACAGCCTTTCCCCACCCACAGAGCAGCTGCACGGCAGCTTCATGCAGTGCACCCTGCCAGCCTGGCGTGGCCGGCCTGGGCAGAGTGTACGAACACACGAGGGGCCCAGCTGCCCACCTGCTCTGCATATCCCAGGGGGTTGGTGAGGTTGAGGGACATCTCAACAGACCCTGCATGCCAGCGAAAAACAAGAAAGATATCTTCTTTGTGAGGCAGCAAGCAACAGGCAGGTGTGAGTAGGGCGCGGGTGTGGCTGGGAGCATTGGGTGGTTGCGCTGCGGGCTGGAGATGGGCCGGCAAGGCACGAGGACATGCCATGCGGGAGCGCTTGGCAGGGAATGGCTCCGTGAAAGGAGGCAGGAAACGCTGCCTGCTGCGACTAACATTGCTGCCACCAGCTCAGCGGGCCCCTCTGCAGCCATGGCTGTCGGACGCCCGAACGGGGTGCATCCTCCTGGCACAGGAGCGCTCGCAGCGCACGCACCTTCCGTGCCCTGCACATACGTGCCCGCGTGCAGCCGGAACAGCCCCTTCTCTTTGAAGCGAGCCACCACTGTGCAGGTGTCGCTGGACTGCACACGAGGCAGGCAGTTGCCAGCTTCAGTTGCAGCGGCAGGCGGTACAAGCGGGACAAGGGCAGGCATGCCGGAGAGGGGGAGGGGCGGTCTCGAGGCACCGGCGGCAACTGCACACTGCAGCGTCGTACGGTGGGCAGGTCACACCTGCGCACTGCCCCTTCTGTGGCGCACTCGCAGGAGCCACAGCATCCCCAGCACAGTCTTGATTGACTGGCCCCTGCCTGCTGCTCAGCCAGGGCCAGGCTGCCGCCGCTGCCGCTCACCTTGCCCTCCGCCAGCACCACGTCCACCGCCTCAAACACATCTAGCCCCATCAGCTCCTCGAACGCCTCCATCGCCGCGTCCCGGATCTCCTCCAGCGTGCGCGCCTCCTTGACGCGCCGCAGCTCCGCCTCCACCACCTCCTGCTTGGTGCGGTCGAGACCGACCAGCATGATGCGCTCCACCCGGAGTTGCGCTCCCGCTAGGCGATCAAAGGCTGACTGGAATTCAAACTCCGTCGCCTCGGCGGGCGCCGAGGCTTCCTCGGCGGCCGACATGGCACTCGAGCGGCGTGCAGAGGGCTGCGGAAGCGCTGAAGAGCGGTGATCAAAGTCTGGCAGCCCGCTGACATGCACGATACCCGCAGGGGTTTGGGTTGAGAGCGCCTGGCGCCGCCCGCGCTGCTGCGCACGCTGCCGCCCTCGCCCGTGCTTGCAGAGCATTCAGCTTGCCTTGGCAATTGAGGCGGTGGATCAGTGCAGAGAGGACAATGGCAAACTATACAGAGAGCAGGGAAGCTTCAAGGACCGGTCAAGGACAGGTCTGGCTGGGCTGGGCGGCATTGAGCTCACCGCATGGACCTGTCGCTGTTGTGACAGAAGTGCAATGTTTGCCTCTGTCCGCAGCGTCTAGATGCCCCCCCCAAACATAGCATCAGGACACACACGAGAGTCAAGACTTGGGTGTTACCGCCTCAGCCTCGGTGCCAGTATCTGTCAAGGTCCCAGCGGCCCGGTACAGGCTGGGCCAGGCCGCACCCACACCGGCTGCCACTGCCCACGCCTTCTCCGCTGCCTCATTGCTGCGGTTGCAGGGCGTTACAAGTTTGCTCAGGTAGCTGGAGAAGCGGGAGGAGTAAGAAGAGTGCAGTGTGCAAGCAAGTATACAGGAGCAAGGGAGAGTCGAGCAGGATCAGGTCATAACAGCGGTCAAAGCAGGCTGGGTGGCTACGGGCGGATGTGCGGGGCCTCGGCTGGCCCACAAGTCAAGGTCGAAGGGCCCAGGCCCAGGCCCTCTCTGTTGCCTCATGCAAAGCGCCAAGCTGAGGCTGGAGCAGCATGTCACGCCACGCTGGGCACGAGGGGCCGCCGTCACGCCACGCTCAGCGTGAGCAGCTCGTGCACGATGCGCACGCGCCAGTCGTCAATCTGCTCCTGGCAGAAGGCCATGGGCGCCCCCCGCCCCGCGTGGTTTGCAAACAGGAGGGTGAACACGCCGCAGTCGCAGCCGTTCTTCTGCTGGGGGATGCGCTTCGGGAACTCGCGCGGCCAGTCCAGCACGTCGGCGCGCTGCGCGGGCGGGCGAGAGATGAGGAGGAAAGGTCAGGTGAGGAGGCGGCGGGGACAGTGAAGGGGTGTGGAGCAGGGCGGGATGCCACGGAAGCGCACGGAAGCGCCACCTGGTGCACGCCCCGAAAACTCCCCCTCCCTGGTTTGTAAGACGCCTACCCAGCCCGCCCTCACCTCCCTCTCCCCTTTTGTTGCGGTGCACCGCTCTGACAAGAACCCGTGGAATGCAGTCTGCTGAAAACTGTAGACTCCCTCGAGCCGCCCGGCTGTGCACGCCTCGCGGTGGAATGCTGCTGTAAAGACTGGGCCAGGCTCACCTCCTCCCCCCGCTTGTTGCGGTACTCGTCCCGCAGGTACTCAGCCAGGTGCTCCAGGCAGCGGTGGTCCTCGCCCTGCAAGCACACACACAACACACACATGTTTCGGGCGTCACTGTCATTATAGATATGATTTGGCCGCCGGACATGTGACAGAGAAGATGACACCCTGCCCGCACTCAGCCCCCCAGCTTGATCCCCACCCTGGTGCCCGGCAGGAGATGAACCCACACACACAACATGCCTCACACACACATCCTCGATGAGGCTGAACAGCAGCCCGCCCCCCGCCCTCACCCTGAGCGAGTCGCACAACACGGAAAAGCACACGGCACACAACATGCCTACTAGATGAGGTGGCCAGCACCCCGTTCCCACCTAGAGTGAGTTGTAGTAGGCACAGCAGCACACAACACGCCTACAGGAGTTAGGTAGCCACAGGATTGATTGGCTGTTCACACCTTGAGCGAGTCGTAGTAGACAAACTTGCGGTGCTGCAGGTCGATGACGGCGCACACCCAGTGCATGCCCTGCGACGCGACGGTGGGGTGGGGTGGGCAGGTGGGTGTTGGGGGGGCCGAGGCCTGCGGAAGGCGGGGCATGCACGCAGGGAGGGGTGCTGGGGCCCAAGCGGTGGCCGGGCTGCCTCCCACACGCTGGCCGCCTCCCCCCAGATCAAGGCACACAACCATTGGTCCGAGCGCATAAGCCAGCCTCACTCCACCCCCGCTGGACTTGCTCAACGCTGCACTTTTCAACCACCTGCACATGCACCCAACCACTCAGCCCAAACCCATCAATCCTACACACACCTGGTGCTTGCAGCACCACGACCCAATCACCAGCACAAGCACACCCTGAGCACCCGCTCAAGAGCATGCAAACAAACCCACACACGTACACACCTGATGCACCGGCACCACGATTCTGTCCACGTCCAGAATGCTGTCGCTGGCCTGCCCCGAGTTCTTCAACTTCTTGGGCATCGTCCAGCGGCGCACCTGGGAGAGGTGGGGAGGGGGGAGGGGAGGTGGAGAGGTGGGGGTCAACAGCGGGTGGATGTGAAAAGCGGGTCTGAAGCGGGTCAAATGAAGGGTGCTGTGCGCTGTGGCCTCCCACAGGCACGGAACCCAGCTCCCGAGCGCCACGCACTCGAATAACCCGTGTCCCGTGTACACACTCGCAGGCCCCGCAGGCCCCTTTCTCCCTCCCAAACACACATCCCCGTGCAATCCTCACATTGTTGTAGCCGGTGTCAGCCCAGGCCCCCCCGCCCCACCCCCGCTCACACACGCACACAAAGCCCACGCCGGCCCGAGGGGGAGGGAGAGAGTAGGCGCCTAAACTGAGGCACACAACACCCAGGAACCGCAGGCTTCTCTTCTCATTGGCGTAACCATGAAAGCACATCCTCTGTGATCCTCACCACATAATTGCACACACATGGGGAGGGGAGGGGGCACCCACCCACCCACCTGGTCGTAGTTGTACCCGGTGTCCTTGTACAGCTTGTTGGCAAAGAAGGTGGAGAAGAAGTGGCAGCGGGGGCCGGCCACGCCCTGCAGGCGCGGAGCCCGTGCAGTGGGTTAGGGAGTGTAGGGTTTGTGGCGAGGGTTGCGGAGATGGGCCAGTGGGGGCACCAGCATATTCTTAAGACGTGGCAGAACAGAGGCGCCAGCCCGTGTGCCAGACTGGCGGCTGTTGCCCTCCGCAGCCCTTAAGCTGTTGCACCCCACCCCAGCATGCATCCAATCATCCCACACCTCTTGCACCACGCAGCACTCCTTCTACCCTACATTCCCCACCTAATCCACCCCCCGCACACACACCTGTTGCGCCACGCAGGACTCCCCATTGCCCCGCACTGCCCCATATGACACCACCTATCATCCCTCCCCCTGCGCATGCACGCACCTCCTTGCGCCGCGCCGCGTCCCGCTCCAGCAGCAGCGAGATGTACAGGTTGATCACCTCGTCGTTCAGCCACTGCGGGGGGAGAGAGGGAGGGGGAGGGAGCAAACGTCCTTTGAATGATCAAGAAACGACTAGAAACGAGTGGCGGTCGCGAGGGGAGGGAAGGGACGTGGTGATGGAGCGGGTGAGGTGTTGAGGCTGTCACTTTGCAGGTCAGCCACATGGGGGGTGCGTGCTGTGTTGGACAGCAGCTGGAACATCCTACCCTCATACTTTCCTCCCGGCTGCAGTTGCACCCTGGTCCTGCACCCCCCTCACGAAAGGGTGGGCTCATGCACGCAATGCAGCGCCTGCTGGCACAGGCAGCCCCTCCCTGGGCACGCCTGGGCGGGGCGCACGCACTGACCTGCAGCCGCGCCATGCAGGCCATGTCCCTGCGCGTGATCTGGATGGAGGAGCGGGGGTGGTCCACCAGCACCTCCCCCGGGGGGCCTGCCGGGAGGGGAGGGAGAGAACAGGAGTCAGTATGCATGGGATGCATGGGAGATTGGCAAAGCACGCGGCAAGGGGAAGTACCATGTGTGTGTACGCGTGAGGCAGGGGATCCATCCCCACCGGGCGGCTGGATGGGCGGGCAGAGGTGGGCGGCTGAGGCGGCGTTTGCAGCGGCGGTGGCGGAAGCGGTTGGGGCAGCAGCCTCAACCCTCCCCCGCAAGCAGGGGAGGCTGCAGGAGCAGGTAGGGAGCAAAGGGCAGCTGGCACGGCTGCAGGAGCAAGTGGGGTGCCGCCTCACCCGGGTCCAGAGACGACTGATACTCCTCCCGCCACACATCCGGGATGAACAGCGCAAACCTGGCAGAAAGGGGAGCAAAACCATGAGAGCAGGTGGGTGGGGGGCGGTTTGATTACACCAGGCGGGAGGGTCGGGCCATGGCACGCATGATGGTTGATCAACAGCTGAGTGATGCCCGCACTGCCGTGCCTGGCCCCCGCCCGGCCCTGCCCTGCCCTGCCCTTCCGGCACGGCCTGCCTCCGACCCACCCCTGCCCCTGCCCCGCTCACTCATCCTCTTCTAGCACCACCCGCTCCAGCTGCTGGCTGACTTCCGACTCCTCCTCCTCTGTGGCAGCTGCCGCCATGCTGGCAGACGCCTGCAGGGCAGCACGGCACGCGAGACCGTGGCCAAGGGTGGCAGGGGTGGCAGGGGCACATGTGAGGCAGCAGTCAGGATAAAGTGCAGCAGCAATTGCGGTTGCTTGAGAGTGGGAGTGCAGATTGGTGTGCACTGGCAGGCCTGGTGACTGTAGAAGCCTGCAGGGACTGATGGCAGCAGTGTACTGCACTGTAGCCTCCTCACGCATCCCTGTACTGCAGTGCATGCCCTCTCCCCAAGCCCTCACCGCTGGCTCCTCCTCATCGCTGCTCAGCAGCTCCACCACCTCCTCCTCCTCCTCATCTGCCACCGCCACTGCCGCCTCCGCCTTCTGCTGCCGCTTGGGTACTGCCTGCGAGAGCCAATGCTGCTGCGGAGAGGGCACGACAGCCGCTTGCTGCTTGCGCTGTAGATCCAACGCCAAAATCTGCTGCTGGAGCTGCAAGCAGGGCAGGCGGAGGGGGGAAGGCAGCACATTGCAGGAAGAGATGAACACTGGGCAGTGGGCAGCAAAACGGGAGGCATAAGCGGCTACACAGGCAGCCACGAGCGAGGCATATGCCAGGCGGGCATGCGGTGAAGGCAGAGATCCCTGGGACTGCAGCGAAGCCGTGCAGGCCCTGCAGAGGCTTGCCTGCTGGAGCTCCGCCTCGCCCTGCTGCGCGCGCTGCGGCTGCCCCTTCTCCAGCGCCGTGTGCGCCTGCTGCACAAACTGCACTTGCTGCTCGTCCGCCTGCAGCGCCTTGCGACGCGCCAGCGCCGAAGCTTCCACCTTCTCGAGGTATCGTTCTGCAAGAGTTGCAACGGGCAGCGGGAATGGGCATAGCGAGCGAGGGGAACCAGTCAGCAGCTTGCGAGAGGTCCAAACAGCTGGTTTGGGCCCGGCTGGGTGGGCATAGCAGCTGCCCCCTTTGCTGCCACAAAGCAGCAAGCAGTGGCCGGCAGGCGGCAAACCACCAAGCAGCATGCCCGCTGCGCCTCAGCATGCACACCGCACACAGCGCTCACTCTCTAGCTCAGAGGGCCCCATCAGCGCCGATGTGTCGCTGCTCATGTCATCAAACCCGTCCACGTGAGCTGCTATCACCTCCTGCAGCCGCTTCCGCCAGTCCACTATCAGTGACGGGAAGGCAGCTGCATTGGGTGCGGCCGCTGGCAGCTGCGCTGCTGCTGCCCCCTGCATTGTGTGCCCCAGGCCTGGCCCCCGCTGCTGCTGCTGCTGCTGCTGGCCCAGCAGTGGCAGCTGCGCTTGAGGGGGCTGCTGTGATGAGGAGGGCTCTCCCGTAAGATCCACCTCTTCCACCCTGGCGGGAGCTGGCGGCTGCACAAGGGGAAGGCACCATGCGGGCAGGCCAAAGCAGGCGAGCTGCGTCAGTGTGGTAATGGGGATGAGGGAGGCGGGATCCACGCGACATACACAGGCTGGCACGGCAGTGAGGCAGCTGCTCCATGCATGCAGGCATGCAGGCTCGCCCTGCCTGCCGCACCCCGCGTCAAGGGGCAGCAGCACACATACCTGCTGCTGCTGCTGCTGCTCGATCAGCTCCTCCCGCCTCAGCTGGGCGTCAACCACATGCCTGAGCAGAACAGCATCCTGCATCTGCACATGGTCGTGATAGAGGAGTGGGGGGAAGGGACGTGGGCGCAGCGGTAGTCAGGTAAGGGTGCACTGCAATGGACGCACAGAAGCAGACAACACACTGCATGCTGACGACCTGAGGTGGGGAACAAGGGGCAGCACGGTCCGCTGCTGCGGCCCAGCAGTTCCGGCAGCCGTACAGCAGCAGGGCCAGGCCACTTGCCTGCGAGGCGGTTGGGCTGTGCCCGGAGCCAGCCATGGCGCCGCCACCACCACCGACACGTTGTGCTAATGCGCCCATCGGCTGCAGCTCGATGCCGCTGCCCTGGCGTGGCTGCAGCCGCTGCCGAGCGCCTGCCGCTGCCGGCCGCTGCCAGGGCCGCCGCTGCTGCTGCTGCTGGCCGGCCCGGCCGCTTGTGAACAGCCCCTGCACTTGGCCCAGCGACTGCTGTGCCTGTGCTGACCGCCGCCGAGCCGTGCCTGGCGTGAGGGACAGCTTGGCCAGCGAGGGAGGCGCCTCGCTTACCTGGCGCAGGCCATGGAACAGCGTCTGCAGCACAGCGGTGCAGGGAGGACTGGTGGGTGGGCTGGCGGGTGCAGCACCAACCGCCCGGCAACCGCAGCTGGGTGGTGTACGCCGCAGCGCCTTGCCCACTTACGCGCCACGGCTACGCATGGTGCATGCCCATGAAACCCACATGGCAGGCGCCCATGTCTCACTTACATTGAGCATGGGGCTGCTGCCACGCGGCGTGCGGGACACGTGGGGTGCGGGTGGCGCAAAGACTTTTGAGAAAGGTGCCGTCCCCCCAGACGGAGGCCGCCCGGCGTTGGGCTGCCTGCCCAGCTGCGCGCCCCTATCGGCCGGCGCTGCCGCCCCGAGCGATGCATCCAGTCGTCGAGCGGCTGCAGGGGCAGCTGCATCTTGCTGAAGCGCATCCCGCGCTGCTCCTGCAGTCCTCAGCAGGGGCTTGGCGGCAGCAACGGCGCCACCGCCTTCCGCCGCCCGCCCGCGCAGCTGCTGCTGTCCGTTGACTGCCGGCGAGCTAAAGTCCAGGCGCTGTTGCACCCTGATGTCCGCCACCACCGGCTGGGGGTGGGCCGCAAGGCGCTGCCGAGAGTTGGATGTCGGGACCGGCGGCTCCAGGCTGTCCTCCTCCTGATCGCTGGCCTTGCGCTTGCGACCAGTGAAGCGCGCCACGCTAGCAATGGCGCTCTGCACAAAGTCCTTGAGCCCCATTTCACCGACCGGACTTGAAAGGGAGCGAGCTCAGGGCTGAGCCATCGCGATCACAGCCGCGCCAGAGCTCCAATAATAGATGCCGATGCGCAGATAACCAGCAGGCTCTGCATGTTCACAATGCAGCGCGCCAAGTGTTTCTTTCGCTTTGCCCTGAGCCTGTGCATCATTTCCTTGCTCCCTTTTGCTTCTGCTCGCGCACTGGCCTAGCAGATTCGTTTCTGCCCCTTGCCAGCCGTCGCAGCCGTCGCAGAACAGGCACGATGAACGCTCCTGACCGGCAGGAGAAGTTTGTGGTGCCGGAGGGCATGAAGAAGTGAGTGGCGGGACTGCAGGGGACGAAAGCGCAGGGCGACGGGCGCCTGCGCTGCGCGCACATGCCTCACCGCCCGCTGCTGCCGCCACCGCCGCCGCCACCGCCACTCCGTCTCACCGCAACTTTCCTGCTGCCGCCAACACTGCCTCTGCACACAGGGTGGTCTTCAAGCCAGACACCAAGGTGGCCAACGCAGGCAGCTTCATAACACAGCGGGAGGACCACACGGTCGGCAACCTGGTCCGCATGTGAGCAGCGGGGGAAGGGGCGGCATTGAAGTTGCGCTGCTGTGCCTGTGTCGTGCTCGTCGCTGGCCTGCAGGCAGACACACGAAGGTGTGCTAGGTGCTGTCTGGCTCTTCTCAAGCAGCTGCCCTCAAATCGGCATCCTGCACCCACCTGGGCTGCTCGTCTGTGGCGGCGCCTTCGAGCCCTTCTTCATTACCACCCGGCGCTGCCGGCTGCGCATGTGCACCCCACATCCGATGTGTACTGGCATTGCCTTCTTTTCATGGGTGCAGGCAGCTGCACCGCGACAAGAACGTCATTTTTGCGGGCTACCGCATCCCTCACCCGCTGGAGTATCAGATGGTGGTCAAGGTGGGCTGGGCCGGGACGAAAGGTGGGGCTGTAGGGTGAAGCATGGTGGTGAGTGCTGGCGAGTGCTGGGCTGCAGCTGGTCTGGGCTGCAGCATGGTGGTCGTCTTGATTACACCGGGCGCTCTTAGCTCGGATGCCGCATGGGCTGAAGTGGCAGTAGCAAAGGGCGCGGTGGTGGGCTGGGATGCTACGTGAGGGTGCAGGTGGTGCCAGCCGACCTGAGTCACCATCCACACCAAGCGCCCTCCCTCCCACCCTGCCCGTGCGCGCAGGTGCAAACCAACGGCAAGAAGACGCCCATCCAGGCGATGCAGACTGCGCTGCAGGACCTGGGGGATGAGGTCAGCGACATCCGAAACAAGTTCCAGGAGCAGCTCAACAGCTTCAGCGGCGGCGGTGCGGGAGGCGGCGCAGGCGGCGCGCCCCCGCCGCCCTACTGAGGCGTGCACTGTTGGCTGCCACAGCCTGGTATTCACCTGGCACGCTTTTGCCAGGGTGCTGGCTGTAGGCGGCGTGCTGCGCGTGTGTAGAGAGCTTCATTGACGAGAGCCTGACTGTGTGTGGAGCGTGCGAGTGACCAACCCAACTGTTGACTGCAACTGCCTTTGAATGACGCTTTGAGACCCTTGACCTACGCACAACCCAATTCCTGATCCCCCTCGTTACAAGTCTATAAGAAGTACAAAGTACAAAGCAAAGTGAAGGCTGGCAATCAGCCGTGATGCAGGCAAGCATGTAGAGCGGACAGTGATGCAGATTGTGGGGTGGGGCACAGGCAAGCGGTCAGCACAGCAGCCTGGTTGCAGCAGCTGCGGCTGCACGTGCGGCGGACCAATCACAGCTGCTGCAAGCCGTCTGAGACCGCAGCTGGGGTGCCGGGGGTGCCGGCCGGCAGCACCGGTGGCAGGCGCACGTCTGGGTGCTTGGCCAGCACTCCAAATGCCTGCACCAGCTCATGCGACAGCCCATTGAAGTCCTGCACCAGGAAGGGTGGGGCGCAGTACAGGGAGGTGATTGTTGAGCAGCAATGGAGAGTGCGGCAGGCACATCTGCGCACCCCAAGGCCAGCTGCTGGGCAAGCGGCCTCAGTCATCACCGGCCAGCAGGGCTGAACCCAAGCACTCTTCAGGCCTCACATGCATCAACACAAGACCCTCCACCCTCGCCTGTCTGCCAATCAAGGACGCCTGATGGGTGCAGCCGCACCCCACCCTCGGACCTGGCTCAAGTCCGTCAGCGCCTTCTTGCCCCTGCTCCGCACGCTCTCCGAGTGCTGCAGCTGGTGTCGCAGCTTGCGGTTCTCCACCTGCAGCTGAAGCACCTGCGCCTGCAGCTGCTGCTCACGTGCATCTGCCGCCTGTGACTGCCGCCGCCGCAGCGCAGACAAGGGCTGCTGCTGCTTCTGCTCCTTTTGCTGCCGCTGTGCTGCCTCAGCTGCCTCTTCCTTCAGCCGCCGGGTCTCTGCCAGCAGCTCCTCCATAGCAGCCAGGGAGAAGCCTGCAGGCCAGAAGGAGGGATAAGTCGTAGAGTTCTATAAGAAGTGCCAGGTGGTGCAGTGGCAAATGTGCAGGGCCTGGCGAGGCATGCAAACAAGGCTTGTAAGGTGCTGCAGCACGTGTCAAGCGGTGCAGAAGCCTATGTATGATCAAGGCGTCCAGCTACGCGGGCCAGCGCATGTGCAGCTCGCAGCAGATCAGCGGACACAGGCTGCCATTGCGCAGGCTGCCGCCACACGCAGCAAAGAGCAGCAGCAGGCGTGGGCCTCACTTGACTCTAGCACTTCCACCGCCACCCGTGAGCAGCCGGGCGGCAGGTCCTGCGGCCCCGCCACCTCCTGCAGCGCAAAGTAGCGCAGCCGCTCCGGCGGGACGCCCAGCTTGCCGGCGCAGTGCTGCGCCAGCTGCTGTGCCTGTGGCTGGTTGCGCTGCATGCTGAAGGCAGGCGACAGCACGTCTAGGGACAGCAGCGCCGCCTGGCTGGCTGGCGCCGGCTGCTGTGGTGCCGCCTGAACCACTGATGCTGCCTGGGGCACTGGCTCAGGCGTCCGCTGTTGGCGCTGCTGGGCCGCCGGCGCTGCTGCAGGAAACGGCAGTGAGGGCGGGCCGCGAGCCGTTTGGGGCGGAGAGGCTGCAGCGGCCGCAGGGGCTGCCGCCGCCAGGCCCCCTAGCGACAGCCGGGGTATGGCGGTTGAGGCGGGCTGCCGCGCTGTGCTGCGTGCAGTGTTACCGCTGAGACCGCCGTCACGGGGCAGGCTGGCCAGGTTGGCACGCAGCGGGGGCACGCGCAGGGGTGCCGCACGCGCCGGCGGAGGGGCGCCACCGCCACCGCCACCCCGCGGGCTGGCCTCCCGGCTGTCGCCGTCCCAGCTGCTCGCGTCGCTGTTGCTGCTGCGGCTGGTCATCTCAGAGTCGCTGCAGCTGTCGCTCGTCTCCATTTGGCCCGGCCGTCCGTTCAAACAAGCCCCGCAACTGCCGGCAAAAGGGGAGCGCAACGGGCGTAGAGGGGCCTGCGGAAGGTCAAAGAATGGGGCGGACGGCGGGCGGGTGTGGACACGGGAAGCTGGAGCATTGGCCACCGCCCGCCAGGCGGGCGACGCCACACAGCACGCTGCAGCGGCGAGTCGCACTGTCCAATTGTCCTGTTCGCCTTTCCAAGTTTTTCTCACAGTGCTCGTTGATAGTCGCACGCACCTGAGTCGCCTGGTAACAGGGCCTATTGGGCTCCAGTGAGGAGGCTCCACGGTCGGAAGTTCACCGGCTGGGCATGCCCCTTCCCTAGGTGCACGCATCCGATGCTCACCCTTTCTTGGTAACAGTGCTGCAGTGAGGGAATTTCCATGGAAGCTGACAGTTTCACAGTGAATGCACAGACAGGCCGCTCCCAAGTAACACTTTGAGTTGCCAAGCGGGGGCACACTCAGCCGAGCGGTCGACGCCTCAGGTGTGGACGTCGCACTCTCCCCGGTGCTGTGGGGTGGGCCACATCACCAGGCAGCATTGCTGGAGGCGAGGATGCGCGGGGCTGTGTTGTGCAGCTGTTGTATGCCGGTTCACGGCTCCCCCTCTTCTCATCCGATTCAGCCCGCACTCGTGCAGCAGCCAAGCTCTCTCAGCCGGATGTACCACAGCTCTCTGAGCACACCAACTGTTCGAGTGATTGCAGGGCAGCCACAGAGCTGCAATCAAGAGCTTGTAGCGCGGGTGGGGGAAGCACAGCAGGCAGCCACCCGCGTGAGCTACCCCAGGCCCTCACCAGCCACCTTCTGTGAGCCTCCGCATGCCGTGAATGCCTTGAATCCTCTTTGCCATGGTCTTTTGCAGCACATCAGTTCTGGGCAGCGCGGGCAATGTAGACTGGCAGCCTTTGCCCATGGCCATGCACCAGTGCAATGCACTGCATGGTATGCACTTCAGTGTGACTCCAGCAAGGCAGCAATGCATGACATTACAGATTGAAGTGCAGTTTCGAGTGTACGCAGTGGACAGGGGTGTCCACAGGCAGCCAAAGTCCGGGGGCGGACCCTTAACCCCAACAGGGGTGCCCGCCTGTGTCCTGGGGCCTGGTTACAAGCCTGAGGCTTCGAAACGTGCTGTAGCCTGGATTTTGCTGCAAGCATATCTCTGGTGCCTTTCAGCGATCCTTCTCCAGCCTGCCATCTGCCAGGCCAGGCGCGTGTATCAGGTCGTTGCCTCTCCCCCGCCGCCGCACAGCCGCCGCCCCCGCCTGCCTCAGCAGTACTTGGTAGATGAGCACCCGCTTGACGGCCTAAGTGGCGTTTGCAGCATGCCTTGTTGGTTGCAAGACTTGCGCCCAGGAGGGCGCAGCCCCGCTTGGAGGCTGGAATTTGAGCGCCATGAGACCGGCACTGCCCCAGCCGACTTGTAGGGTGCTAGGCAGAGACTTGATAAGGTATGCAGAGCTCGGAATCGATGGCAGGCTGGCACCTGGGGAAACGATCGAGTTGCTGCGTGCCCTGTTGCGTAGTCTTCAGACACGCAGCACGCAGCAGGTGGATAGGCCATCATCTGAGCCAGTTCACTCACACAGCAGGCGGCACCCCGTGTCTTCTGCAGTTTTCTGCGAGCCCCCCAGGCTTCTTTGGCACTTCCTCAAGCTCCTAGCGCAGCCATGCAGGCCACCATCCAGTTGCAGGCGGCCGCCACGGCCCCTGTGGCCCGCCGCGTGCAGCAGACCCGTGCCGTGGCCGGTCACTGCACCGCTCCCCGGCCTGCTCGCGTCAATGCGCCAAAGGTTGGCGCCATCACCCCCCAGCGGAACGTGGCAGCTCACGCCAAGGGCGCCATCAAGCCCATGGAGGCCACCTTCACTGATTTCAAGCTGGTGGACAAGAGCCACAAGGTAGGGGCAGCAGGGGAGACAGGGTTGGGGCCTGTGGGCGGCGGCGGCGGCGATGACTGGTGCCGCCGCCGCCGCCTGCAAGGCGCGGGTGCCAGCTGCCTGCCGCAGCTGTGGCACTCCGGCTCTTCCATACCTGGCCTGCCTCAGCGGCACGGTGCCTGTGCGCTCAACAGCAGCACAGGTGCCTGGCGAGCTGTCCTGCCCAGCCTCCGCTGCCACTGTGCGTCGCCAGCCGCGCTCACTCTCCCCTTCCTCCGCCCTGCCTCCCCCTGTGCAGACCACCTGGTACGCGCTGCTGGCCTCTGCCGAGTTCTTCTTCAACGACGCACAGAACGAGCAGGTGGCGGAGAACCTGCGCGAGCGCGTGCGCTACCTGAACGAGCAGGTGGGTGGTGTGATTTGCCTGACAGTGAGGAACCCAGCCACAGACGGTGGCGTAGGGTGCGCCGCTGCGCTGCCCAGCTGCGCTGCGGGTACTGGCAGCCCCCGTCTTGGTACTCTTAACCCTGGCTCGTTCCTCTGTACCGCCTCCCGGCTTGCTCCCTCCGTCCCTAACGGGACTGTCGGTTCCCTGCTGACTCACCTCCCCCTGACTTGCGCGCACTCCCCCTCCTCTCTGTTGTGTGGCTGGCTGGCGCAGGGCCGGGAGGTTGAGATGCTGTTTGCGTGTGAGCCCGCCTGGCTGGAGAAGATGTTCCCTGAGGAGGCCAAGAAGATTCGGCGCCCCGCTGTCGCCCTGCTGTGCCCCGACAAGAACTGGATGACGTGAGTGGGGGGTCCCAATGAAGGGGGGCCGGGCAGGAAGCGGATGCAGGCAGTTTGGCGAGAGGTGGGTTGGGGTGGAGCAAAGCGCGGGTGTGAATTCACGAACAGGCGCTGGATGGATGAACGTGAGCATGGCTTGGGGGCAGGGCAGAGGGTGTGGGGCACCCGCCATGCATGGCGCCCCTCCTGCCTGGCCTCGGCCTTCCACTTTCCTGGCAGCTTGATTCGCACCCGCTTGACGCTCCTCACGCCTTGCCCCCTCCCACCTTCCCCGCAGCTTCATGCGCATCCGCATGGACCGCGTCATCGAGGTCTCCCTGCCCGACATGACCGCTGAGGAGGTTGCCACCAGCACGCAGCCCGTGCCCAAGTTCCCGCCGCCCGCCAACTGGACCGCTCCCTACGTCCCCTACGCCTGGGGCTGGTGGGAGCGCTTCATGCTCAAGTGAAGCGCCTGCCGCCCCGGCAGTTGTTGCAGCAGCTTGAGCGCGCCTCGCGATGCGTACGCGCCCCTCCCGCTTTTATCCCCCGACCCCCCACTCCCCCCACCCCATTCGCTTGCTTGCTGACACTGTAGGGTTAGGGTTTTGTTTGTGCTGACCGCTTTTCCCCCCTCTTGCGCTCCCTCCTCCCGCCGCTCGCCGCTTTGTTTTGACTCTCCTCGCCCCGCCCCCTCACGCATCTCCTTTGTGCGCGCTGCTTTTCCACCCCGAATGAACGCGAAATTCGCATGCCCCATACCACTGCGTGCCGGCGCCCCCTTTAATGCTTGTGTACACCCACCACCCTACACAAACATGTCTCTTCCAATACGCAACACTTGCCACACCGCCTCCTATCACACCACATCACACCACACGCGCTCCCATCCCCTCTCATCACAACACCGGATGGCGGAGCCCTTGCGTCCGTGTAAGACCAACTGTTCAATCGTGTACTTAGGCCACTCGTGTCTTTAGGCAGCCAAGAGGTGCACAGGGTGTCGGGCGGGCCAAACGGCAGGTCATGCACTGGTGCGGGAGGCATGCACAGGGGGGCGGTGAAGCAAAAAACCGATGCCCTGCTAACAGTTGGATGGCCAGCTCCGCCTTCTGCCCTGCTGTAGAGGACGCGGGCACCCGCCTCAAGAGACTGACCCCGCTTGCCATGCGTGCTTTGAGCATGGGCTGCGTGGGCAACCTGCACGCATGCAGTTGCTGGTAGATCCTGGCGGGTCAAGAGGCCTGCTTGAAGCCGCTGCCGGGGCCCAGCCGCTCCAGCTGCACCTCCAGCTTGTCGCCAACCGCAGAGGCCCAGGCCTGCAAAGGTGGAGAAGCAACACAACAGCAAGACTTAAAAACAGGGTGCCAGGTGGCATGCCAGGTGGCAAGTGTGTGAACAGGCAGAGGATGGAGCAGAGGCCCAGGCCTGCAGGGATGCATGCATGGCAACACGGAGTGATGGTGTCGGCCAGCGTGCACAGCAGCAGGAGCGCAGGCCTGCGAGGGTGGAGCAGCAACACAACAGCAAGACGTTAGAACGGGGTGCCAGGTGGCAAGTGTGTGAACAGGCAGAGGATGGGATAGAGGCCCAGGCCTGCAGGAGGCATGAAGACAAGGAGTGGCGGTGTCGGCCAGCGTGCACAGCAGGACCAGGCCTGCAGGAGGCATGAAGACACGGAGTGATGACGTCAGCCAGCGTGCACAGCAGCAGGGGCGCAGGCCTGTGGGGCATGGGGTGTACAGAGACAGCCATTGATCTGGGGTCCTCGTTACATTGCACTTGATAGTGGCAGCCATTGATTTGTACATGGGCTTCTACCATCTTCTAAAGGCACAACCGCTGGTGCCCCATCAGCTCACAGCGCCCTCGGCACCGCTGTCACACCTGACTCACATGGCCAACTCTCACAAGCACACCCCGCCCTCAGCACAGCTGCCCCACTGACTCGCACAGCCACCTCCCGCAAGCACACCGTCCCTCCCTCCTCCGCCCGCCCACCTGGTCCAGGCGGGTGAAGCCGCGCTGCGTGTCGGACCCCACCACCAGCACGCCCTGCGGCCCCACCGGCTGGATCAGCGCTGCCTGGCAGTTGGGGGGCAGGTAGGAGGAGAACTCCAGCCGGCCTGCACACCATACCACAGGCAAGCGTTGATTGCATTGGTGGAATGCAGATGCAGGAGGGGCCAGGACGGGCAGGGAGCACACGGCAGACGCCCCTGCCACTCACGCACACTCCGGGTAAGAATATGAAACCCTTGCTGTCTCACAATGTTCACTCACCCACCCATCCTGAGGAGCGCGCCAGACTTGCCAGATAGTTGCCTCTGCAGGCGGCACCCTCCACCCCATTTCGTCCATAACAAAACCTGCAGCCACCCCAACACACGGCGCCCACCCACCCACCCGCCCACCCTGGGAGCCTGGGGGGAGCGCCATACTTGCCAGGTCTTTCCGCTGCAGGCGGCACCCTCCACCCCATTTCGTCCACAACAAAACCTGCAGCCACCCTGACACACCCACCCACCCACCCACCCACCTGGGAAGAGCACCAGGTTTGCCAAGTAGTTGCCGCTGCACGCGGCGCCTCCACCCCATTAATCCCGTACAAACTTGCAGTCTTTTTATTACTTGCACTAATTCTACATCACCCGCCCACCCACCCGGGAAGAGCACCAGGTTTGCCAGATAGTTGCCCGTCCCGCTCTTCATCGCCTGCTGGCAGATTGGCCCCGGGGAGGCGGCGCCCGCCGCCTGCCCTGCCGGCGCAACGCCCACCTGCACGTAAGGAAAGCGCCCACCAGGGCAGCAGCTGTGTGTGTGTGTGCATGGCATGCGCCCGCCTGCATCCTATGCCGCCTGCACCCCGCTCGGCAGCCTGGGTACTGACACAGGTGCGCTCAAACACGCAGACGGCGCCCAGACCACCGTGCCCTGCCGGCAGCAGCAGCAGCAGCAGCAGCCGGCACACAGCAGCCCAGGCGTTGACGCCAGCACATGCGTTTTGCTGGCAAGGCGGGGCAGCAGAGCAGCCCAAAAGCAGGCCCGTCGCATTTGCATGTATGTGCAGCTTGGCGCGCATGCGACTTAATTGCACATTGTTTTCAAAAAGCACCCACCTGCATGAGGCACCGCCCGCGGTAGAAGAAGACTAGACACCGGGCCCGGCTGGTGGACTGAAGAGAGTCCCACACCCTGCGGCAGGCGGCGGAAAGGCGGGGGTGCGTGTATGAGATGGGGCGAGGGGAGGGCGGGAGGGCAGGGATGCAGGTGGGCAAGCGCCGCACGGGGCTAGGGCCAGTGGGCAGATGGGGGCTGCTAATGGAGGGCAACAGGCGTGCAACGAGTGCTGGCATCTGCAGGGGGCCTGAACGTGCAACGACGCAGCCCTTTGGCGGTGGATGCCAGCCAGGCCTCGCATCGGGCCAGCCGCTGCAGCAACCCTGACGCCACCGCAACATGTTGCACCGCTGCCTGTCGCCGTCGGCGGCGCAGGCCGGCAGGAAGGCCCTCCCTCTGCACTGCACCCCTGCTGCACCACGCCACTTGCCCATCACACCATTCACCCCTGCACCCCTGACAAGAGTGCCTCGGGCAGGCCTCTCACCCGCCTGCATACCCCTGCCTGCTGCGCAGCAACCCTCACCCCGGCCACCCACAGGCGCCTCACCACTGCAGCTCCGCCACCAGCGCCTTGGGCAGGCCGGGCGCATAGAAGGCCACCTGCTCCCCCTCCAGCTCCACTTGCTTGGGCTCCTTGGGCTTCAGTGTGAGCCACTGCAGCCCCGTCAGCACCAGCACGGCCGACATGACGATGACCGCCACGTCAGCACGCGACTGCGCTGAGCCGGCAGACACCACCGGCGCAATCTGCATAAAAGTGAGGTGGCAAGCAAGAGCTGATAATGGCTGCCATGTCGGCACGCGATTGCGCTGACCCCGCAGACACCACCGGCGCAATCTGTGCATGCAAGGGTGGAAGGGTGGGGGAGGGGCAGGTGGGGTGGCAGGGAGTAGCGCTGATGGCAAGGGCAGGGGCAGCACTGCGGGAAGGAGGTGCCACGGGGGGCCACCGTCCTTTTGGTACCAGCTGATGACGCGATGTGATTTGAGCGGAGCTCACCGCAGCCAGCCAGAGCGCGGCCAACCATCCTTCCAGGACACGCCAGCCCGGGCAATGGCGGCAGGACAGCGGGCACCATGGCCGCGCCATACTCGGCCAGGCGTCAGGTGAGGCCACCCAGCGGCCCACCCCACCCCACTGCAGGAAGTAACCCAACAGACCAATGAGGTGCCTGCCCTGCCCACCCACCCCAGAGACCACTCGGTTGGCTACTACTCCAGCGATGCCGACGGCCCCCGCCGCCAGCGGCAGTGCTCGGAACACTTCAGGGAACCGAGCCACCAGGCTGCCCTCTTCACCCTGCATGGCAGCACCGAGTTCAATATCTTGCTCAAACACTGGTGTTTGACTGGTGCTTGACTGCTCAACAAGCAAAACGGCATCATTGTGATGGCGGGTGGAGGTGGAGGGTGGAGCAAACAGACCTGCGGGGTGGCGGCGGCGCGGGCGGGGGCTGGGCATTGCCGCTGCTGCTGGCGACGCTGAGCCCGTGCATTGCGGCCCAGCGGTCTGAAGGATGGTTGAAATGGTACAGGCCTGCGGTTGAGGGTCGCAGGGCCGCTACTGGCTGTTGCAGCGGAGACTCGCATGATGTGCCGCTGCTGGGGGAAGTGCCGCCTGCTCACGAAGCTCTCAGAAAAGCAAAAAATCAGATGATCCTGTAGACGCCGGTTCTACCCGCAGATGAAGGCGGAAATGGCGGGGCTCGAGTTGCTGCTGGGCGTGCTTTGTGGGGCTCCCTCTGGCTCCCCTGGCCACCTGCGCCGCTGCCTCGATTGATGCCGAACTTGAAGACTTGCGTTAGGGATTGTGGAGCAGATTGTGACGTCCCAGCGGGCCACCACTCCCCAGCAGGGTTTGCAGGCCCGCTTGTGCTGCTTTGTTGCGTGCCGCAATCGTCTTGGTCAGCACGTGACGCGATTTGTGAACATCTGGGATCGCAACACAGCACATGCGGCAGCTGCTGGTGCTTTCGGCGGCACCGCTGCCGCCACTGACGGTCAGGCGGGCACTGACACCCGCAGAGCTGCGGGCTGCCGGCAGCTTGCGGGCGGCAGCCTTTAACAACGTGCCTGCTGACCGAAGCGAGTTTGCCCGGCAGGTGCGCTAGAGGCAGGTGCAGGGCAGGCCAGGGCAGGGCTGACGGGCGCTTGGCCTGGGGGCGCTGCCTGGCACTGCAGGTGCAGCCCTGAACCGTGCGATGCCTGCGCCTGTGCTGATGCAGCCATCTCTGGCAACACCTCCTGCTTGCACCTGCTTGCACCTGCTTGCACCTGCTTGCACACCACCCCGTGCCTGGCGTCGTTCCGTAGCACCCACCCACCCACCCGCCGGCGCCCACCTGCCTGCCCGCCCACCTGCCCTACCCGCAGAGCTTCCTGCGCATGCGGGCCGACACGGCCTGGCACACATTAGAGGCCAAGGTGGCAGGGACAGACGTGGAGTACAAGGATGTCAAGGTTACCCCCCTCATAGCGCTCATCCCAGTGGAGGCCTGCCCACCGGGCGCCGAGCCAGCCTGCGTGCTGCCAGCAGAGGTGAGACGCCAATTACGTGCTGCCAGCACAGCAGAGCAGAGCAGAGCAGGGCCACAAGTGCAGGCAGAGCAGAGCCGCCAGCTGCGAGCAGGGGTTGGGCTGCCAGTTACGTGCTGCCAGCAGAGCGCAGCCACCAGCCGCCAGCGAAGGTGGGATGTTACAATAGCAGAGCCGCAAGCCACCCGAAAGATGTGAGCGGGGTTGGTGGATGAACAGTGGGCTGTGATTGGTATCAGGCGGCCCAGCCACCGAGTGGCGTTGCGGTGGCACACTCCCAGCCTGCCTGCCTGCTTCCCATCCCACCCTTTCAATCTGTGCTCCCTGCGGGCAGCCCGGCAGCCACGGCCCGCAGCTGGTGGTGGGCACATGCGACTTGAACCAGGTGAGGGGGGAGCGGCAGCAGCTAGTCTAGTCTAGTCTTTACAACATTCCACGGCAATTCATGCAGCAGCAGCAGCAGCAGCTGTGCGGCTGTGCAGTGGTATAATGTGCATTGAAGGCGAGGGCAGGAGCAGGGCACGGGGCTAGCGGATGTGTGGTGCCTCTGAACTATGCACCCTATGCACCCACGCACGTGCCGACCCACGTGCCCAACCGACCTTCCCAACCACCCCTTGCGCACCCGTCCTGCCCACCCACCCGCCCGGCCCGCCCACCCTTGGCCCCGACTCCATCTCCTCTCCCACATGCCCCCACATTTCCCGCCCTGCCGCCTGTGATGCTCCGCCCTGCCACCCACCATGCCATTCCCCGCGCTGCCACCCTGGCAGGGTATCAACCTGCCCGCTGAGGACCTCATAGGGAGGCTGCCCCAGGAGGGCGACCGGCGGCGGCTCCGAGCATACATCAGCAACGTTGCGACCTGGGCGGGGGCGCGGCGGCAGGGTGTGGCACGGCGGTTGATGGCGGAGGCGGCGGCCGAGGCGGCGGCGGCGGGCGTGCAGCACTTGTACGGTGAGCAAAGGGACGGGGAGGCGGTGGAAGGGGGGTGGGGATGTGGGAGGGCCGGGGGATGCAGGAGCGCCCCTGGCCAGGGCTGATGGTCCTGGGGGATGGTGTTCTGGTGCGGCATTGCCTGACAACGTGTGATGGTGTGCCTGGTAGGACAGCAGCAGTGGGGGGCTGCCCGAGACACACTTATGCATACCCTTGTTTTATTATTGATGATGCTCCCACCCCCTCTCCTGCTGCAGTGCACGTGGAGGCGTGCAACCAGGCAGCGGCGGCGTTGTACTTCAGCCAGGGTTTCGACATGGAGAGCGAGGAGAGCGAGGGCTTTGCCCGGGCACAGAACCGCAACCGCCGCCTTCTGCTGCACTGTAACCTTTAAAGGCATCATCCTGTTGTGGGTTCATAAGGATAGGCGTTGTGGAGGGGCAAGGAGGACTTGGCGCGAACGGCGGGCGGGCGGGATGCAACACCTGGCAGCGGGATTTGGCTGGGTTGGCCGCAGTGCCGGGCCTCATTGCAGCCTTCTGTTTTCTGTTTTTGATCACTTTGAAAGACACTGTGGACGTCGAAAGTGCCCCTTTTGCGACTTTTGGCCGCGCGCCGGACAGCCCTGAACATTGGGGATATACTAGGAGCGCGAGAGCGCATACATTTGAATGCATAGAGGGTGACGAGGGGGCCTATGCCGCCCAGGCGCCGAGAGCAGTCCAGCGACGCTGGCAGCTCGGAGGAGTTTGAGGAGCAGCTGCGCGACTCGGAGAGCAGCTCTGATGATGAGGGACAGCAGGATTGGGTGAGCGCCGCCACCTGCTGCCGCCGCCGCCACCGCTGCCTGCTGCTGCCGTCGCCTGCTCCACAGTGGCAGCTGGTGCTCCTCACCCTACCTGCATGCTAAGCTCATCCGCCGCTGGCCCTGCATGCCCCGTTGCGTGGTTCTCCCTGGCCTCATGCTGCCCTGCAGCTTGTCCAGGGCCCACAGCCTCGCCGGTGCCTGACGTAACCGACCTGAATTTTGCCCAACTGCCCTGCCGACCTACCTGCCTATCAGACTGGCCTGCCCGCCTCCTCCACTGCTGCCTGCCTGGCCGCCGCCCGTCTGCCCACTCGCCACCTCTGCAGAACGCCTACTGCGAGGCCTGCGGCGGCTTTGATGACCTGGACTCGTCGCTGCGCTGCGGCACCTGTCCTCACCAGTACCACCCCGCCTGTCTCACGCCCGAGCAGCGCGCCGCGCGGCAGCCTCCCGCCGGCGGACGGCACCGGCCAGCACTGGCGCCGCGCTGGGCCTGCCCGCAGTGCATGCGGCGCACCCGGCTGGGGCGGGAGATTGATAAGATCCTGGCAGTGCGTGGCGGCGGGGCGGGCAGGGAGTACCGCCTCAAGTGGGTGCAGCGCTCGTACCTGCACACGGAGTGGGTGAGGCTGGGTGAGCTGGAGGAGGCGGGGGCCGCCTACCCCGGGCTGCGCCGGCGGCTCAAGGCGTTTGATGCAAAGCGCGCAGCGCAGCAGGCACAGGTGCGGAGGGGGGTGGGCCGGGGGTGCTGTCAACATATGTGGGGCTCACTGGAGGGTGGGGCGGCGGGCTGCCGTGGTACGGACGGGCTGCTGTGGGCAGACACACGCGGTTGGTGCCACGGGATGCTCGGCGGCAGGCACAGCTTCTTGCCAACCATCCGCCTGCTTGGCAGCATGCAGTGCTGCCCGCCAGGTGCTTGCCCTGCACCTCCACAGCAGCCAGCCAGCCGCCAGCCAGCTGCCTGCCGCTCCCAGCCCCACCCCCTCCCCACTCCTTCCACTCCTGTCTGCCCGCCCGCCCGCCTGGCCTGCCACCTCAGCAGCCCGCCGACAGCGAACTGGTGGATGGAGTGAAGCCCTCCTGGCTTGAGGTGGAGCGGGTGATTGGGGAGCGCACGGTGGGCGGCCTGGCGGCAGCAGGCGGCAGCGGTGTCAGCAGCAACGGCGACGGCGACGGCGGCTACGAGGGGCAGGGCGGGAGGGACGGCGGCAGCGGCGGCCCGCGCCGCCAGTTTCTGTGCAAGTGGCGTGACCTGAGCTACGCGGAGTGCACTTGGGAGGAGGAGGAGGATGTGGGGGAGTACCGCGATCTCATTGAGCAGTTCAGGTGTGTGTGCATGTGCATGTGTGTGTGCAGGTGTGTGTGCTGGTGTGCTCTCTCTGTGATGCGTGGGCAGTACCGTGACTGGATTGAGCAGTGGAGGTGAGCCTCTATACTTCCTTTTGATTGCCTAGGCGTGCGTGTGCCATCGCCCTGCCCCATCCCCCTCTGCAGGCGGCGCGTGCCCATTTGCGAGCTGGACCTGGCGGCGCCCCCCCGCCCCGAGGATGAGCTTCCCATGGACGATGAAGACGACCCAGTGGCAGCGCTGGTGGGGCTGGCACAGCTGGCAGAGGCGACCAGTGCCGCCGCCGCGCAGGGGGCGCTGACGCAGCGCCGCTTTGCCGCCAGCCCCACCTTCCTCCAGGGGGAGCTGCACCCATACCAGGTGGGCTGCTGCTGCTAGAATAAGAGATTGACCTGCCCACCTGCTTGCCTGTGCCCATCCGCCTAAAGTGATCGTCTGCATGCCATGCTAGCCTGCCCACCCTCCACGCCCTCCCGCTGTGCCCCCGCTTTGCTCGCAGCTGGAAGGCCTGAACTGGATGTACGCGGGCTGGCAGAGCGGCACCCACCTGATCCTGGCTGATGAGGTGGGCCCAGGGTGCCCTTGTCTGACCGGGCTGTGGTGGCCTGCCTGTATTGGTTACGTGGTGACTGCGCAGTGGTCTATCTGCATCGCTAGTTCTACTGTATTGAAGCAGGACGGGCGTTGTGTTTATTTCTGCTGCCGCTGGAGGCGCACATCACTGCCACCCACCGCCCTCACCCCGCCCCCACGCCATCCCCGTGCCAACTGCAGATGGGCCTGGGGAAGACGGTGCAGGTGCGGTCGCCCGCTGGCATTGCTTGCCTTGTTGTGTGCTCTGCTGCGCCATGCACACTGCCCGGACAGTCACAGCAGCACCTTGCATCCTCAGGGCTGCCTGCCGTGCCGGTGCCGTGCCCTGCAGCACACGCATGCATCACCCGCCCCTCCCCACTCCCGTCCCCCACCAGCGCCCCCTATGCACCACCACCCACTGCCCCTCACCACCTGTTTCCCTCCGCCAGGCCAATGCCTACCTGACCGCCCTCTGCAACTGTTGCCTTCTGTCCACCCCCTCTGCCAGGGGATTGCCTACCTCACCGCCCACTGCCGCTTTGCCCTCTCTCCACCCCCTCTGCCAGGCGATTGCCTACCTGACCGCCCTCTGCAACTGTTGCCTTCTGTCCACCCCCTCTGCCAGGGGATTGCCTACCTCACCGCCCACTGCCGCTTTGCCCTCTCTCCACCCCCTCTGCCAGGCGATTGCCTACCTGACCGCCCTCTGCAACTGTTGCCTTCTGTCCACCCCCTCTGCCAGGGGATTGCCTACCTCACCGCCCACTGCCGCTTTGCCCTCTCTCCACCCCCTCTGCCAGGCGATTGCCTACCTGACCGCCCTCTGCAACTGTTGCCTTCTGTCCACCCCCTCTGCCAGGGGATTGCCTACCTCACCGCCCACCGCCGCTTTGCCCTCTCTCCACCCCCTCTGCCAGGCGATTGCCTACCTGAC